>CM055959.1:22151143-22537437 GCA_029490685.1 Schizonepeta tenuifolia
GCGCCGCTACCACCACCACCGGCGCCTCTACCACCACTCTCTCTCTCTCTCTCTTTCCCCCCCCCCCCCAAGTGTCGACGTTTTTACTGCAAGTTTTTGTAGTTCTATTTCACTTTCTCATAGCATTCAGTAAGTTGTAATTATGGTTTATGCATATGAAATAATTTGGCTGTATCTATTCCAAATCTTCACGAGTTTCATAAATTTACAATTCCAATTTCCTTTTAATATTTCTTCTTCTTTCTTTGTTAGTGAAATAATTAGAAATTTGGTGTAAAACGGGAGGTTTTGATGTCAGTATAGTATTTAGATGCATAAATCAGAACAAAGAACAAGATTTATTGCTGGTACATTAATTTTTGGTGAAGAACACTAATGCATAAATATAAAAAATCTAATGCACAAATATCATATACGTAATGCATTAATTGTGGTAATGGATCTTTAAATAAGTTGTGCATTTACGCTTTCACATTGATGCATCATGTAAATCTTGTTAATGCATCATAAAATTGTGTTCAGAATATCAAGTGCGAATACGGTATTTAATGCTGTAATTGTATTGGGGCATATTTTATGAGTCTTGTTTGTTCTTTATAATCATAAATGAGATGTAAAAAACATTATCCGCTCGAGATTAAAAGAAAAAAATGATGCAACAGAATTATGAAATTGATGCATCACTGTTTATTAATTAATGCATTACTTTACACTATTTTATGCATCTCTTTTTGCACTGGACAAAATAATAAAAATGACCATATTAACCTTACTTAAGTAAAAGATGCGGAGTTGACCAAAAAAAGCGGGTTTGACTGAGATTAAATCATATCCATAGATCTAATGGAATGGATGGCTTGGATTGGTTCCTAGTTCTCATATAACTAGGAATTCCTATATGATCCTCTCCATATATATATATATATATATATATATATATATATATATATATATATATATATATATATATATGTGTGTGTGTGTGTGTGTATATTGTGAATACACATTTTGACAGGTTCTAATAATAATGCCCCCATAGGTACGAATTTAAAAAAATTCTAAAACCATTGACACTTTGAACAGTAAATCAAATATATGTGTTCAAGTACGCTTCAGCATATACTTTATCAATTTATTTATTTTTCAATTATTGGACGTAGAGACATTATGTACTAGAGGTTCAATTTTGTATTTATTTTTGTGATTAATCCTACAAAATCGCCTCTCTATATATTTATTTGTTCTAAAAGTCTTATGAAAATGTGATGAGTGTTATAAATTAGATATGTTATAGATTAGATAGAATAGAGAGATAAGAGAAGAGAGTAGAGAGAAGATTGTGAGAATTGTGTGTTTTCTATTTGAGGACTAAGCCTTTATTAGTAGTATATGGAGCATGTTTAGGGATAGTTACTTGCATGATAAGCAACTCGAGTCTTGACTATCAAGCAACTAATTATTTGGCCATCAAGTAACTAACTACTTAGCCACCAAGTAACCCATTTGCTTGGGTGTCACTCACATAAATATTTACAACACTCCCCCTTGAGTGACAGATCCCTAAACAGATGTTGTCTCATTAAAACCTTGCTAGTAAAACCCAGTGGGACAAAACCTAGTCGAAGGAAAAAGAGTACAACTGCTCCCCCTGATCTTGATATTACTGTAGATCTTTGAGTCGACGCATGTCGATCTTGTGTATCAATTTTCTGAATGTTGATGTTGGTAATGCCTTCGTGAATAAGTCCGCCAAATTGTCACTTGAGCGAATTTGTTGAACGTTGATATCACCACTCTTTTGGAGATCGTGAGTGTAGAAAAACTTGGGAGAAATGTGATTCGTTCTATCGCCTTTGATGTAACCTTCCTTGAGTTGTGCGATGCAAACAACATTGTCTTCATACAAAATAGTTGGGTTGGCCTTTGAGGAAGCTAGCCCGCACGACTCTTGGATATGACTTGTCATATTTCTCAACCATACACACACTCGACTTGCTTTATGGATTGCAATAATCTCAGAATGATTTGAGAATGTTGCTGTCAAGGTTTGCTTCACAGACTTCCATGATATAGCAGTTCTACCAATGATGAAAACGTAGCCAGTTTGAGACTTAGCTTAATGTGGATCAGATAGAAAACCTGCATCTGAATACCCTACAAGAGATTGATCCGAACATTCCAAATAAAATAATCCAAAGTCAATCGTACCTTTTAGATACCGTAGAATGTGCTTAACACCATTCCAATGTCTCAAAGTGGGCGCACAGCTATATCTTGCGAGAAGATTTACAGAAAAAGCTATATCAGGTCTAGTGTTATTAGCCAGATAAGTTAATGCTCCAATCGCGCTTAGATACGGTACTTCAGGATCAAGTATCTTTTCACCATCTTCAACAGGTCGAAATGGATCTTTCTTTATATCAAGAGATCTAACGACCATTGGTGATGCTAATGGATGAGCATTATCCATGTAAAAGCGCTTTAACACTTTTTCTGTATATGTGGATTGATGAATAAACGTTCCTCCTCGGACACGTTTGATTTGCAATCCAAGACAAAATTTTGTCATTCCCACATCTTTCATCTCAAATTCTTTCTTTAAATATTCAGCAGTTTTATTGAGCTCTTCAAGAGTCCCAATTAAATTTAAATCATCAACATAAACTGCTATAATTGCAAATCCATTTTCGGTTTTCTTTATGAAAACACAAGAGCATATATCATCATTCTTGTATCCTTCTTTCAAAAGATACTCACTCAGTCTATTATACCACATACACCCAGACTATTTCAACCCATATAACGATTTTTGCAGTTTAATCGAAAACATGCTTTTGGGTTGTGACTTTAATGCTTCAGGCATTTTAAATCCTTCAGGGATTTTCATATATATGTCATTATCCAATGACCCATATAGATATGCAGTTACTACATCCATAAGGCGCATATCAAGCCTGACACAACCAGACTAATCAAAAATCTGAAAGTAATTGCATCCATTACTGGAGAGTATGTTTCCTCATAATCAATTCCTAGTCTTTGAGAGAAACCTTGTGCTACGAGTCTTGCTCTATATCTCATAACTTCATTTTTCTCGTTTCTCTTTCTAACAAAGACCCATCTATATCCAACAGGGATTTCAGATGCCGGAGTTAGGACTATAGGTCCAAATACTTTCCGGCTATCACATGAATTCAATTCCCTTTCTATAACTCCTTTCCACATTGGCCAATCATTTCTCTGTTTACATCCAGTAACAGATTGCGGTTCAAGATCCGGATCCTCATTTAAAATTTGATGAGCTATATGAAAGGCGAATATATCATCCACGGTGATATTTTCTCTCTCCAGTATCTGATTAGAGGATGCATAATTTATTGAGATCTCATAATTTTCAGATACTTGTATTTCTTTAGAAATTACATCACTTTCATGTGATTGATTAGTCACTTGTAATTCTTCAGGAATTACATTGCTTTGATGAGTCACTTGTAATTCTTCAGGAATTACATTGGTCATTTTCGTCATTGCTTGGTTTCCATCTTGCCCCTTTCTTTTTCTAGGCACAGAATCTTTGGAACCAAGTGGTCGACCACGTTTTTGACGAATTTTAGACTCATTTGCTGTCAAAGTTATTTGTCCTTCAGGGACATCAATTTTAGCTGGAGTATTTGCAGCATGTATATAAGATTGTGTCACTTTTCTTGTATCTACAAAGGCATCAGGGATTTGATTTGCAATTCTTTGCAAATGAATGATCTTTTCAACTTCTTGTTCACATTGATTACTTCTGGAATCAAAATGTGACAAGCTTTTCTCATTCCATGATATTTCCCTGTGCTTTTTAGGATGTAGATTTGTTCCCCCTAATGTTGGAAATGTCATTTCATCAAAATGACAATCTGCAAACCGTGCAGTAAATAAATCACCCATCAAAGGTTCAATATACCTTATAATTGAGGGTGAATCAAATCCAACATATATCCCAAGCCTTCGTTGGGGACCCATTTTTGTTCTTTGTGGGGGCGCAATTGGGACAAAAACCGCGCAACCAAAAATTTGTAAGTGAGAAACATCAGGTTCTCGACCAAGAATAATTTGCATCGGGGAGTAATCAAGATTACCCGATGGTCTATTCAAACTAATGTTGCGGCATGTAATATGGTATGACCCCAAGCAGTAGTTGGGAGTTTCGACTTCATAAGCAATGGTCTAGCAATTAATTGAAGTCGTTTGACAAATGACTCTGCCAAGCCATTTTGAGTATGGACATGAGCTACTAAATGTTCAATCTCAATTCCAATAGCCATACAATAATTTTCAAATGCTTGAGACCTGAACTCACTAGCATTATCAAGACGAATTCTCTTAATAGAATTGTTTGGGAATTGAGCTCTTAACTTTATAATTTGGGCAAGTAGTCTAGCAAATGCTGCATTTCTCGTAGAAAGCAAGCATACATGTGACCATCTAGAAGAAGCATCAATCAATACCATAAGGTATCGAAATGGTCCACATGGTGGATGTATAGGTCCACAAATATCTCCTTGAATTCTTTCCAAGAAAGATGGAGATTCCACATTAACCTTCGTATATGAAGGTCTAATGACTAACTTGCCTTGCGCACAAGCATCACATGGCAATTCATTTGTCATAAGAATCCTTTGATTCTTCATATTGTGCCCATGTGAATTATTAATTATCCGGCGCATCATAGTAGCTCCAGGATGTCCAAATCTATCATGCCAAAGCATAAAGCTTTTTGTGTCAATGAACTTCAGGTTCATGACATGATTTGTCTCAATTGCCTTTATGAATGTATAATGCATTCCAAAAGGTAGCGTTGGCAATTTTTCTTTTGTCTGCTTATCGCCAGACGCAAAAGAATTTATACAAAGATATTCATTGCCACCTTCTGCTATAGTTTCAATGTGGTATCCATTACCGTGGATATCCTTGAAACTTAGTAAGTTCCTCTTAAACTTACTAGAATACAGGGCATTTTCAATATCTAATTTAGTATCATTTGGCAAAATGATACAAGCTCTTCCGGAGCTTTCAATGATGTTTGATGCACCTGATATCGTGTTAACATTATCCTCAGCTAATGTTAACTTAATGAAATACTTCTTCTTTTGAAGAATGGTGTGTGTGGTGGCACTATCAGCACGACAAATATCACAAGATTACATTTGAATTTCTGAAAATATTTTAAAGGAAGATTAATTATTTTGAAATAAGCAATTGATTTAACGAAAAATAATGATTGAAATAACAAAACATTTTTATTAACTTGAAATTCATGATAAAGGACTAAACAATGTCCATATTATTGTCTTCTAATACACCACCAGACACATCCAAATTATCTACTATTGGATCAACAAAGAAGTCGGAGACATATAAATGAGTAGTATCAATTGAACTGTCAAAGTCAACGACATTGGTTTCCTTGTCTTTTCCCTTAATTGAA
Organism: Schizonepeta tenuifolia; assembly: GCA_029490685.1. NCBI lineage: Eukaryota > Viridiplantae > Streptophyta > Magnoliopsida > Lamiales > Lamiaceae > Schizonepeta > Schizonepeta tenuifolia. Next base: position 22,156,617 of record CM055959.1, read on the forward strand.
TCTTGATATAGATTTACAAGGTATTTTGCCGTACGAAAGGTACGTGCCCAATGTCTGTCATGCCACACCTATGACATGCTCCTTCCTTTTTAGATGAATTAAGCTCGTAGGATGTTATCTGCCTTTTGTTGCTAGGGGTTGCATCATTTGGTTTACCGCATCCACGACCGCGACCATATCCACGTCCTCTCCCACGCCCTCTTCCACGGTTGTTCCCACTACCATTTTCATGGTGAAAAGTTGCATTGGCTTCAGGCAATGCAGCGGAACCAGTGGGGCGGAGCTCATGGTTTTTCATGAGCAATTCATTATTTTGCTCGGCAACCAACAAGCAAGATATTACATCAGAGTACTTTTTGAAACCTCGCTCTCTATATTGTTGTTGTAATAACACATTAGAGGCGTGAAAAGTGGAGAATGTTTTCTCAAGCATATCAGCATCAGCGATATTTTTTCCACATAATTTCAACTTTGAAACAATTCTGAACAATTCAGAATTATAAGTACTCACAGACTTAAAGTCTTGCAGTCTAAGATGCATCCACTCATAACGAGCTTTAGGAAGGACAACCGTCCGTTGATGATCAAACCTTTCTTTCAGGTTTATCCATAATTCTTTTGGATATTTGACAGTTAGATACTCAATCTTTAAGTCATCATGAACATGATGACGAAGGAAAATTAATGCCTTAGCGCGATCCTGTTCGGATGCGTTATTTCCTTCTTTTATTGTCTCCCCCAGACCCTTTGAGATCAGGTGAACATCAGCATCAAGAGCCCATGACATATAATACTTGCCCGAGATATCAAGAGCAATGAACTCAAGTTTGGCTATATTTGCTATCCGTGCAACTCTGCATAAAAGAATCAAGGATAAATACATTATCCAAATATTTGCTCTTCAGGGCTTGTAATATTCTTCAGGACTATTACTTGGGCTATTTTGAGTGTAATATTCTTCAGGAATATTACTTGTGCTATTTCCATAGCATCAATAAGATTGAGTGTAAAATTCTTCAGGAATATTACCTGTGCTACTCAAATAGCATCAATAAATTTTCAAGATTATTCGTGTTTCCTCATGGAATCACGATTCAAGAAAACGAAGCATATATAAATGAAAAGTAATTGAGATTTTCAAACTAATTAAAAATAAATTTGTACCTCGTTGGAAAGAAACGATTCTTTCCTATGGCATACCTTCAATTTAGTCGGTTAGAATCTCGTGGCTAAGGATCGTGATTCAACGATCGAAGAGGATGATCGAGAGAGGTAGAGCTTCGGGCTTCTAGGATTTGAAGAACTTCTATCGATGAAGGAGAGGTTCGAGAGCTTCGTGCTGATAACGTGTTATAGATTAGATATGTTATAGATTAGATAGAATAGAGAGATAAGAGAAGAGAGTAGAGAGAAGATTTTGAGAATTGTGTTTTCCATTTGAGAACTAAGCCTCTATTTATAGTAGAATATGGAGCATGTTTAGGGATAGTTACTTGCACGACAAGCAACTCGAGTCTTGGCCATCAAGCAACTAATTATTTGGCCATCAAGTAACTAACTACTTGGCCACCAAGCAACCCACTTGCTTGGGTGTCACTCACATAAATATTTACAACAATAAGATGCATTAAAACCTAAAACAATTTTGCAAATGTATTAGCTCTCAGCACCAAATTAAGTTTCAGGCCTTAGATGCTATTTAACAGATGAAACCTAAAAGAGGGGGGAAAAAAGGTTAAATATGTTAAGAGTTGCACTTGCGTGCATAAGTCTGTATGGTGCATAACCCGACCCGACCTGTCCTGACCCGTCCACGCACATGCCCTGACCCGCGCGTTTGATCCACGGGCCACGCGTGGGTCTCACGGGCCCCTGTGTTTTTTTTTTTTAATTTTAATTTTAATTTATTTTTTTTTTAATTTTTTTTCCAGATTTTTTTCCCTACGGAGCCTTCGGCTCCGATTACTAAAATAAGGATAATCGGCGGGTAACAATTTGGATTTTTTCGGCTCGCTCCGAGGCCTTCGGCTCCCCTCGCTTGAATTTTGACCATAGAAGAAGCGGCAAAAAAATAAAATATTAAAAAAAAACTGAAAAATAAAAAAAAATGGTAAAAAGAGGGTTTCCCGGGTCAAATGGATCAAGTCGGGTCGGGTCGGGTGGACGGGTATTGCACCCAAGTTTTTGTCATAGGTTAATACATGAGTCGACGAATTATGCTGAGGGTATTGCATTAGACCACTTTATGATTATAAAATATGACTCGGTCAAACTGCAAGCCAGATGTTATATTGAATGTTTGTGTAATATCTCTTATTTCATTCACGGTTGACCGTCACGTGTCATGAGAATTAAAAAATCTATCAGATTTTTCATATATGGTGGATTTTTTAGTTCTCATGACATGTGGCAATCATCAGTGAATGCAATAAAAGTTGTCATACGAACATGCAATAAAGAATCCGATTTGATCAAATTGTGGCCGAGACGGGCCATGCTTGATGAGTCCTATACTATAGCCCCGTAACCAATTTGATGAAATCTCAATCCGAATCTCCACAATTTTCTACAAACTCAAACTGAATCCGACATTTTTGACACCTGTATATGTCTATTCTCAAGGTTCGAGGCTTCAAGCATAACAACAACTAATAAATTCTAATAAAATTACAATAAATATATTATAGACTAAACTCGAATAATTAAATATTGGTTCATTATATTGTTGGACACATATTTTATTTTTCAGATAATTATCTATGTTCATTTTAGATAATTATCTACATTCACTTTAGATAAATAAAATGTGGAATGACAAAGGTGACCACCAAGAGTCCTAGCAAATGAATAATAAGTACTCCCTTCGTATTTTTTCATTAAGTTCATTTTGTTTTATTTGAACGTATCAATTCATTAAATTCATTTCTTAAAATAGAAATACAGCATATGCATAATAAATACCTCTAACTCATAAATTAATATATATGCTACTAAAAATTTATTAACTTCATTTTATCTTTTAGTTGATATGATAAAAATATTCTAAAAAATTACTTTTTTTCATTTTTATTATAAAGAACGCATTTTTTAAAAATACGTGACCGATCAAATGATTTTAATGTATAGATAAGCAAAGAGTAGGAGCTCACAAACAAACAATGTACAGTGGGGCCCAGCCCAATACTTCTCCCGTGTGGGCCTATTTTCCTTCAAGTCGATTGGGCTCTTTTGGTCCAATGGTCTATCAGTCTATGTAGAGATGCTGGCTTTGTGGGCCCCAACCGACACTACCGCCACGTGTCAGTTAGTATTCCAGTCGGTGCGCTTCCTTTGGCGGTGGCGGCTTTATAGGAGTATTATATTTCCTAAATATTTTACTCAATAAATCACAAAGAAATCCTTTGGAATTATTTTTCATTTGAAAGGAAAGCTCAGCAAAAAAGAAAAATCATGCATTTTTTAATTAGTAAATTTCGTATATGCTACCACAAAATATTAGCTTTTCTCTTCACTTCATCTTACGTCTTTTAAGTGAATTCATCATCGAACCTGAAATTATTTAGAAATTCTCAAAGTTTTCAATCATGCATTTTTCCGACTAAAAAAAAAACTAGGCAGAAAAAAATAAATTGCCACTCAAATTGACAAGAAACAAAATAGATTTCCACTAATCCTAACAACATATCGAAAATTCCTCTCTTTTTGACCCAAGGGAACATGTAATATGTAACAAAGTCGATTCATGTCTAAAGAGTTTCATCAAAAAATATGTTTTGGTGATACAATTATTTGAGTTGATTAATTAATTCATTATTGGTGCAAAACATATATTGCTTTCCCAGCTAAAATTGCTTGCTTCTCCACGACTTAAAGATGCTTTTTAATTCTATATAGAGGACGTTGATGTTGTTGGCATAGTCATAAATTTTATCCTTTGGCCTAAACAGTAATATGCCAAAATAAGTAAACATAAAGAATATGATGCACGGTAAACATAAGAGATACCATACCATATCCAATTATCCATTCTAAATTACCAAAGTAAGAATGTAACATAATAAAACTAAACTTTCTCTCATGCTTAGCATATTGGCAGCCGATCAAAGTAATGGAGAAATAGCAGTGTAATCTCATTGCCATCATTGATCCCTGAGTGGAACACGCTTCGCTCTCAATCAAAATCAATCTCTTTGGCATCATTATATATACATCTCTATTGTGTAATTTGCAATTTGTTATACATCATGAGCAAGACTTGAACTAATGTACATTGAATGTAGTAGATGCGAATCACACCATAGAAAAATTAAATCGGAATTCTTCTCAAAAATTAAAATAAAAAATCCGAATACAATAGTAAATAGACTATTCGAATTGTCAATTTTTTTTTCCCTTTCTTTTAGTAAACAAATTGTCAATTTTATTAGTATATTACTAGCTGTTATCCAACTTATCAATCCTTTTCATAAGTAATTATCATATTATCAATCAAATAAATGATCAATGCACTTAATAATTAATGTCCTATTATATTTTAAAAAAATAATGTCCTATTATAAGGAAAGTATCTAAACATCTTGATCTTAAAACCTCCGAATTAAGTTAAACTACTGTTGTGAGCAAACGGGACCCATCAACTACCCAATTAGCTCAATATTGCGTTTGTAGATCTTGTATCTAAATTGAAAAATAAAAACTACTAGTATAATGGTCACTTAAATATATAGGTCATTTGCGATGTTTTACACGAATTTCTAAATACTAGTATCACTAATTTTTAGTACTATTATTCAAATGTGTTGGTTAGTTAATTTATGTCTCTAAATAAAGAAAAAGAATACTTTTCAGAAAATAATAATTCAAGATTAATTGAGAGGTGTTCTTCTATGAATGCTCTGCCCTTTCGTTTTCGGAAGATGCCTCAAGTCCAACTCAATTAATACTATGTCACGATCGATATTTGAATAATAATAATAATAATACATTATATTCATCGTTATATATCGAAATATAGAATTCACAAGCGATGACTATCATTCCTCCATCTTAAGCGCGTGGTCATAGTCAGTGGCGGATCCAAGGCCTGGCGACCCCAGCGGTCGCCCGGGCAATTTTGTTTTTATAATAATATTTTTGTTGAATTTTTTACTTTTTTTCTCCATTTTTACATATATATTTGTAAGTTCGTTCATCTAAATGTGTGACTAAATATATAAACATAATCTCGTCCGATCATTTTTGAAGTCCTAGTTCCGCCACTGCTCATAGTCGAAGATAGCTCAACTTCGTAATAAAACGCTGTAGGTCAAATTTACAAATTAAAGTTCATTAGTTCGGTTGATTCATCCATGTCGCTTTTAGATTATTCTACAAGATTTCACAAACCGATTAATTTCATCGCTACAATAACTCAATAAGTGTCTTCACTAGTGACAAAATTTTAGCCGCACCGTAAGAAGTGTCATAACATTTATTACGTATATTTTTGTGTAACAAAAATTCGTAATTTTCACACATGCATCTATGTATATTTTTGTTACATGTAAAACTATATATAATTAAATGTTGTTTTATCAAGCTAGAAATACAGTAAATCAATTACATCCTCGAATACTAAATGTTGTGATGTGTTTTTATTTTTGTAACACGCACATGAGCTACCTATCACAGATATCACAGTTTTAATTTAGTGTTATGTTTTTTTTGAAGAATTTGAAACTTATAGGCATGTCACTACCAGAAATTTTGTTGTAGTTCATCCTTATGATTCACATTTACTGTTGGGAAAATTAGTAAATGTTTTGATTTATTCCAAAACCCAACTGATCCAAACTGAATAGACGAGCCATCGGTTTGATTAGAGCTAGAGCTCACTATTTGAAGATAAGAATTTTATCTTTACAGGTTCAAACTGAAGAAGACAACTCAAGACTGAAAAGACAGTTCAAGTTCAAGTTTGGTCAGTCAGACCATTACTCAGTTGACTCCATGACTGAACTATGCAATTGATACATGTCGATCAATTCTGTCGAAGTCAGACGTCCAGAAGTTGAAGAAAGAATACTTGGAAGACGAAGGAAGATGAACAACTTGAATTCAAATTCAAATCTGCTCCAAAGTACAAGACAACTTGTAAATTTCCTTAAATGGACCGACTGCAGGACATGCAAAAAGCAAGGCTCGCAGTTACCATTTCGGAAAAGTTTGCAAAGGAGCAGGTGAAGTGTCATGCTTTGTGGCAGAGGTCAAACGGCTATTTCCAACGACTCTTTGATCTCCCTCTCTATAAATAACAGTCTTCACCATTGCGGAAGACGACTGAAACCACGCACAAGCATTCAAGCATTCAAAGCACTTTCTTTCTCGCAAAAGTAAGGAAAAGTATCAGTCGAAGAAAAAGTAGTATTTGAATGTCCACACCTTGTTATTCTTTCTAGCCTCTCAAAATCTTCCTTCTTGATTGAGTCTAGAATCTCATTTCCTTGTAATTTTCTAAGTGGATTCTTTGAAATAGATGAGTTTGTAATCCTTAGAAGGAAGCCTCCACTGCAAAGTGTTGAAGGCTTCATTAGTTGGAAAACCCACAACCCAAATTTTAGGTCCCCTTCGAACCCGTAATCGAATCCCCTAGGTCCCTTACAACCCGAAATCTAAGGATAGACTTTACACTTTCCCGTAAAAGTGTTGTAGGCGTTGTTCGTACCTGCAAACGAACTGACTAGGCTTATTTGGTGCCCGTAAACCAGACCTCAACGTTTGATAACTACGCGTAAACTTATCTAGTGATTGCTAGCCCGAAAAGCTAGTCGTGGACGTAGGAGTTTATCTCTGAACCAATTAAAATACTTGTGTCATTTACTTTCAAGTATTTAAGTTTCGGTTTATTTGCTAACCGACTGACCTGCATAAACAAGCCGTTACAAAACTGCACTAAGTATTTGCGAATTTGACCTTCGCATTAAAGGATTTTTTTAGTAAGTAACGAAATAAAAATTTCCACCACATTCCGCACTACATAATTATTTCTAAAACCTCAATCAGGAAAATACAGTTGGCCCTCAGTTCAAGAAGTCAGCTGTGTGACGAATTGAGTGATAGCTTCAACTAAGTTTCACAGTTATCAAGTATCATGAACTGAGAAGTTCATAACTGAAAGAAAGTTTTTAAGAAAAATCAGTAGTAATGTTAGTTGTTGTCTTGTTGAAATTCCCTTGCCATGATAGCAAGGGATAATTATCGTAAAATGCATAAGTTTTGAATCATTTATGAAATTTAAAATGCATCATAAAAAAAATAATTATCCTTTCTACATTTTTCATATAATTTTATTTTTTATTTAGATAAATTGATGTCGATGTTGGAGCTCACGCGACATAAAAAAACCGGATTGACATTAATTACTTTGATTAAAATAAAATTATGCTAAATTGTAGAAAGTATAAAATTAATGTTATTGGCGTCACGTCAAAACGGAATATCTTATTACTGGCAGAATAAAAATTTGCGATTTGAAGTCAAGAAAAAAGATTTGATCATTTATGTATCGCGTGTATTTGTGTTGGAATTGAATGTTCATTTGGGGATGTTTACAATTATGACCATTAATATATCTCAATATTCTTTCTCTGGGTACGAATACAAATAAATACGTATAAAAAGTACATGCGACATAAGCCTAATACGGTACGTAGATTTTATCTTGAAGCTATGTTATGACGTCACTAAAGTTTCATATTCTTTTTTTTTTAATTTAGAATTAAAATAATCTTTAAAATGTGTTACACAAAAAGGTACTCAAGATTTTTTTATTCTTTTTTTTTTTTTAATATAAATGTATGAGGAATTGTGTTGTGCGGAGTCAAAAAACATCAATTAATATGGAATCCTCTAATTATGCGCACAATTAATTAATGAAATGTACATTTAAAAATAGGGATTAATTTATTCAAGGCTATCCTTGAATTTTACAAAATCTTTTATTTTACTTTTGGTTCATGATTCAGTTCAACGTATCTTCGGAAAAAAAAAAATGATTCAGTTCGAAGTGCAAAATTAGGGTTTGTTGATGCGAGACGTAATTATTAGGGGGTATTTCTGGCAACCTGAGGTCAACTTGGGATTGGATATGTAAACTTTAATTTATTATAGGGTCAATGGCTCTAAATTTCCAAATTTTTTGAATTGTTGCATTTTGTATTCCAGGAAAAAAAATCTACCTCATGATTTCTGAACTTTTTCTTTCGTCTGATTTTTTTTTTTGGGGTGTAAAATACAACAACTCGAAGAGTTTGAAAATTTACAGGCCATTATTATATTTTTTTTTAATTTAAATATGTACACGTCAGCTTTTCGGTTGCCATGTCAGCTCAAAAATCGCCGTAAATCAAGTCGGGTAGCAAAATCAGACGAAAGTAAAAGTTTCGGAAATTGTGAGATAGATTTTTTTCTAGGGTGTAAAATGCGACAACTCAAAAAGTTTGAAAATTTACAGGCCATTAACCCTTTATTATATACTTGTATTTATCTCTCTCTTATTTTATGTCTATGCTACATATGTTGAATTTGTATGTAATTTTTTAATGTATATAGAGATGAGTTAATATAAACTAGAGAAGTTTTCTTGTGCAACCAGTCTCTAATTTGAAACCGGGTTGGATCTGGGTCAGTCTTGTCAGTTCACTTTTTTAATTCTCAGTATTTTTTTTAATACACTTTGTCGTGGTTCATCACATTATATTGTGTGGTGTATCTCATTCCACAGTGTGGTGCATCTCATTACAATTGAATTAATTAAACTCTAATTGGGATTAATAAATCCTAATGGGATTGATTAATAAAAAAAGTTGAAAATAAAAAAATAAAATCGTGTTGTGCATCTCATTACATATGATGGTGCATCTCGTTACATATAGTGGTGCATCTCATCTTACCTCACATGTATTAAAAAGAAATATTGGGAGGGTGCACTACACACGCCGCACGTGGAGGAGCTAGCGTGTGTTGTGAACCCGCCTGATGCACGGTCACATACTTGCGATGCGTTTTATGCAAGTGTTTGTGTAAAAACTATTTCTCGAGAACTTGAGAATTATGCTTAAATCAATATGTAGTATACTTAAATCTATAAATTATCATGCTTAATACTCCTTCCGTCTCACGAAAAATGTCTTACTTGTGTTCGGCACGAGAATTAAGGAAAAATGATAAAAAATATAAACATAGTGTGAATAAATAATAAAAAATATAAAAGTAGTGTGAATAAATAACAAAGAATGTAAAAGCAGTGTGAATACATTTAATTATTTCTCAATAAGAAAAAGAGACATTTTTCGTGAGACAACTTAACAAGAAAAGGGAAACATATTTCATGAGACAGAGAGAGTATAATTCATATATTTTTTTTGTATAAACATTAATGCTTAAATAAAATTATACTTTTATAATATATATATATATATATATACTTTAAATAACCACAATCATAAATCATATAAAGATACAGTTCTGATGGGTTCCTATTCACATGTATACAACAATCTATTATTCGTTTCAGAGTGCTCTTTGACCAAGCTGCCATAGGAGGAGACAAATAACAAAACGTGGGATTTAAGAGTTCAAATCCTCAACCAATATCATATATATATTTTTAATTGATATCGTAATAGTATATTATATTGAAATTCAAAATTGGATAAGTTGACTGGAAATGAAATGATTCATTTCACTTAGTCTGATACATTGAACATAAGTAAATTATTCATGAATACATGTACACCATGATTTCCATTTTACGATGTAAACGAAAAGGGTAGTAACGGTTCAAGTTGCATTTCTATACATACATATGTATATAGATATATACAAATAATATTGGATTATCGGTTATCATCCTCTCATTATTCACAGTTGTATAATTAGTAGTTAATTATATTCCAATTTATAAAATGGATTCATGTCCTTACAAATAAAAAATCATAAGAGTATCATATGGTTGTGACCTATCATAGATTTGTATTCAAATCTAATGACATTATAAATATGTAATTGAATTAAGATATTTTAAGTCGTCTAACTAGGAAACCGTCCCATATATAAATATTTTAATAAGATTAATATGTGTCACAATATTATGCACGACCCCATGTTTTTTGATAAATAAAATGTTTCCATTTTCCACTTTTCATAATGGGGTAATATTGCAAACCATTTCAATTTTGAGTTTTTACTTGATTAAAAAAAAAAAAAAAAAGCTGACTAGTTGAGGCTGGGAGTGGGATGGCACTAATCATTCAATTTCAAGGGGCAAACTGCAAAAAGGGCACAAAATTGCAGGGATCAAAAAGCAATAAAGCGGCACGTTGTTAAACTCCTTCGAATGCCACGTGTCGATATCTCATTGGCTGAATGTACAGATCAAGATTAATTTATCTCGCGCGTGAAGCCTTTTGCTCGGTTACACACACATTTCATTCACCTTAAAAGCATATCTTCTTCATATAAAGCTAACAATTCCATATTTATATTATTATCCCAATTTCTCCTTTTTATTAAAAGATGAAAAAATATTTAATTACTATTTGAGTTAAAGGTAAAAAGTGGGATCTCTATGACAGTTTTACTCATAATGGTTAAAAATATTTGGATATTATTAGAGAAGAAAGTGGAGTTGACACTTGACTTTTGAAGTATTATTTTTTAACAAGTTCACAAATTGAAGGTTTCTCATGATTTTCTGCATAATTATTGTTGGTACTTTTGTGGATAAATAGATGTTGAATTCAAAATGAGTGGCATTCTTTAATAAATTTACTGCTACATAACATAAATACAGTCAAATAAATTTCTCTTTTTGCAGGATCTAAAACATCAAAACAAGATAATTGCAGAAAATCGAGTTTAAGTTAATACATTCATCTTTTTGCAATTCTAAAACATAAAAAAAGATGATGGTAGAAACTATGAGGTTGAAGCTAGTTTGAGAAAGATTAAAGACCCTCGTTTTTCAAACCCGTACTTGCTGGAATATGCAAAAGTAAGCATCAAGCCGTGCTATATAATATGAAGTGGGTTGTCTGAGGCCAAAAGTTCTTAGGCTCAATTCTCACTAATGCCTTTACAAGTTGAACTTGTTACTCTTGTATTTGGAAAGTGTGGTTCACCTGTCCTATATGGTTTGCAGGCTATTGCATAGGAACGAGAGTTTACCCAATACGTATCAAAGGTAGCGGCTGTGAGTTCTCGCGACATAAAAAAAAATGAAAAAAAAAAAGTTGCTAATTTATACAATATTACCACATAAAAGACCTTAAAGGTGTGGGGAAAATAATTATTTATCCCAATATAGTAGTACTAAATTTCCAAAATAATTTCTCATGCAAAAAGTTGTTTTCCCCTTAAAAAACATTTTTGCGGACTGCATATTCTTTTAAGGGATTCATGGGAAACAACAAAGGGTGGCATTCTCATGCCCTTTTGACCATCAAAGAAAGTGAAAATTATAGAAAGCTTTTTCAGAACATAATAATCAAATGTTGTTAATTAATAATTGCAGTAAGTAATAGGAGTACTTAAGTACTGCAATACGGACTCAAACTTATATCAAAATAATTTGTTATGATTTTAGAGTTTAATGGGAAGAGTAACGAAGCAATTAATAGAATACTGTATTTTACGACTATTGATTTTCAACAACGATGTAAGGTAGCAACTAGCAAGAAACCTTCAACGGCGCCGCAACTTATTGTCATTTGAATTTAATGTATTCGATCTAAGTGAATGAATTTTATTTTCAAACGTATACTGTATCTTAATTAACCCGAAGCATACATATAAACTATGTATATACATATAAATCTAATAATAAATATAAATCCAACTCTTTTTTTCCATTTGAGTCAGACATGACCTCATCCCAACTTATATATGAAAGAAAATAACTTAATAATTGCACAAGGATGAGCACGCACCAAGATAGCGGTTGAGAGTTCTCATAAAAAAAAAAAAAACTTAATAATGATGTAATGTTATTATCGAAGTTATATGATTACAATCAACAATATTTTCTTGAAGGCCTAATCATAATTTTTTGAAAATCAAATAATAGGTAAATAACATAGCTAAAGATTTATAGTAGTAGTATTTTTTATGTTGCGACAACTAACAATCACCATCTCATTAGCTGCACACTAGGTAAATTAATCCTCTTACGTAATAATTTGTAGTATATAAAATGCTATAATAAAATATGACAAATTTGACTTATAAAAATGTTGATGAGGTCCGAACTCATACCATTTGACATTAGAAATACCACCTTGTAGGGATGCGTTTTTTTATATTAACTTTTATTATACATATATAGATGTATTATGTTGTGCTTCATAAATGAAATTAATCGATATTGGAAGAATTAATGGCCCATCTCTATTCTTAAAAGGTCTAAAAAGGAAGGTCCAATTTTTATTTTTATTTTGGAAAATAATAAATAATTAAGTAATCTTATCTGGAAAGAAGTGGGTGAGATTGAAGAGGTTGAAATTTCCTGATACAATAAATACATGTAGTTATGGTAACATCTAAGACCGCAATTAAATGAATTAATAGATAAAATCATGTGCTTAGAGCCTTAGACAAATACTAGTATTTTTTCAAGGGACCAGCACCAGTTAACAACTAAAAAGGCTACTTACAATTACAATTACTTCATTTAAGGGTTTAGACCGTACGCAATGGATATTGATATAGATATTTGGTCTATTGCCAGAAATCGTGATTTCAATGATTAGTGGTATTGAGTAAGATACTGGTGCAAAATTTTACTATGAGTACTGAGTTAGATATAAGTTTTTATAATCATTGACAATGATTGAGTAAATTTTATTTTGTTATTTTTTTTATTTGTAATAAATAACATTAAAAAAATTTATTAATTAAATCAAAAATTAAGAAATGATAATATTATTCAATTAAAAAAATAAAACATACAATAATTAATAAAATAAAAATACAATAATTAAGAAAATAAAATTAAAATAATTAAGCAAAAAAAAATAGGACAACTACTCCCACCCAAATTCTTTTGCAAGTTTGTCGCAGACTTTTTGGTGCGACGCCAATTGATTCTATATTTGGATTAATTGATTTATTAGCTATCTAAGATACTAATATTATAGGATTAGATTTAATAAACAAGACGTAAAACAAATGATTTAAGTAGAGGGGAGTAAAATTCGACGTGTCTGTAATATAGACGTTGTACGCCCACCTCTCTCTCGCTCAAGCGGTCTCGGCTGCTATGTTTTCGGCTACGGATGCCAACTCTGCCCTCGCCGCCTCCTTTGCCGCCGCCTTGCCCTTTCTCCCCTTCTTGACAGCTTTCACTCCTTCGGGGCGAAGTTGCATCGTGTTTGCATCACTCGCGGATGTGTTGCTGCTAGCAGACGAAGTATAGTCACCAGCTTCATTTATCCTTGTCCGCTTTGGAGTTGTTGGCGTGTCCGGGCTGGCAAAACTCGGGATATTCTTCAAGAGCTCTCACGCTGCCCTATAGGGGAAGCTGCTCCGGCACTCGGCGGAGTAATGATCTTCAGCCTGCATGTACAGATCCAGCTCGTTCCGGCCGTTTCCGAGTTCGCTTTCCAGTTTGATGTAGATGCCGACGAACTTTTGTATCAGTTTCTTGGCGCGGGCCCACGTGCACTTCATCGGCTATGTCTCGTGTGGGACGGCAGGGTATATGTGCTCATTGAAGCGGGACACTATTTTATCCCAGAAGACATTATTGTTCTGGTAGTTGCTGGTCACCGCGTCCAGCCTGAAATCAATGTAGCACCGTGCGAGGAACTCTATATCTTTAGGTGTGTAGTTAGCACCTCGCACTTGCCTCAATCCAATGCTTGATGTGGCAGCTTGTTTACCCTTGCGGCTCGCCTTCCCCTTCCACTTGGCTGGAGAAGTGGTCGTGCTTGATGTGGCGGGAGCTTTCCCCTTGCGGCGTGGCAGTGGTGGTGGTGGTGGTGTTGACTCTCGTTCCTCCGAGTCACCTTGTTGGGAATCTTGGTACGCCTCTTCCTCTTCCTCTTCGCTGTCCTCCACCTCAACATTGTCGTTGAGGCTGATACGTCTGATTCGAGAAGCAGCCGATGGCGGCGTGTCGGATGCACGATATCCACCGGGTGGAGTGGAAATTGGGAGAAGCCGGATGTCTGGGAAAATTGAGAGAACCCGGCAACTGCGAGTAGCCGTAAGACGGAGGGAACTGGGAGAACCCCAGAGACTGCGAGAACCCCATCGATGGGGGGAATTGGGAGAACCCCGGCGACTGCGAGAATCCCATCGACGGAGAGCATTGGGAGAACCCCGGCGATTGCGAGAAAGGTGCAAACCCGACAGCCGGAGAGTATTGGGTGAAACCGAGGGGGGAAAATTAGGAGTTTGGATTCGGTGGATTGAGAGTTTGAGGGTTCGGTGGATTTGAACCGTAATAGTCCCGTAACCACGAATTGAACTCGTTTTCACTCATTTTTTTTGCACAAAAAAAAAGAAAGATTTGAAGATTGAAATTGAAGAAGAAAAAAATTAGGATGAAAATTGGATGTTGGTGTGGAGAATGAATGAAATTAAGGTGTATTTATAGTGGAAGGAGTGAGATAGCCGTTAGGTATTTATTTTTTTTTTTGTTTTTTTAATTCTGAAAAAAAAATAGCTTGAACCAATGGGGACACGCCACGTGTCCCCTCATCGTTTCCAAGCCGAAGTCGAAGGCGGTGTCGATATATCAACACCACCTTCAATACCATGGCCATCGATACCGCCTCCTTCTCCTCCACAACGGGCATCGATACACCCTATATTGATGAGGGTGATATCGAGGGGATCGACACCGGATCGATACCGGTGATCGATCCCCCATTGTGGATGCTCTTAGGGTACCACTTGAACTCTTCTGCTGTATTTATCTTTGACCTTTAAAAAAAATTACAATTACTAAATTTTCATATTCAAGACTCCAATTATAACAATTCTTGTACTAGTAGAGCAATTATTAGTACCAATAAATGAAAACAAATTTTTAACCAGAATTTTACGTGTCTTATCAAAAACTAGTAAAATTGTACTTTGCATTGAATAGCATAAGCTTCCGGTTCGCAGTAGAATTACTGGAACGCACATTATAAAACTTAAAAGAAATATTAAAGCACAATGTCACTAATTAATTAAAGAAAGATAGAGCTCTATTCACTTCATTCTTATTTACAAGTTACAACTAGCTTCTCGTTTAAATTATATTACATGAATTTTACCCATTATAGCATAATCCATTATCTTTTAATATGCACACTTTACTTTTCCTTTTCAGCGAGGGGATACAATCATACAACAATCGTTATTTACGATATTCTAGTCCGAGTTTATGCACATGTAATAAATTTTTGAGCAATTGATTCAAACGTATAGTGAAGATAATTTTCTTCTACCAAATCCCTAAAGATATTATAGTAATTAGTTAAGATAAAAAAAAAAAAAATTATGCAAAAAATACTATTTTTGGGCTGGCGTGGGGTTATAAGGTACAAACCCCACCACCCACCCCCCCCCCCCCCCCCCCACGAAATAAGAAATAGTAGTAGTATATATTTTACAGTTTAGTAAATAATATAATTCGGAGAATATTATATTTTGGAAGAAGATTTAATCACAATAAACAAGCCAGAGGGAAGAAAAAAGAATTTCATTAAGAGCACACAAACACAAACCTCAATGTCTTCACTATCATCACATATTGTACGCACACACAAGAATATGAATCAGGAAATTCTCTTCATCTTTTGAATTCTGGCTGAAAGTATTGAATTAAAGTTTCGAGATTGCAATCTCCCGAATCTTCCCTGCTTGATTATGCTTGGGTTTTGCAGGGCCTACTACTGATAAATTGAGTAATTCTTTTGTGTTATTTTTGTTTTACAAGTATTTTTTCAGCTGGGGTTGCTGTCTGCATGCATATATTGAGTTGTCTCGGTGAAATTTGAGGGAAAAAATGGATCTTGGAGTGAAATCTCTGCAATTTACAAGTTCTAATGCTTCTTGGAAGTCCGGCGATGCAGTTCCCGGCCAATTTCCGGCGGGTTTAAAAGTTCTTGTTGTTGATGATGACCCCACTTGTTTGAGGATCTTGGAGAAGATGCTCAAAAATTGTTTGTATGAAGGTAATAAGTAGAATCAGTGTAGTTTATTGTGCTATTAATAGGTTAAGTTAGTGTGTGTGTGTGTGTGTGTGTGTGTGTGTGTTGGTGGGATTTCATATGTATATGCATAAATAACAGATCTTGTTGGGGTATTTTTATATTGTTGGATTATGATTGCTGGATTATGATTGCATGATTAGTATGATTAATGGCTTGTATAATCATGTAGATGAACTTATAATTGCAGTTTAATGGAGAGATTAGACCGATGAAATTGGAGTGAATATTTTCATTTCTTAGGTTGAGTCCTAGACTCCTAGTGGGTGTGTTGGATTACCATTATGCAGAATGTTATTTACATTGTTGGATTATGATTAGATGATAAGTATGATTGAGGGCTTGTGTAATCATGTTGATGGACTTAGGATTGCAGTTTTTAGAGAGATTCTGATGAAATTGGAGTAAATAATTTGACTTTTAGGACCCCTCAAAAAAAAAAAAAAAAAAAAGACTTTTGATCTTGATGCATAGTGTTTGTGGGGTGATTACACTGATATATATTGGGGAAATTTTCAGTTACGACGTGCAATCGAGCAGAGATTGCTCTGAATGTTCTCAGAGATAACAAAAATGGCTGTGACATTGTTATAAGCGATGTGCATATGCCTGATATGGATGGTTTTAAGCTTCTCGAGCATGTTGGACTCGAGATGGATCTACCGGTTATCAGTGAGTGATGTTTCTCTGTCATCTTGTTGTGGTTGTGTTTCGTCTTATTAATTAGTAGTTGACATGTGTGGTTTTACTCGTTCTCAGTGATGTCGGCGGATGATAGCAAAAATGTAGTGATGAAGGGTGTTACGCATGGTGCTTGTGACTATCTTATCAAGCCTGTTCGGATTGAGGCTTTGAAAAATATATGGCAACATGTGGTTCGTAAAAAGAAGCATGAGTGGAGGGAAAAGGATTTGGAACATTCTGGGAGTGTGGAGGAGGGGGAACGACAGCAGAAACCGCATGAAGACATTGATTGTTCCTCTTCAGTAAATGAAGGAAATTGGAAAAACTCAAAGAAAAGGAAGGATGAGGAAGATGAGGCAGAAGATAGGGATGATACGTCTGCGTTGAAGAAACCAAGGGTTGTTTGGTCAGTTGAGCTTCATCAACAATTTGTAATTGCTGTTAATCAGCTTGGAATCGACAGTATGAATCTTCTTCCCTTCTTTGTCGGCATTATGCAATTTCCTTGTACAGTTCCCTATTTCCATTGACTGCAAAATAAGTCCAAAATATAAATAAACTTCTGATATTTCAAAAATTCTAGTGTTCTATTAATCAGAAGAATAGGTTTACCTTCATATGAATTCTTGTTATTTCCTCCTATTTATTTCGCAGATTGCATTGGTTAGTTTAAGGGCGTATACAATTTATTATAGGCTTTAATATCCTCAAGATCCCTTTAAGTGCTGTCTAAAACAAGATAACTCGAGACTATGCCTGGAAATCGTAACTAGATGATTTTGTTAGAATTGGAGATGACTAATTTCTTGAGTCTTCTGTTGCTCACATGTGTATGTTTAGTTTTTTTCTACGCATTGTATTTATGATGGAATGATGCTTTTGTAGTCTAAAATGACTCAGTTTTGCACATCCTCAACTTTGCAATCACATATTCGTAATTATTGATATCGAACTTCAATCTCTTTTGCAATATTGCAGAGGCTGTTCCAAAAAAAATCTTGGAATTAATGAATGTTCCTGGCCTTACGAGAGAGAATGTTGCAAGCCATCTTCAGGTTAGACAACTGTAATTCTTGAATTTATTTGTTCTTCGTATAATAATTCAGGAATTTAACTCGATTCCGGTATGATGATTTTATATGCGTCTCTATGATCCACTTCCTTAACTATAAACGACCAATTTTTGCAGAAGTACCGTCTCTATCTAAGAAGGCTAAGTGGCGTATCACAGCACCATAATGGTCTTGGCAACTCGTTTATGGGATCCACAGACGCGTCATTTGCCCAAATGTCTGCTCTGAACGGTGTCGATCTTCAAGCACTTGCTGCTTCTGGTCAAATCCCACCCCAAAGTCTTGCTTCAATCCAGGCAGCTGCACTTGGTCGAGCCACCTCAAAGTCTGCCGTTCCTTTGCCTCTTGTTGATCAACGAAATGTTTTCAACTTCGAAAATCCGAAGATAAGGTTTGTGGAAGGTCAACAGCAACAGAACGATAACAGTAAGCAAGTGAACTTACTTCATGGGATTCCAACGAATATGGACTCGAAACAGCTAGCCACTTTGCACCAATCTGGACTGGATAACATCAATATGCATGTCCACTCCCAGAGAAACCCATCGCTGATGCAACAGATGGTTCAACCGCAGTCGAGGGCTCAGATTGTAGACGAAATCAATGGAAGCCATGCCTCGAATGTGACGCCATCTACTTCTGCAAACTTCTCAAGTCAGAGCACACAGTTTTCAGGAAATACTTTCCCACTTGCTAGTAATTCCGGAATGTCGAGTGCTGAAATGAAAGGATCGAGAGGTTTTCTTCCTAACTACGATGTCCTCAACAGCCTGAATCAGAATAGGAACCACGAGTGGCGTTTGCAGAATGTTGGGTCGACCTTTAGGCCGCCCCAACATTCAAATGTACAACGAGGCTTGGATATTTCACCATCAGCCTCGATGCAGCAGCAGTTTACTTCTAGCCAAAAGAGTGGTCAGAGCAGGAACTTGTCCACTGTCGGTCAGCTGCTTACCTTCCCTCCTTCGGACAAATCATTAAGGAGCAAGGATGAAAGACTACCTGGAATGAGCTTCCAAAACAGCCTCATGCACGAACGTTTTGGCCAAGAAGACCTCATGAGCGCACTTCTCAAACAGGTCGCCTTTTCTACCTCTGGTCATGTTCGATTAACATTACTATCTTCGACCTAATCCACTTTCTAACACCAATTTTATTCATTGCAGCAGCAAGAAGGCATGATCCCTGTTGAACCCGAGTTCGGATTTGATGGCTACCAGTTGGATAACCTCCCGGTATAACAAGCCGGCGTTCTATAGCTTAGTGTGAGTTTGTAAATAGTTGCACCACACAGCTAAAATTAGTCTCTTGCTCCTTTATTCTTGAAACATATGCTTCCACTGCTAAGATTAGGGTCTTGGTGCTTTGTTTGCTTTGTTACTCTATTGTGAATAGTTGCCAGGCTACTTTCCTTCGAAACCAGAGATGAGGAAATCAAGATCTGAATGAGTAGATCATCAGGGGGTTTGAAGGTGCAGTGTAAACGTGCTCGAGTTCTACTGCACGATACGCGAAGCATACTGCCGCAAAATTTTGATTGCTCTAGCTTTTAGGGTGGTTCTAGTTGTGAAGATTGGTGATGGTCTACTTTAGGTATGGGATGATTTTGCTGCCTATCTGAAAATTTGGGGTGTTTCAATTTAAAATAAGTTGCTAGGATATGAATGTAGTATACAGAAAATTCATTAATTTGATTTTTCAAAAATGCAAATTTTGTTGTTCTCCCATCTCTGCCGAATAAAGGATTTGGGGTTGTATCATTAATCAAACTGATAAAAATTTTAAATACAATAGCTTCAACAGTCTTCCAAGAAAAGTGTTCAACAAAATCACGAAACATTAGAAGTAAAATCTCCGTAGCCAAGTGGAGAAATCTGTAGTCCAAACAAGCAGACTAGAAATTTGCATTGCAAAATGCGCTATCAAAATAAGCTGCTTTAATCGAAAATGTAGAAGCATGACCTCCACGAACCAACACACTTCGAATATCTGTCATTATACCTTGAATCTCTTTAGGTAATAGTCTCATTTGCCTCATCTTAATCATACAGGATGTGAGCCACCGTATTTCAATCATCCCATATTGCGCTATAATACATGCAATAACGGCAAGCACCGCAACCTTTAATTCTGCACCAATTATTGAGCTAGACGGTACAACATGATGACAGACATCAAGAAGAATATTATATGTCTCATCCCTTGCGATCACACCCGACCCCAAATCGTCCGTTCCCTTTATCAAATAAAGCATGAACATCTACTCGAATTTTCCCCTTCATCGGAGCTATCCAAGATCGCGCTCCTAGTACTGTCCCTCAGAACAACTTCCTCCTCCGATATTTCTTCTGCATGCTTCAACCTACAAACATAACCCTAAACCATCCACAACAACACAAGTATTTTATTAAGCTGAAATTATTGCATCATTTGCGCAGATACCACCAACTATTGGTCTTCCACACATTCGAAACGAATGAGCACGTTATCCACAGATAAGTATTTCACCATAAACAAATGTCTCGGATTAAACCCGCTTTCAGGGGCGTAGCCAGAAAATACTAATGGGGTGGACTTCCCTATATTTTTATAATTTACATAAAAATTAATATATTACACAATTATATATTTTAAAATTTAAAAATAAATATAATAGTAACAAAAATAAATAAGTATTTGATACAAATGTTTCAATATACTAAAAGATATCTTTGTTTGCCTTTAGTTTAGATAAATATGGTATTCTGTTTTACTTTTTCTCTCTTTTTTTGTTTTTGATGAATTGTATTTTTTTTTCTCTTAAAACTTGTATTTAATAAATGAAGTGTACTGTGTTAGTGTAATTAAATTTTTAACTTTTAATTGCCCTTTTGCCTACCTAGACCACAATCAATTCTATATTAGTATTTTTTTTTTTTATTTCTATCCCTTCCCTGCTTTCTTCTTCGTATTCATGGCAGCCAGCCGTCGTCTTCTTCATCTTTTGTCTATGCAAATCTTTCAGATCAGCTCAACTTTCATCTTTACAAATTTTTATTGTCTTTTTCTTCGTCTCTTCTCTGGAGATAGCATGGGTTGCCCCCAATTATTTTCAAAATCCCCAAAACCATAAGTACAAAAAATTTAGAAAAAAAAAAAAGTTGGCGTGGGCTTGAGCCAACCCCAGCCCAAGCCTGACTCCGGTCCTGCACGCTTTGAGCTGGTTAAATATTTCACGATAATCAAACGTCTCGAATTAAACACGCTTTGAGTGGATAAATATTTCAGTACACTCACTAAGCCTGTTTACTAGAACTTTTGACACGATTTTATAAGACGTGTTGCACATACTAATAGGACAATAATCCGTCGTCTCAATTATCAAATATATACGTTTTGATCTTTTCAAAATTAATTATATACGCCTATCAGGAAATAAATTAGTTATGTACATATTTGGTATGAAGAGACCAATTTACCATTGATGTTGTATTTTTTACATTATATTTCGTACACAAATATGACGATTTGACTAACAATACATGTTATTGTCATTAACTGAAAATGATTGGATGTTAGGGCATGAAAGTTAGCTAAAGTGGTCAATAATTAGATAATTAGTATTGCAATGATTAATTTGTCTAGTATATATCCAATTAATTAATTACTCAAATATGTTTATATAAACTGAATATTTTTTATATTATCTCATTAAAGGCGAAAAAAATATATAATTTATACGAAAAGAATTAAAAATTCATGATAAACCAAATAAACAAAGATCCCACTCGGTTACATTAGCAAAAAATGAAGATCCCACTCGATATTTTTGGAGATCCCACTCGACATTTTTGGAGATCCCACTCGAGTGGGATCTTCTAATTTTCGAGCGGGATCTTTGTTTTTTCAAGCTTTAAGATTATTATGAATAAACGGTTAATTAATTACTAAATTTTTATTTAAAATAATTATGTAATAATATTGAATACTTATTAACTAATTAAAATGAAAAATAAAAAATATGTAAACTATATAAAATAAACAATAATTATATGAATTGCCAAATAAGTAGAAATTTTCTCATATAAAATACATAAATTGGAAGATCCCACTCGAGATTTTTGAAAGTGGGATCTTCTAATTTTCGAGCGGGATATTTGTTAATATGCATGAAGATTAATTATTTATTAAAATATTATCTCAAATAATTATATAATAATATTAAATAACTATTAAGTAATTAAAATTAAAGTTAAAATAAAAAATATGTAAACTATATAAAAATAAAAATAATTTTATGAATTGCAAATTAAGTAATAATCCCGCTCGGAAAAAAAAAAATGAAGATCCCACTCGATATTTTTGAAGATTCCACTAGGGTGGAATCTTTATATTTGTTAACTTTGTACGAGCGGAATATTTAATTATTTTATAAATTATTAACATTATTTATCTATTTATATAGTTTACATATTTTTTGGTTTTCATTTTTTTTAATCCGTAGATTTTCATAATTTTTATACAATATGTGATAAAAATTGTACTATTTAATTAAAATTTCTTCCATAAATATTCGTAGTACGTCACCTTACACACAATTGAGTGTGATAGTACTCGACAGTGGTGGATGTGAAATTCATCTGTAAATGTTCACTGAATGAGTGAAATTTCACCTTTGATGTAACAATTTTACTTTCACATGAATTCGTACCAATTTCACTCACCTAATTTATTGAATGAATGAATTCTATATAATTGGTCGTAGAGATGAATGAGCAAACACCACAACCATCAAATTATTCTGTAAAATATTAGAACCTCATGACAAATATCAGTTCAAAAAGAATTTCGTCATTAGTTGAAGAATTTTACAGATTTGTTCAACAAATCCAACAAATTTGAGTTTCAATTGTATTTCAGATTTCGTCATTAGTAGATCCCACTCGTGAATACTAAGATCCCGTTCGTAAAGGAAGATCCCACTCGAGGCGGGATCTATAAATTATGCCAGCGGGCTCTGCTATATTACATTTTTAATTGTCTTAATTTTTATACTTATAATGTTTATATTTCAGAATATGGAAGAATGGAAATATTTCAACATCAAATATGGCGGAGAATGACACGATTGTGAGTATGTGGGCGGTTCGGAATCGATCACTCAAGTTCTTACTGCCACTCCAGCTCTTATCAATTTGAAATACAACATCAATGTGTTGATGCGTGGAAATTCGATGAGCACTCGGTACGAAATGTATTATTTATCACGTGCTCGTAGTGGATGCACTATGAAAATTCTCTTGAGCACATATCACCAATTTGCTCAATTGTGCATGGAGTCCTTTCCAACCATGTATCTCATCCACAACCACATACATGTGTATGTTCCATATTTCGAATATCCTGAGCATTATCCTTTCAATACGACCAAGAGCAACCGTCATCCTTTCAATACAATCAAGGGCAGACGTCATCATTTCAATACGACTAAGGGCACACATATTCTGATGAAATGGAGTATCCAACAACAAAAAATTCTCAGGATTTCTTTTCCAACTTATATCCCAGTGAATATAATTACGAAGCGACGTCCACAAATAACATACCATTTGTTCCAGATTGTCATCTTCCAGACAGCGAAGATGATGAACCACAATGCACTGTCGAGTTAGATTCAGACGATGAAGATGTTGACAGTGCTGATATTGAATGTGATAGTGAAACATCTGAAGACTGGACTGAGGAAGGTTTACGCGATTTTACTATAGTGGAGCACAGTGCATGGATTCGTCCTAGTGCAACGACGGACGCTCCTAATCTAACCAACTGGTTAGTTCCGGTGATTCCGCCTAATGCTACGATTTTTCTCGTACCACGTGATCCTGACCTGACAAATGATGATGAGTTACGTGTTGGTGCTGTTTTCGACAACAAAAAAGACTTATGCAGTCGGAACGTGACACATGGAGAAAGGACTTGAATTCAAAGTTCCGACTTCGGATTATGTTCGAATGAAGTTTTTGTGCAAGCATCCGAATTGCTCTTTGAGTTGCGTGCAACATCACGTGGAATTGATACTTGGATAATACGGAAGTTTATTCCTGAGCATTCATGCCTCCGTCAGTTACGACGTATCGCTCCGAGAAAAATCAAGATGAATGTTATTGCAGCTTACGTGGGTCGAAAAATCAGAATCAACTGTAAAATCATGGAGCCCAAAGCCATTATGGAGGAGATATTACGCTAGTTCGGTATTATCATCCGATATGATTTGGCGTTACGAGCACGACTGATGGTCCCGATACGAGTTCTGGTGTATGGGGGGGGGAATACACCAGATAAAACTTTTACAAATCAACCCCTTAAAAATAACACAACCGAGTAATGCAACTCAGTTGGAATCACAATCGAGTAAGGAACACTCAGCTGGAAGTGAAGTGCTGTGCGGAATGTGGTGGAAATTAACTCGTATAAAATCAACTCACGCTTAAGTGCAAGGTTGGTCAATAACCAAGACAGTTGATATGGAAGAATGCAGTTTGTATGCTGGTTAGTTAGTCAGTTGAATATGCAATAAGTAACTGAAAAATAAACACAACACACAAAGATTTACGTGGTTCGGAGATAACTCCTACGTCCACGAGGAGTTGTGAGTCCACACAACTCAGTCCAAGTTCTTGTGGACAAAATACAAAGCTTACGCGGGCTTTGCAACCGTTGAGATAAGTTTACGGGTACTTATCAACCTTACAGATTAGTTTACGGGTACTAATCAACCTGTCTACTCAGTTACGGGAAGAGTAGGGTCCTAATAACCTTTTCAGGTGAGTGAAAGGGTGGGGTTCCAACTAATAGCTCGAACAAGAAGTGAGCTATGATCTAACACTCTACGAACTCTCAACAAGTGATGTTCTCAAGGTTGGATCAAAAGACACTAAGACAGAATCTAACACTCTAGAACTCTCAACTAATGATGTTCTAAGAGATTGAATGCAGTTCAGCTCGTGTGAAGTATTTGGTTCTTTCTTTCGCTCTTTGGTCTCTTCTCGCACTTGTCTGTCTTGTAAGTCTTGGTGAATGAATGAGGGCCTCTATTTATAGGCGGAGAGAATCAACTAGCCGTTGGAAGAGCTGTTGATCTCTGTTCTTTGAAAGCGATGGCTTGTCTCTCATCTCTGCAGACTTTCCGGATTTGGCAACTGCATGCTTCTGCTTTCCATCTGAGACAGCCTTGTGTTGGGCCAAATGAGGTAATGACAGAGAGTCAAACCATGCTTCTGCTTTCCATCTGAGACAGCCTTGTGTTGGGCCAAATGAGGTAATGACAGAGAGTCAAACCTTCACGTGACTTCCTTATTTGAATTTCAGATCTCAACAATAGTCTTTCAACAATGGATGGTTGGTTGAGAGTTTCGATCTTCATCTGACTTGTTCTTCAGCTGATGTTCTATCTGAATGCTTCTGTCTGAGCAGGAACATGTGAACTCTCAGCTGACTTTGAACTTCAAGCTGTTGATCTAACTGATTGAGTCCTACAACTGATGTTCCAT
The DNA here is from genome assembly GCA_029490685.1 of Schizonepeta tenuifolia. Taxonomy (NCBI): domain Eukaryota; kingdom Viridiplantae; phylum Streptophyta; class Magnoliopsida; order Lamiales; family Lamiaceae; genus Schizonepeta; species Schizonepeta tenuifolia. Next base: position 22,182,144 of record CM055959.1, read on the forward strand.
CTTGAACGCTCAGTTGTCCTTCCTGTATCTGACTCTGATCAGTTGGCTTCGAACGCTTAGTTGTCTTCCTTACAACTAATGTTCTCTCTCTTGAACGCTCAGTTGTCTTTTATCTTCCCCTTTGAATTGCTCAACTGATGTTCTATCTTGAACGTAACTTCCCCCCTTTTAAACACTCAGTTGTCTTTTGAATACATCTGATGTTCTCTCCGAGTGATGCCTTGTTGCCGTCTTCAGCTGGAGACCTGTAAAGATAAAATCTCAACATTGCTCAAACAGCGAGCCTAACTACTAACATTAGGATCTGGCAACATCTACTCGGTTGAGGTCAGTTGGTTTTGGAATCAATCAAAACTTTAATAAATTTCCCAACAATTTCCCCCTTTTTGATGATGCCAAAACCCTTATAAACTTATTACAAATCAACCTGATCTAAATCCTACTGACCTATCCAAAATCTCAGCTGAAATTCTAGACAGTCTATAAGATTAAAACATCAAAGGGTTAGCACAGTTATAACATGGTATTGAGATAACTTAGCGATTCAGAGCTTGGACAATGAGAGATTGTACGTCAAGTTGAATCGTATAACTGAATAGTTTTCATTACAACTGATGGTTACAAAGATAAGCACAAAAGACAAAAGTTACATCAGTTGCTCAAAAACTAATTGAGCTAATACTTAAGCCCATACTTGCTAAAAATTCTAACAAAAATCTCTCTCTTTGCTTCTGACTCCTTTGTTATGTCCACCCCGTGCTCTTTGCAGACTTGCCTCGCCTCAGCTGCAATCTTTTGACAGTTGGGGTTACGAGAGTCTGGGAGGAAGGGAGGCTGATAAGTGACCCTCTTAGGGACCGGAACTGTGTTCATGTCCAGTTTTGCTTCTATCATGGCACGCCTGAACTGGCTGAACATGTCCGGGTCCCCTGAGTGCAACTCGGTCAGGGCTTCCTTGAAGGCTTTTCTTGGATCGTCAGTTGAGAAGACCTTTCTATAATAGAAGTCATTCACGAACTCTTGCTTGAATGACTCCCATTCTTCATTCCACTCAACTGGCATCCACTTGTCCACGTGCCTGAACCGACTTTGGACCTTGACCTTCCCTGGCAACCTCTGTTGTCTCAGCCGAGCTTCAGCCTTAACCTCATGTTTGTCAATGCGGCGACGGCTGCGGGAGGCGATGTTCCGGTCCAAGTTCTTTGTTATCTTTGTCAGCTCCTCTTCAAATTGGTTTACTCTTCTAGCCTGGCTGGCAGCAAACTTCTTGATCCAACTCGGATTCATATAATCTTTCTCAGCAACATCCATTGCCTTGGCAGCTGCAATACACTCTTCGGTTGTGATACCGTCGAGTTTCGAATCAAGCACGGCTGCGATCTCGGCTATGGAGTTGTAAGAAACTCCAAACTGCTCCGCCTGCTCCAAGTCTTTTTTCATTTCAGCTCCGCCAACTTCGGTTGACTTGGGAGCGGACTTCTTCTTCTGAGTCTTCTTCTTCAGCTGGGATTTTGCAGCAGCTGGCGTTTCTTCCTCAACCTGGGTCTCTTCTTCCCCCTGCATCTCAACATCCGCCTCTTTATCTTCCCCCTTTTTGGCATCAGCAACAAGGCAGGCTACTGATCCATCCAGAGAGGTGAGCTATTGTTCGGCTTGTTGAATACGGTTGAAGAGTTCATCGACCGCGCACTCTATTCCCACCTTCTTCGCCAGTTCAGAGTCATGGCGCTCTTTTTCGGCTTTCCTCAATCCAGCGAATGTTTCAGATGCTTCAGTCTGGAAAGCAACGAACTCAACCCATCTTGACTCGAACCGAGACTCCCATTCTTCATCCTGAGTCTGTTGGGATTTAGCGAGGTTGGAATCAGACTAGGATTGGAAGACGTTCAGCTCAGACTTAATCCCCAGAACTGTTGATTTCAGATCAGAAATGTCTTGGCTGGTGGAGGAGGAGAATTCATCCAGCTTTGTCTTCAGTGAAACATTCTCCTCCACCAGCTGCTTGTTCTTTTCTTGCTGTGCTTCCAACATCCTCAGCTGATCTTCTTTGTTTTGCTGGAGGTTGGCAAGCATCTCGGTCCTCAGCTGGTTTACCCTCTCAGCTATCAGCTCACAAATTTCTTCAGATGAGGGAGCTGGCTGATCAGCTGGAGCGGATTGTTCAATCAGAGCTGACTGGTCAACTGTAACCATGGCTTGACGGTTGGCCAGGTACAGTTGAAGCTCTTCTTCTTCATTCTTTGCTGCGGCGGCGGCTGCGTCCAGATCATTGAGGAACTCAGCTGACTTGATGAGCATGTTGTCGAGGAATTCAATGCAGTCTTGTCTAGCTGTCTCCCTTGAATCTGTTCCTTCTGCCTTGCTGAGGTCCAGACGACTAGTCAGCAGGGCCACCTTGTTGTTGTAGGCAACCTCCAAGTTGGTATAATCAAAATAGTCTCGGATGCGAGACTCGTCCGCCTTCAGCCGGTCCCAGCTGTGTACCCTGATTGTGTCTTCCTTCACATACCAGTGACTGAAGATCAGATTGAACTGGTACAACAGCTCGGTCCTAAGCGTAGCAAATATTGGCATGTCGCGAGCTTCTGGGAACATCCGAATCAGCTTCTGGAAGCAGTAGGCCACCTTGCCTTCATGCTCCAGCGCGACGGCCTGAAGGTCAGCTTCGTCATCTATTGGAGAGGGAGATAGATTCTCATAAGGCAATGATTCAAAGGTTTCATCAATGTTGGCCAAAGAAGTGGTCTCAACATTGGCATCGAGCTGGAAGCTCGAAATATCAGATTCTGTGGGGAGGGGGGTATCAATAGGTTCCTCAACATTGGCCGAAGAAACGGTCTCAATGTTAGCATCGAGCAATGAGCTCGGAACATTTGGTTGTGATTCGGTTGAGAGAGCGAGAGGCTCATAGGGCGGTACGGCATCAACTCCTGCCGTGGGGGAGGTTGGAACGTCGTCAATTTCCTCAGAGGAGGAAGAAGCATCCAATGTCACATCCGTCTCCATCCCTTCCGCCTCATCAGTTCCAGCAGCGCGAGGGACGATCTTGAAGGCACCTGCCTCAGCTGAGTGGCTAGACTCGGATGGCTCCTCAGCTGGTATCGTCTAAGCTGGTGCTTCAACAGCTGGTTCCTCTTCCTCAGTTGGAGCCTCCACTACATCCTCAGCTGGCTCCTCAGCTGGCTCCTTGGCATGCTCCTCAGCTGGCTCCTCAGCTGGCATGTCCTCAGCTGACACAGCAACCGTCTTCTTGAACCTCACCCTCAACTTCTTCTGGGCAGGTTCCTCCTCCTTCTCTTTCTCCGACTTAGCTCTGCGTCGGCGTGCAGCTTTCGATTTGGAGGGGCGACTGACAGCTGGTACCTCCTCAGCTGTGTCCTTGGGTTCAGCAGTCTTCCCAGTATCCTTCTTCTCCTTAGGAGTATAGACACTCCTAATCACCTCCTGCGCCTTCTTTGCTGTTGGGAACAACATCAACCTCTTCATTGGGGTCTCCTCGCAGTCATCCCAGACCATGTTCCGACCCTCGGTTGCGAGCAGGATCAGAGCTGAAATTTTGCAACCGAAGTTGAGCGTCCCTTTGACACTAAACAGTCTCTCCCCTGAGTCGGTTGTGGTCTCGGAGATCTTCTGCTTCTCCAGAGTCAGCTGGTTCAGAAAAAATTGGAACCAGTTGATCTCGTGTTTGTGCTCCAATGCCAGCAACTGTTTAAGTTTCGGTCGGCTGATGTCTCCGAACGCTCCGCTGTAGCCGAACACGACCTTGGAGACAACATCGAATAGGAGTCGATGTTCTGGCTTTAATTTGGTCCTCTGTATATTGCTCGTTAACCTTTCCGGAGTGATCAGAGCATTCTCCAGAAATTCATTGGCTTGCTCATCAGTTATATTTTCAACGAAGTCCGTGGCTGTGTGGTTTACAGGAATGATGTGGCGAAGGACGTCGGACACTGCAATGGGGACAGAAACACGGCGAATGGTTCTGGCCGGAACGTCGCGTTGCCGACAAGAGACCTTTGTTGTGACTCCATCTCTGCTGTCGATGGACGACTGCAGATTCACATAGAATTCTCCTACCTGGCGCCTGAGCAGGTGGGAGGGGAAGAGCTTTGCCCATTCCAGTAGGTCGTTCTCCCTGAGTATATTTGCAAGGGGAGCCAACACCGGCGACTCCAATTCATCGTCGGAAAGGATCTGCTCAAAGTAAATCTTCGAAATCAGTAGGTCGAACGATTCTTCATACGAGGTGGGGACTAGAGAGGGTCCGGAAGAAGCCATTTTCTTTCCTTTGGGTGCCATTTAAACCACTGAGAATATATATATATAAGAAGGAAGGAAAATCTTGTAGAAAAAAAAGGTTAGACAAAATCTGAGAAGATGATGAATAGTAACTGCAGATAAACACGAATGAGGAAGGTAAGAGATCACTTCCTGATTTTCCGCCTTTTATAGGTTTTTGACTCGGTTGAAATCGACGGCTAGGGTTGAATGGCGTGAATCCATCAACGGCTGAGATCACGCGACTGTTGACTAGCTTTGACTCGACGTCACGAAACGAGAAGGTGTACAATTTTTCATGTCAGCCCAGTCGCACTATAAAGTAGGCTATTGATGTTCAGCCGTACTTTACATTTAATGCGACATGATGGCTATTTTAATGTAACTGACTTGCTCAGGAATGTTTGAATTTATTTCAAACATTCTCATTTAAGATCATAACACCTTCAACCATAAATGTTACCTGCCAGCTGATGTCGGAATCAGCTGTGTTCACCTGTCAGCTGATATTGGAATCAGTTGTGTTCCAATGTTGCAGCATACCATCAGTTGACTCGAGTTCGTCTGTTCAGCTGACGTCTGATCCAACGTTGCAACATACCATCAGCTGACTCGAGTTCGTCTGTTCAGCTGATGTCTGATGTCTTCAGTTGGCGATCCGCATCCGAGATTCCCCCTTCATCTGAGCTTCCCCCTCAGATGGATATCTATCTCTTCACTTCAGCTGGAGATCCAACAATCCAAGTAAATCACATAACATCTTGAACCGCGCTTCAGCTAGAGGTTTGGTGAAGATATCAGGTCTCTGAATATCAGTTGGAATCTTCTCCATGGATACGTCCTTCTTCTCAATATGGTCTCGGATGAAATGATGTCGGATGTCAATGTGCTTCGTCCGAGGGTGGTGAACAGGATTCAAAGAGATAGCAATGGCACTTGAGCTATCACAATGAATATGAACTTGTCCAGTTGTGACTTCGTAATCTCTCAGCTGTTGCTTGAGCCATAACACTTGCATGCAACAACTTCCGGCAGCCATATATTCTGACTCGGTTGTAGAAGTGGCAACACATGCTTGTTTCTTGGAGAACCACGAAACTAACTTGCTTCCCATGAACTGACAGTGTCCAGAAGTGGACTTCCTGTCCAACCGATCTCCGGCTAAATCCGCATCTGAGTATCCGGTCAGTTGGATGTTGTCGTCGGTTGGATACCACAACCCAACATTTACAGTTCCCTTCAGATACTTGATGATATTCTTTGCTGCCAACATGTGAGCTTCCCTCGGTTGAACTTGGAACCGAGCACACACTTCAACCGCGTAAGATATGTCTGGCCGACTGGCAATTAGATATAGCAAAGAACCGATAATCCCTCTATACTTGCTGGCATCCACAAGCTTTCCCTCAGTTCCAGGTTCAATCTTCCAGTTAGTATTCATCGGGATCCTTGTGGTCTTACTTGTCTGCAATTCGAACTTGGTGATGAGCTCTTTTGTATACTTGAACTGATTTATGAAAATCCCTTCTGGTGACTGCTTCACTTGAAGTCCAAGAAAATAGTTCATCTCGCCCATCATCGACATCTCGAACTTCTCCTTCATGAGATTTGAGAATTTTTCACACAGTTCCTCCGACTTGGAACCGAATATGATGTCATCGACGTAGATTTGCACAACAAGTATATCTTCTCCAACTTTAATGGTGAACAGTATTTTATCAACTGACCCTCGTTTGAACCCCGAGTTCAGAAGAAAACCACAAAGAGTGTCATACCAAGCCCTGGGTGCTTGCTTCAATCCATAGATTGCTTTCTTCAACTTGTACACTCTTCCATCTCCAGTCTCAAAACCCGGAGGCTGTTTAACATATACATCTTCCTTAATATCTCCGTTGAGGAATGCACACTTCACATCCATCTGATAGACCTTGAACTTGTGAAATGCGGCATAGGCTAGAAAGATTCAGATGGAGATATTTTATTTGTTGCTATGACGAAGGATCCTAACTAACATGTTTTTCCACTGACGATAGGTGTTGGTCCAATCGAGAATGATATCTCTTGAAGATGGTTTCTAACCCGTTTAAAAATGGCATATGGGGAGTTTAGAGATACAGTGATTGTCTCTGATGCACATGTCTCTATAGCGAACACTGTCAGTGAGGTGTTTCCAAATGTATTTCACGATCTTTGCTACTATCACTTGCTCAATAAGTTGAAGTCCTACGGGAAAGTGGTTGTGACATTGTACGAACGAGCTGCTTTTGCATATCGCACTTTAATTTATGATAAGACAATGACCTCTATCCAACGAGAGAGCCAAGGCGCATACGATAGATTAATGAGGGTTGGAACAGAGAAGTGGGCTCGATGCATGTGTCCATTGCTGCGTTATCATCTCACTTCAAATGCAGTAGAAGTATGGAATCATACTATGGGCTCGTGGTCTCTCTATATGCTCAATGTTTGACGCTATAAGGTACATCATCGAGCAATGGTTCGATGAGAAACGAGAATTGACGAAAGGCGATGATGAAGTTGTAACTCAAGAGGTGGCTAAGAAGATGACAAAATCAATGAATAAGTCATTTATATACGATACGAGTGGCGGAATCGAATTGATGTTCAACGTGAGTGATGGTAGAAGAAATTGGAAAGTTGATCTCAATTTATACACATGCTCATGTTGTGAACTTCAAGATGATAGAATGCCTTGTTCGCATGCTTTTGCTGCTTTCCAGTACGTTTTATTGCTTCAATTTGCATAATAATTTGAATTTATAATTAAAATCATTGTAAAATTTTGCAGAAAAAATAAAGATGATGTATACCAGTATGTGCAATGGTGCTACAAATGCGAAGTTTGGGATGAAGCTTATCAATTTCCTATACATCGTGTTCCACATGCAGAGGATTGAAATATTCCATTTGAAGTTGCCAATATATTGGTCTTGCCTCCCGTAATCACTTTAGATGTGGGGCGGTCGAGAACTAATCTACGAAGATCTGCATTGGAGAGAACTAGCCGGAGACAAACCACAAGGCAAGAAACAGAACCATCGAGTAGTCAAAGATTCCGCTCGGACATTGAGGGAAACAGAAAATCCCGACCGAGCGGGATCTACGCAATAACCGAGCAGAAACTTGTTATTTACAAGTGGAATTTAATATATTATTAATGTGGGATAATTTATAAACCTAGAATACCAATTATTAATTTTCTACACACAAAATCGAAAGTAATACCTTAACCAACAAATGCTTTCACTAAAATTCAAAAATACATATTACTCCCTCCGTATTACATATAAAGTCTCATTTCACATATTTCACATGTATTTTTTAAAAAGTCCTACTCTGCTTTTTGTACCATTATACCCTCTTTGATTTTTAAAATTACTACCTTTATACCCTCTTTATCACTACCTTTTGTCAATACCACTAACTTTTTGTCAATACCACTACCTTTTTGTCAATACCACTACCCCTATTTTCTAATTTTTTACCCCACTCAAAAGTACTTTACCAATTTTCTTAATACTCGTGCCCATTTAAAATGAGACTTTATAACTAATACGGAGGGAGTAATTTTTTAATGAAATTTCAACCTACATTAATCAGATCCCGCTCGGACATTAAGTGAAAAAGAAAATTCCGACCGAGCGGGATCTATATATTATGCGAGCGGAAACTTGTTAAAATCGAGTGGGATTTCAAATATTATTAATGTGGGATAATTTATAAACCTAGAACACAAATTATTAAACTTCTACACACAAAATCGAAAGTAATACCTTAACCAACAAATGTTTCGACTAAAATTCAAAAAATGTACATATTTAATTTTTAAATGAAAATTCAACCTAAATTAATAAGATCCCGCTCGGACATTGAAGGAAACAGAAAAATAATATCCGAGCGGGATCTACATAATATCATAGCGGAAACTTGTTCTTTACGAACGAGATCTAATATGATATTAATGTGGGATAATTTATAAACCTACATAACCTATTATTAATTTTCTACACACAAAATCAAAACTAATATGTTAACTAACAAATGCTTCGACTAAATTTCTAAAATTAACATAGTTTATTTATTTTTAATTAAATTTCAACCTATAATAAAATTTGTACAAGGAATTCAACAAATATAATCAATATAAGTAAAATTACTAACTTCTCCGGACATGTTGTACAATCAAAGGAATGAAATCCCGCTCCAACAATCGAACGAATGAAATCCCTCCCTAAATACTCGAGTGGAATTTTATATATATATTGAGTCAAGTGACTGCCGGATTTTAAATTGTGGTGTGGAGTGGGATATGAGCGGATTCAACACACATATATATAGCTGCGGGATCTAGGATTTTGCTCTCTCACCTTCCCTCTCTCACCTTTCGATATTAAATTAATATTAAATTACAAGAGTTACAACCAAAGATGAAGGGAGGGGGGGTGCAGGGGGGTCATTAGACCCCTCTGGGGTTTATGAAAAAAAATAGGGTATATTAGTGATTGTTTGTATAATTTAGAAAAAATAAGATATGTGTAATATTAAATATGAAAGTTAATGTTATACTTGATGTTTGGTGCCATTATTTTACTGCTTCCCTTTTTCTCTAAACTCTTTTGTTCGATTACCATCCACATAATTGTGTTGGCCTATTTTTTTGTCCTACTTTTTTATTCTTTTGTCCTTCATCGATGTTTTTTATTTCTTCTTCTTTTTTTTCATTGTGTTTGTCTATTTATATTTTTAACTTCTTCGTTTATGCTTGCGTATTTATTTATGTTTTCCTTCATTTGTGTTCGCCTCAAAATGAGATATATTTAACCTCTTTTCATGTATGGCCTCCAAATATTCTTGATGTTCTAAAAAAACGTTGTTGATGCGTACATATTTTATTTTAGCAATAGCGATGTTTCTATACCTTGGGTTTAATTTTAAATTATTATATCTTATTATTGTGTTGAGATCGAGTCTTAGTAATATTTTGCTCATTAACTCGTCATCTTATACCATGCAATTTATCTAATTTATATTTGAAATATTTTTTTCATTGCGTTGATTTTTTTTATTGTTTTTAAAGTATTTTAAAAGATATTATGTTCATATTAAAAAGTTTTATATATTTAACTTTGTATTAAACTTCTTCTTATGTATGTAAAAAAATGTTAATATAAGTTGGACCCCTATAACAAAGGAGTCAAAGAGTTCAATTCCCTATAATTTACTGATGTGATATGGTTTTTGTTTTGTGGGATTTCAATTCCCCATGTTTTCGCTGAAGTAAACAACCGAAGTGGTATGTTTTTTTATCAGCTTCCAATTATTCAAAGGGTATTAATGTAATACTGTATATTGTTTTGGGTTAGGTGTACATAACAAATTTCAATTTATAGTAGACGTTATAACAAATTTTCACTCATAATCTGCCACTCTCTTTGGCTTAATCTTTCTAAGAATTATTGATCGTGTTATTCTAGTCATTCAAGGAAATATCAGAATTAGGCACTCTCTTCAACTATAGTTATTTTTTTTAAATAAAAAAAATTGTAAATAAATTTTAGAATTTTAAAGTTAGGTAATACTCCCTCCATCTAAATATAAGTGTCCCATTTGGATCTACGCACGGAATTTAAGAAAAACTGATAAAGGTGTTTTGAGTGAGTAAATGTAGTATATAGGGGTATTGTTAATAAATCATTTAATATTGCTAATCCTTGTTTAGTTTTTGGGTGTTGGTGTTTGGATTCAATGTTGTTCATATTGCTTGCTGCTTTTCTTTTATTTCTCGATTTCTTACATTCCAATTTTTTTTTATTGAAACATTTTACGGCTTGTTTTTTTGTTGTTCATTTTACTGTTTAGATTTAATATTGTTTTTTTTTTGTTGTTCATTTTACTGCTTGTTTTTTTTTCTTTGTATCGAAACATTTTGGTGTTGGTGTTTGATTTTTTTTTCATTGAACAATGATTAAATGAACAATTACAGAAATTCATCAGTTTATGCAATAAACTAAATAAACTGAAACTGTAAATAAAAGACGGAAATAAAAGAAAAAGAAAAACTGAAATGCAATCTTGGATACTGTAAATAGAATTGGAGGGAATCTGTAAATAAATTGGAGCCAAAACTCTGAAAAGGTAAGTTTACACCCATTAATTTAACACAAACAGTACACTGATGTGATCAAATTCAGAAGAGGTAAATTCAAATCTAACCTACTCCCTAAAAACACAATAAATACAGCAGTTGGCAAGAGCCAATCCAACCAAAATGCAATAAATACAGAGATAGGAAATAAAGATGGCAACATCCAATAAGAGACTGAATTTAAGTAATGACTAGAGAAATAGAGTGGCACAGTGGTTGTTACAACATAGCATTGAAGGCAGGCTTCAATATGGAGCAAAGAAAGAGGCAGCAAAACTTTTCAAGGTGGATGTGAGGACCATCTTTCGAATTTGGAAGACAGTTGCTGCTCAGATTGCTTTTGGACAGCTTATTCATCTGCAAAGTTTGAAAAAATGATCAACAAGCAACAAAAAAAAGGTACTTGATGTAGAAAAGTTAAAGAGCTTAACTGTTTTAGAAAGGAGTTCATTAAGGTGCATGGCAGGGCATCTAGGAGTAAGTAAAAGTTTGCTTCACAACTGGATTAAACATGGGAAACTGAAGCCTCATACCAATGCTATTAAGCCTTTTTTAACACCTCAAAATATGATAAATAGGCTGACTTGGAGCCTTAGTCAGCTCAGTCCAATTGTTGTTGATGGTAAAATCTCATTTCAAAATATGTATGACATCATACATATAGATGAAAAATGATTTTATCTCACAAAGATGGCAGGCAGATACTATGTGCTACCAGATGAAATAGACCCTCATAGGACATTCAAATCAATAAGATTTATAGAGAAGATAATGTTTCTATGTGTTGTTTCAAGACCTATCATTGATAGTGATGGTCATGTCATATTTGATGGCAAGATTGAGATTTTCCCTTTCATGAAGACTGAACCAGCATTAAGAAACTCAAAGAATAGAACAAAGGGAACCTTGGAAACCAAGGCAGTTCAAGCAATCACACAAATTGTCATGAGAGAGTGTTTCATCAATTGGGTAAGTATGATTGTGTATATCTATCAGAATTTACTGTATTTCAATTCTTCATTTAGATATTGTTTTAAAGCGGCATTGTTATGCAGCTCATTCCAACAATCAAGGCAAAGTGGCCTCAGCATCTAGGCAAAACCATATTCGTACAACAGGACAATGCCAAGCCCCACATCAAATGCAATAACTCTGATTTCCTAAAGGCTGCACAGAGTGATGGATTTAACATTCAACTGGTTTGCCAACTAGCTAATTCTCATGACACAAATGTTCTTGATTTAGGTTTTTTCAGGGTCATTCAATCTCTCAAAGATAAAAAGATGGCAAGAAATGTGGATGAATTGGTGAAAAATATGATAGATGCATTTGAAGACTTTGAAGCATGGAAGCTCAATAATGTTTTCCTGACTCTAGAATGCTGCCACCAGGAGATAATGAAGAAGCAAGGCAATAATAACTATAGAATTCCACACATGAAGAAGGAAAGGCTTAGGAGGCTTGGAATACTACCAGAATGCATTGAAGTAGAGGAGCAACTGGTAGTGGAAAGTTTACAGTATTTGAGAATGCATGAACTTAAAGCAGAGAAGAGTTTCAATGTGGACAACCTAGTGGAAGGCCTCATGCAGGAAAACTTAAACATAATAGGGCAGTTATTCAACCAATTGAATATCATTGGTTAGAACAGAATTCTGGTTGATTTTTTGGGAAGTGTTTACATGTACAAACAAGTAGAATGTCAATTTTTGTGTTGTTTGGAATGTAAACAATTCGTGTGTTGTCTCAGCCACATGAAATGAATTTTTATTTGCATCATTGACATTGTTTCATTGTTTTTACCTTTCTAAGTAGGTTACCCTACAGGTTGCTAAAACAAAGAAACACATCCTCAGGAAATCCACATAATTTGTCATCATTGGACGCACATAACTTTCATGCAAATCACACAGTATGCAAACCATTTGATTAGGCATGACTACGTAGCTTAGGGACATTTTTTTAGGCAGCTTAAGGACTTTTTTTAGGCAGCTTAGGGACAGAATTATCATGATAATCATAGAGTATGATTATGCAGCTTATTCCAATAATTCTCAGGTAAATAACACATATCAAAATAGTGGCATCACCAGCCCCCAACACCAACCAATTAGTTTTAAAATCAGACATAGCACATAATGGCATCACCAGCCCCAATCGCAATAGAGAAGGTAAGAACGAAATCACCTAAATCTATTAGAGATCTTGCGGAAGGATAGAGCATGTGTGCTAGAATCTCAAGGAATAGTTTTTTTCCTCCTTTGTTTTCTCCCTTCTGACATGTGAAGGTGGGAGAGGTACATCCACCAAAACCTCACCGTTGGCCACCCATTCATTGTAGCCGGAATTATCCACAAACATCGATTCATACACATTATTCCGATAATTCCCCTCAGAGATCGGAGATCTCACTGCTGCAGATTTCGGCAACAATGGTAGAGGCATTTCATCATAGAAGATGCCACCGTTAGCCCGCCAAACATCATATTCTAATTTTGTGACTAGGCTGTCTGACGCCGGCACGTTCGTCATCGAGTCAAAGAGCAAATTTCCATCATTCTCAGATTCAAAGGTGTCGAAGACTGCCACGATCTTAATCGAATCAGCCCCCAACTCCCATGAATTTTGTGGAATTGGGGAGAGAGGGGCTGCTGTCGGAGAGAGGGTGGTCAAAATAGGAGAGTGAGGCGTCTTCGTTGGAGGGAGTGAGGCATTTTCCATCGGAGATTTAGAGAGAGACGGAAGGGGAGGACGACGGTGAAGAGCGAGGGAGGAAATTAGGGTTTGTGGAGATGAGAGAGAGACATTTCTGTTGTAGAGATGAGAGCAGCGTTGTGAGTGAATTAGGGTTTGTAGAGATAAATTTGGGGATTCTGGGTATTAAAATGGGGGCCTATAGATTTGGGCTGCCGAATTCTAAAATGGATTTGGGTTGAAATTAGTGAATTATAAGTGAATTGGATTAGGGAATTAATTGTGGGTCCAGAATGGCAAGGGGTAGTAAATATTGAAAAATAAGGAGATAACTTTTGTACGAAAAGTGTAAGTAGGACACTTATTTTTGGACAAGAGAAAGTGGTAAGTAGGACACTTATTTTTGGACGGTGCGAGTAGTAGTTAGGCTCTCTGCAATGCGTCTCCAAAAGGGGGCTCGAAGGAGGCTCGAGACGGATGGGGAAAGAGACCATTGCGATGCGGGAGGCCCGGGCTCGAGACCGTCTCAATTTCTCGAGACCGGCTCGAGCATCCATAGAAAAATATAAGAAATTGAGTTTTGGAGGAAGACGGGGAAGGAAATGGAGGAGGTGGGAGTGGGCAATGCGGCGGTAGGTGGCGGCGTTGATGGGAGAGGCATGTGTGGTAGAGAGGAGTGGAGGAAGGGGGGAAGGAAATTGAGACTATGGCTTAATCATCACCATCTGTTCGATGAAATGTCTCAATGAGGATACAAAGCAGAATTGCAGTAATTTGGCTAAGTATATAATTTGTATTTGGCCAAATGATCGAAGGAAATTCACATAGCAAGTAATTTGGCTGAGTATATAATCTTTATTTGGCCAAATAATATGGTGTAAGGTTTTATTTTATTTTAATGAATGTAATTTTCGAAATTTAATTAATGTAATATTTTATTTTTATTTAAATTAATGTAATGTTTTGTGTTATTTTTATTAATTGAATTTTATGAATTAATTTAATGAAAATGGGGAATTGTTTAATATTAAAATTAGAGACAGCTTGGAGACAGTTGGGTTGCAGGGGTAGGTGTCTTTAAGCTGTTTTTAGTGAAAAATGGGGTGTTGGAGACACCTTGGAGACTGGTCTCCAAGAGTTGCAGATAGTCTTATTATTCGATCAAATGTGTTTAAGAAAAATCTTAACCATTAATTTGAATTGTCACAAAGTGTAAATAGGGTAGTGACAATCCATAAAAATACACACTTTGCTTTTGGCAAAATGAAAAATACACACTCCCTTTGAAAATAATTAATTTTACACACTTTTGAATATTTCAAATATATATGCCATCATGTCATCCCCTTTATATCACATCTCTTACACATGTGTAAGAGATATGATATAAAGTAGTTGACAAGTTTGGTTGTGCGTGCAATCAACAATGATTTAGGGTTAATTATGTGATTATTTGACAATAATTAGACAATAATTATGTAATTTAATTATTTTATATCAAAGATATACGGATTAAGTAGCGCACTAAATTCAGTCGAAAAATTATGAATCGGCATTAAACTAACCTAAATGTAGATCTCGCTCGGATAAAAGCAAATCCCGATCGACACGTGTCAAATCCCGCTAATGACAGAAAAGTTGGTCAATGTACCGAATGATGGCTGACTGGTGCCTGACATGAATTACTTGCTTGTGCAGACATGAGACATAACTAAAGCTGATTTATGCATGTAGAAATAAATTCACCACAGGGAAAATGTACAATTTTCACGTGAAATACGGAAAAAAAATCTGTATAGCATTCACAACTCTATATATTTCACCATTCACACGCCTCTTTTACACACACACAATAACAGCCTTTGAAATTCATCACATTCGAAAGTGGACATCAATCTTTGACAACAACATCAGTTGAGGTATTTTTCCGACCTTGTAATTTTCCTCTCGTGTCCACATAATTTTTATTGTACGTGATAAATTAGAAAATGAGACTCTTTAATATTCAAAACATTGAAATTTATATGAATGACATATAGATTACATAGCAAGTGGTAGATTGTATTCCGAATATTGAAATTTATTATTTCCAAATATGGGTATCACCCATTCCACGCTCGAGCATAGCTATTTTCCGCTCGTTTTCCAATGTCACGCTCGAGCGGGATTTAGGTCCGCTGAGAGGGATTTTGTATGTTAGGACTCAAAAAAAATCTAGAATTTCATTATATGCATTTCTCGCTCGAACCATTACATTTCCCGCTCGTGAATTTTAATCCCGCTCGAGTGGGAATTTTAATCGCTGTTGTGCTATTTTTATTAATTGTTATGTGTTTGTACTTTTGTATAGATGGATCACTATTTTATTATCAAATACGGAGGAACATGGTCTGGTGGTACGTACTCGGGTGGTTATGAATTCGTAGATGTATAAAGAAATCATGCCGGCCTGAGGTACACCATCGATTGTCAATTGAGTGCAAATTCTTTCAGCACACAGTACGAGTTACATTATCTGTCGAAGAATCAGAGATGACGTACTGTAAAGTGCCCATTAAGCACCGATGTTGAATTTTATGAGTTGTGCATGACGCAGTCAGAAGCAACTGTGTACGTGACTCACCAATACACGAACGTATACGTGCCTGAGTTTATCGTGGTTTTCTGAAGGTCAAAAATCAGACGAGCCGAATGTCAATCCGGTAACAAGGGCATACTCCGCAGAAGAAAAACGAAGGTTCGCCCTGTTGATGTGAAACCTCATGTCGTGTGGCTCGCCGAATGGATACGAAATCTCACGGGACAATACGTGATGCACGCCTATAGCGTACTTCTGCCCCGACTGCCAGTAAGTAAAGTGTCCAAAACAACCTTCAAGCCACCTCTCCAGGAGATCCTGTCCCCCAAACTGCATCAATGTAGACTCAACGTCTTCTAAAACACTGTGCATGTAGGTCGTGCTAACCGTGGACTTCCGATTAATAGTCTCTGGTCTTTTGAACATAATCTACACGAATAAAAAATTAAATTAAAAAATAAATATTAAAATTAAACTATACACAGTATTAAACAGTTTGTTGGGAAATTTAAGTAAAGTTTTGATTGATTCCAAAACCAACTGACCCCAACCGAGTAGATGTTGCCAGATCCTAATGTTAGCTTTTAGGCTCGCTGTTTGAGCAATGTTGAGATTTTATCTTTACAGGACTCTAGCTGAAGACAACAACAAGACTTCACTCAGATAGAACATCAGAAGTTAAGAAAGACAACTGAGCGTTCATCAGATGAGAATTAGAAAGGGGGAAGTTGTAAGAGAACATCAGTTGTAAGAAAGACAACTGAGCGTTCAAGAAGGAAGAAGTAAGAGAACATCTGACTTAAGGGGGAAATTGAAAGAGAACATCAGATGGAAGAAAGTCATCTGAGCGTTCGAGCCAACTGATCAGATTCACAACATCAAGAAAGTCATCTGAGCGTTCGAGCCAACTGAGCATTCAGGATTCAGAACATCAGAAAGACAACTGAGCGTTCAAGAAATAGAACATCAGTTGTCGGACTCGAACTGATAAGATCAACAAGATGAAGTTCAAAGCAGCTGAGAGTTCAACTGTTAGCAATCAGATAGAACATCAGCTGAAGACCAATCAGATGAAGATCAAACGACTCAACCGACTATCAAATGTTGGAGGTCAAAGGTTAAGATTTGAATTTCAAATAAGGAAGTCACGTGAAGGTTTGACTCTCTTTCATTACCTCGTTTGGCCCAACACAAGGCTGTCTCAGATGGAAAGCAAAAGCATACAGTTGCCAAATCCGGAAAGTCTGCAGAGATAAGAGACAAGCCATCGCTTTCACAAGAATAGAGATCAACGGCTCTTCCAACGGTTAGTTGATTCTCTCCGCCTATAAATAGAGGCTTTCATTCATTCACCAAGACTTAGAAAATAGAGAAGAAAAGTGCAAGAGCAAATAGACGAGCGAACATCACCAGTTGAGAGTTCATATCGCAAAAGAGCTAAACTGTATTCAATCTCTAAGAACATCACTAGTTGAGAGTTCTAGAGTATTAGATTCTGTCTTGGTGTTTTTCGATCCAACCTTGAGAACATCACTAGTTGAGGTTCGTAGAGTGTTAGATCCTAGCTCACTTTCTTGTTCGAGCTAGTAGTTGGAAATCCCACTTTCACACACACCTGAAAAGGTTGTTAGGACCCTACTCTTCCCGTAATTGAGTAGATAGGTTGATAAGTACCCGTAAACTTATCTGTAAGGTTGATAAGTACCCGTAAACTTATCTTAACGGTTGCAAAGCCCGTGTAAGCTTTGTGGTTTGTCCAGAAGAACTTGGACTGAGTTGTGTGGACTCACAACTCCCCGTGGACGTAGGAGTTCTCTCCGAACCACGTAAATCTTTGTGTGTTTGTGTTTATTATTCAGTTACTTATTGCATATTCAACTGACCGACTAACCAGCATACAAAACTGCATCTTTCCATTCTCAATTGTCTTGGTTATTGACCGACCGTGCATTAAAGCGTGAGTTATATTTATACGAGTTGTTATTTTTCACCACATTCTGCACAACACCACTCTTCCAACTGAGTATTCTTACTCAGTTGTGAATCCAGCTGAGTCTCAGTTTACTCGGTTGTGATAGTTTTCAAGAGTTGTTTTTAAAAGTTTTATTTGGTGTATCCCCCCCCCCCATATACCAGAACTCATATCGGGACCATCACAGTTTAATAAACTATTTTCCGCTCGCAATATATATATCCTACTTGAGCGGGATATCAACAAAAAATTCACCAAAATGAGCAGGATATAATACATAATGCATGAAAAAAAAATTATCAAATCCAAATCACAATATTCCGCTCGGCTTAGCTATATCCCGTTCGAGCGGGTTTAGGCTGTTTTTAGTTGCTCGAGCGGGATCTGGTATTATCAGCATGAAAAAATTCAGGGAACAATTATGACCAAATTACACATTCAAAATATATATGGACATATTTTTCCAACTTATCGGTATTAATCTATCACAAAATATTCGAAACATCTACTATATCTTAGGGTTAGAGAGGAAATTGATTGATATTAGGTTCTAACCAATTAATATCGATAATATTTTATTTCTCGCTCGACTTAGCAATTTCCCGCTCGACTTAGCAATATCCCGCTCGAGCAGGATATAGTGAACATAAGGGTTTCGTCGAGTGGGATTTGATATAAATAGAACCTAAAAAATTACTAGAACAAACACATGAAATTTCACAATAAAAATCGAAGGTATGAATTTAATATAATGAAATTTGTATAAATACCAATAATACACAATAAAAAAATTAATAACAGTGTTTATAAAATTAACCTCTCCATAATTTGCCATGTTGTGAAGAATAACCAACCGCCGCCGGAAAAAAAAAATTCTATGAAAAACCCGCTGGCGTGAAGAGGAATTTTGTGAGGAAAGAGTGAAAGTGAGAGGTTAGGTTTGGACAAGATGAATATGAGGGAGTGGGGCGGAATTAATGCTTCAGGTGGAGGGGGAGGGGGATAGTCAATTGGGTCAAAAAAGTAAGTGTCTCAAAGTTTGGGCTTTCTCATCCAACACAATAAAATAAAACCATCGATAATACATATGAGTGCAGCCGACAAGGGAAGAAGACATGGCAATTAGTGGGTCCAAATTGTGTCAGTGGGTAAATTTCATTGAAATAAAACCGAGTATGCATTTTTTATTTTGTACATTTGGAAGTAGATATAAAAAAATTTCCCCCTATAGGGTATGTGACTTTATTTTTGAAAACCATTTGGAAACAAAATTAAAATCTCAAAACTAGTTCATTTTTGTAATATAGTACTGCCTTCGTATTACATATAAAGTCTCATTTTGCATATTTCACATGTATTTTAAAAAGTCATACTTTGCTTTTTATACCATTATATCCTCTTTGCTTTTTAAAATTACTACCTTTTGTCATTTTGCACCCACCCTCCCACTTTATTAACACACTAATACCCCATTAAAAAAATACCCTACTTCCTAACTTTTACCCCACTCAAAAATAATTTACCGATTTTTGTAATACTCATGCCCATTAAAATTGGAACTTTATAACTAATACGGAGGGAGTATATTTTTGCTCGTCAAATACAATACTAAAATACATATTTTCATAAATATTCGTAATGATAATCCACACGAACACGATAAGATGTAGTCCATTCTGTGGCATATCTTGTAGCGGAATTCAGCGAAATTATTGCCCATGTCGAAAATGAAGGCTACATTGTTTGACGGGTGGAGTTCCAAGATAGCATCATCAAACGTAGTCGACAATACTTCCTCAAGAGCCACGACATTGTGGTCCAGGAGACCTATAGCCGTCGGCCAACGGCGTCTCTGCCGTCGTATCGCCAACGGGGAGGATGCGACTTTATATGCTTGAATATTTCTTTTTTAGAGGTTATATATATGATTGAAGCAACATTAGACATGATATTTATAAAAAATGCAGGGTTAATTTCATGAATAAGTTTGAGTATTTGCAACTCATAAAGAAAGCGCCACAATGCATAATGTGTTGAGCTTAGATAAAACGATGAAAGAGAGACAATGATTTGTTCTAGGAGCATCAAACACTTTAACCTTGTGCAATATCTAGTTCTAGAAATATCTCAACAGTTTGACAAAAGCTAGAAATCAGATTTAAACAATAGTGCCCCGAAAGCTAGAAATCAAATTGAGATTAAGGGTTGAAAATTATGTCAACCACATGTTGATTCTCCAAATTTATTTGGGATATATTTGTGATATTTGTCTTACGGTTAATGTTGATTCTTAAATCGCGATCAAACAATATTCAAACTCTCAAATGAATTGTATCGAAACAACAAAACAAAGAACAAAACGAGGCAAGACGATTTACGTGGTTCACTCATAAAGAGCTACGTCCACGGAGAGGAGATGATGATTTCTTATTAGATCTCGAAGGAATTACAGCTTACAACAATGGCGAACAGAAACGAGAACCCGAGCTCAAACACGAGAGCTCACACTCACTTTCTTTCCACGCAACAACTCTAACTGACTCTCTCTAACCCTTACTCTTCAAGGCAAAAGTTATACGATTAGCCAAGAATCTTCCAGCTCAGCATCTAACTAACCCAAGCTACTTCAGCCCTTCGATCATGCATGGCATTCTGTATCCATCATATCTCATGCCACGACAGCAATCCAAAAGAAAAGAACACCTGAGTCACTAACTCTTCATGCACGCATCACGAGCTGTTTTTCCAAGTTTCTTGATCAGCTTATGCAAGAGCACTTCACTACAATCTCCACCTTGATCTGCATAAGCTCTCAATCACCTCCTCTCATCCTTTACATCTTGACAGAGACTTCACAAGTCCAAGACAATGCCTGAACTTTACTCGAGGCAATGCCTTGGTCAAAACATCCGCTGCATTTTCTTCAGTAGCAACTTTCACCACTTTGATCAATCCTTTCTCCACAAGATCTCGAACAAAATGGTACCTAACATCAATGTGCTTTGACCTCTCATGGAAAACCTGATGTTTGGCTAGGTGTAGAGCACTCTGATTATCACACATAATCTCCACACTCTTTTGAAAAACTCCAAAATCACCAAGTATCCCTTTAAGCCAAACTCCCTCCTTCACAGCCTCTGTCATGGCCATGAATTCAGCTTCAGTAGTTGATAGAGCAACAACTGATTGCAACATTGACTTCCAACTTATAGCAGAACCATATAAAGTGAAGATGTAGCCTGTTTGAGATCTCCGGCAATCAATATTTGCAGCAAAATCTGCATCAACAAATCCCTCCAATGGATTCCCTACATAGTTGACTTGCTTCTCAAACAAAATACCACATTCTGCAGACCCCTTAATGTACCTAAAAACACACTTCAAAGCTTCCCAGTGCTGCTTTCCAGGATTCGACATATATCTGCTCAAAACACTTATTGCATATGCAAGATCAGGCCTAGTACATATCATCATGTACATTATGCTTCCAACTGCATTTGAATAAGGAACTAAAAACATCTCTTTCTTTTCTGCATCAGTTTTTGGACATTGAGATGTCGATAACTTTGTCTGTTGTGATATAGGAACTACCAACTGCTTAGCTTCATGCATGTTAAACCTCCTTATCACTTTCTTGGCATAATCACTCTGTATCAAATGCAGCTTTCCCTTGCTTTGATCTCTAATAATATCCATACCAAGAATCCTTCTTGCACACCCCAACTCTTTCATCTCAAAAACTGACCTCAACTGTTCCTTCAAATTCTGAATCTCTGCCTTACTATTGCTTGCAATTAACATATCATCAACATATAATAACAGATAAACCAATGCCATTTTACCATCCTTCTTGAGATACACACAACTGTCATACTTTGATCTGCAGTAACCAATACTTATCATAAACTCATGAAACCTAATGTACCATTGCCTTGAGCTCTGCTTCAGTCCATACAGAGATCTCTTCAACAAGCAAACTTTCTTCTCCTGCCTTTCTGGTATGAATCCTTCAGGTTGAACCATGTAT
Source organism: Schizonepeta tenuifolia (assembly GCA_029490685.1). NCBI lineage: Eukaryota > Viridiplantae > Streptophyta > Magnoliopsida > Lamiales > Lamiaceae > Schizonepeta > Schizonepeta tenuifolia. The sequence goes on from CM055959.1 coordinate 22,203,859, forward strand.
ATAGTCTCTTCTAAACTGCCATTTAGGAATGCGGTTTTTACATCTAATTGCTCCAAAAACATGTCATACTGATTCATCATGGATAACAATATTCTGATAGAACAATGCTTCACCACAGGAGAAAATATTTCATTGAAATCCACACCTTCTTTCTGTGTGTAACCCTTTGCAACAAGCCTTGCCTTGAACCTTATTACCTCTCTGCCATTTATCATTTTAAACTTCCTTTTGAAAATCCACTTGCAACCCACAGGTTTCTGGTCTTTAGGTTTATCAACCAGGATCCAAGTCTTGTTCTTTAACAATGACTCCAATTCTTCTTTCATTGCCTGTTTCCAGTGATCTCTGTCCTTGCTTCTCATAGCCTCCTTATAGGTACTCAGTTCCTCATACTCTATTTGCTCAGCAACATTGAAAGCATATGCTATCATATCAGCATGACCATATCTAGTTGGGGGTCTTATCTCTCTCCTGACTCTATCCCTTGCCAACATATAGTCACTTAGCTCATCCCCTTCACTCTCTTGTTGCTGGGATTCCTCACTTTCATCATAATCTTCGTTAGGTGAACTTTCATTATCATGAAACTCCACCTTAACCTTTGCACTCTTGTCTTCATTCTTCTCTGATGCAGGCTTCACAGGAACCACAGCCTGCTCTTTCTTCTTGTAAGGCAGTATATCTTCCTTGAAGATTACATCCCTACTGATTATGATCTTCTTCATACCTTCTTCAGTACACCAGAGTCTATAACCCTTCACACCAGGTTGATATCCAAGCATTACACACTTTAATGCCCTTGGTGCAAGCTTATCTTGCTTAATGTGCAAATAAGCCTGGCAACCAAAAACCTTCAAGACAGAGTAATCTGAGACATATCCATTCCATAACTCATCTGGAGTTTTGAACTGAATTGCAGATGAGGGACACTTATTAATCAAATAAGCTGCTGTAGTCACAGCTTCTCCCCAGAACTTTTCAGGCAAACCAGATGTAACTAACATACATCTCATCCTCTCAAGTAGAGTCCTATTCATTCTTTCAACCACCCCATTCTGCTGGGGGTTTGCTGGAACTGTTCTATGCCTTCTTATCCCCCTTCTCTTGCAATACAGACTAAACTCCTTTGACAGGAATTCAAGACCATTATCTGTTCTTAAAGTCTTCAAATTAACTCTCTTCTGGTTTTCAACCTCAGCACACCAATCTCTGAAACATGTGAAGGCATCTGATTTGTTCTTCAAGAGATAAACCCATACTTTCCTGCTGTAATCATCTATTATTGACAAGAAAAACCTGGCTCCACCTTGTGTTAAAGTACTGGATGGACCCCATAGATCAGCATGTGCATAATCTAAAGGTGCTTTAGATATATGCTTCCCTTTTGGATATGGCAGCTTGGTACTCTTGCCTAGAATGCAAGATTCACAGTGACCAACTTCAACACCATTAGCTTGGATAATCTTCTGCTTAATCAACTCATTCAAGCCCTTGTTGCCAACATGTCCCAACCTTGCATGCCACATCTTAGAATCAGCCACTACAGATAGATTACTAACTCCAACTAGTTGCTCACCCTCAAGAATATACAGATTCTTCTGTTTTCTGGTTCCCTTCATGAAAACCCTGCTGCCCTTCACAACTTCCATAACACCATTCTCAGAACTGAATTTGAACCCTTTAGATTCCAATGTGCCAAGAGATATAAGATTTCTTTTCAAGGTTGGTATGTATCTAACATCAGTAAGTAGTTTGATAGAATTATCATGAACTCGAAATTTGATACTACCTATCCCAAGAACTGGACATACCTCATCATTTCCCAACTGCACTGATCCATAGCTTCCCTTCTTGAGCTCATGAAACCAGTCTGCATTGGGACACATGTGATAGGTACAAGCTGTATCTAGTACCCATTTCTCTTGAACTGATCCCTCCAGAATGTTCATTGCTTCTCCATCTTCCATTTCTTGCACATTTTCTGCAACATTAGGTCCTTGTTCCTTCAATTCCTTCTGTTTTCTTTTCCATATGTAGCAGTTCTTTCTGAGATGGCCTGGCTTTTGGCACTCAAAACATTTTCAGTGCTCTTTATCCCCAGACTCCTTAGACTTTCCTTTTCCCTTCTTCTTCGAGTCATCTTGGAACTTCTTGTTCTTCTTCTTGAACTTCTTGACATGCAGGCTCTCCGAGGCATCTTCTTGTCCATCTTCTTTGGACCTTTGCAACTCCTTTGTGCGCAAGGCATTCTGGACTTCTTCAAGAGTCACGGTGGTTTCCCTTCCAAAAGTTATGGCATCTATGATATGCTCATAACTCTTTGGCAACGCATTCAAGAGCATAATTGCCTTGTCCTCTTCACTTATCTGCACATCAATACTCTCTAGATCATCGATGGATTTGCAGAATTCATCCATTTGATCTTCAAGACTTTTGTCTTCGGAGAATTTCAAAGTGTATAATCTCTTCTTCATGTAGAGCCTGTTCGCCAGAGATTTTGTCATGTACAATGACTCCAATTTTAACCAAACTCCAGCTGCCGTCTTCTCCTTTGAAACTTCCCGAAGAACTTTATCGCTCAAGCACAGAATTATTGCGCTATGAGCTCTTTGATCCATTTCCTCTGCACTTATCTTTGAAGAAGAAGATTCCTCCTCCTTCTTCTCTTTGTCCTTTCCCGTTGTCTTCTCTTTCATGATCGCTTCGGCGAGGCCTTGTTGAATCAAGATAGCCTTTATCTTGATTCGCCATAAGGCAAAATCGTTTTTGCCATTGAATTTTTCCATCTCGAACTTGGATGACTGCATCGCCTTGGATCAAAACGGTTTGATCGCCTTGAATCAGAAAATTCAGAACCACCGTGGAATCGCTTCCCCCAGGACGGCGCCAATTGTTGATTCTTAAATCGCGATCAAACAATATTCAAACTCTCAAATGAATTGTATCGAAACAACAAAACAAAGAACAAAACGAGGCAAGACGATTTACGTGGTTCACTCATAAAGAGCTACGTCCACGGAGAGGAGATGATGATTTCTTATTAGATCTCGAAGGAATTACAGCTTACAACAATGACGAACAGAAACGAGAACCCGAGCTCAAACACGAGAGCTCACACTCACTTTCTTTCCACGCAACAACTCTAACTGACTCTCTCTAACCCTTACTCTTCAAGGCAAAAGTTATACGGTTAGCCAAGAATCTTCCAGCTCAGCATCTAACTAACCCAAGCTACTTCAGCCCTTCGATCATGCATGGCATTCTGTATCCATCATATCTCATGCCACGACAGCAATCCAAAAGAAAAGAACACGTGAGTCACTAACTCCCCATGCACACATCACGAGCTGTTTTTCCAAGTTTCTTGATCAGCTTATGCAAGAGCACTTCACTACAGTTAAGTACCACAATATTGTACTTTAAACATCGGTTTGACATTTAAACATTGGGACAATATTATATATTTTCCCTTTTGCATTATTAATTGTGTGAATACGTTTGCAAGACAATTTTACTCAATAATGTCTGAAATTTAAAAATCAATACCAATCATCCAACGAATATGATTTATATACAATGAGAGTCAAACTTGAAGGACATTTTCTAAGCTGTCCAATGTAAGTCTCCCTGCCTATAAACAACAACTTTAAAGGAAAAAACTTTGCTTAATCATGAATGTATATCAGACAGTATGTGTCAACTAACAAATTTATATGTTACAATGCCAAGTTGTTGTTCTAAACACAGCAAGATTTAGGTACAAAAACCTTCTCACATCCAAAATTCCTCAAGAGAGAGAGACAATGATCTGATCAAAATCAACCAAAAGAATGAACGAATAAGAAGTCGCGCCTCCTCATCGCTGCAACGAGACGAACACGACAAGCGCCACAACCAACGACGACAAGGCTGACGACATAAATCTAGCGCCATTGCTTGTCGGAATCACCTTAGGCAGCGAGCACTCCTCCCCGTTGAAGTAAACCTTCGTTGGAAATCCATCCCCTGCAGGGATGTTGATTCCGGGAGTGAGCTTCTTCGTGAAGGAGATGACCGACTGCTGCTTCCCGGGCACCCTTGGATCCTTCTGTGGATTGGGCCCATCGCTCTCTGCGACAAGATAGTTCAGTCCTTGAAGCCCCTGCATGAAGATGGTGTTGTTCACTCCATCTCCATCCACATCCATTGCAGTTCCATTGAAGGAGTAGACTGCTTCAAATCCGGCTGCGCCTCTCTCCAGCTCGACTGCAGTGAACCAGTCCACGAAGGGGAAATCGTCCCAGTTGAAAATGGTGATTCTTGCAGACCATCCACCTCTGTAGTCTGTGAACAAATGCCAGTTGAGGCTAACACCGCAGCTGTCGCCACACGGGAGAGGATTTGGCACGGGAAAATGGTGAAGATCGGCCCATGCCCTAGCCAAAGCAGTTCGGTTGTCGAACGGAACGAGGAGAGCCTGCGAGGGGAGGAAAAGGGCCGGGGCTGTAGTGCTGCAGGAGCGATCTGTGTTGGCACTGCAGCCACAAGCACAGGTCTGGCACGGGATGATGGACTCGTTGTAGTAGGCTGAGAATGACACACAGCAACGAGGGCTCGCATCCTTTGACTGGGTTATGTTGCAGACCACTTGCCAGCTCGCGACTGCAGCTGTGCCGGGAAGTAGGGCGGCAGGGTCCGGGAACTCGCTGGGACCCACACGTACAGGGGGGCCACATTTGTAATCCGGATTGAGCCGGCCCTTTATCCCCCAGTTCTGAGGAGGGCTTAGGCGCGAACGGTTGAGATTTGGCGGCATCTTGAACACATTGATCTGGAATGCTGATTTTGACTTGCTGGGGTCCATTGCAGGAGGCAAGATAGTCCCGTTCCGACAGCAGAAAGGGATCATGCCAAGGTTCGAGTCGTTGGTCTTGGCTAGAGGGAGGTCGATCAGAGTGGGCCTGCGCTCACAGTTCAATGCGGTGGAGAAGTCGAGAGACTGGTAATACTGCCCTTGCTTGCCAAACACACATTCTGAGGTATCTACTTCAGAGGGATAAGCTCCTTTCATGGCCATGATGAACTCATCCTCCATCCAATCCCAGCTCAACTGCCAGTTATCGAGTCTGCCAAGAGCATTGTGATTCTCAATAGTCACCTGTGCCCAGTAGTTCGACTCATATGTTCTTGTCACGTCGTACATTATGGTTAGATCACCAGTTTTGCGCGGTAGAAACTCCTCGTCCAAGGTCACATTCGGTTTGAACTTGGGGTCTCTACTGCAGCATACTTCCATTGTACGATTTCCTGCAAATCAAAACAAACTAGAGCTGTTACATTTCAAACATCTTCCTAGAATGTCTCAGTAACTTCGAGTCTCAACAAATCTGACGTTGCACAAGAAGCTAGAGAAATCGTGTCTCAAAACTCAAAGTCCTGACAATTTCATTGCAGGATTGCATCTGATACGATGATCACCGTATGAATCTACACACACCCAACTCAGATCCTCTACTCTTATTGTGTTTCAACCACTGTTCCATTCATTGGATTATTGACATATGGCAATTTGAAGAAATAATTATATACTCTATTTGGGTGAAATAAACCTTAGTCATGTCACATGTCACATGTCATTCAAGCAATGGTAGGAATAGAGAATGAAACACAAATTGCAAGTATGAAATCCGAATTGCACACCAAAATCTAATCTCATCATAAACAGCCATTGAGCAAATTTTGAACCACTCCATTCTTTCATTTCTCAACAACAAACAGGAGTGTAAAATAAAATCACATCAACAATTTTCGGCTGCAATTCTCAACTTCAGCATGTAAAGTTTTCAATTCGTATCAATGTAGTAGACAGAAAAAGATTGAAAAACCATTAAATTTCAAAATTTTCAGGTTTTTATTTAATCCACTTCCTATTCTTGTTTTTTTTTTTTTTCCTGCAATCTTCATTCACTAAATCAGCTAAAGTCCACATAGTAAGAAATTCAAGTCTCTGTCATTCTCACTATCACAACCTCCAAGTTCCAATATCCATCCATCAAATCATGAAATCAGCCAAAATAGATGAAGCAATCGAATTCCACAGCAGCACTAGTAATAAAATTCAAATATTTGATCATATTCAATTCCCCAACTCAATACCATCTTGACCGACTTTGAACAGACTTAGAAATCAAATCCACCGAGAGAGAGAGAGAGGGAGAGAGAGAGAGAGAGAGAGAGAGAGAGAGACCTTGCAAGGAGGGTTTGGGGCAAATCCAGCCATCATTCATCAGTGAAATATTCAAAGGCATCGGCGCATCAGGCGGCGCCACCCCAAACTGGGTTCCGACCAACTCGACTTGAACGCTCATCTGGGTCAAGTCACCGGCCGTCTCAATACCCGTTTTGAGATCCGGATTGGGATAACCCGCAAAGACCGACCCGTTGCCCACACTTCCCGGGAAGGAATTCCCATCAGCGAGCACAGCATTCGACGCAGAAACCAAATACTCATCATGCTGAAACCCGACCCAAACCTGCCATGATTTCAGCTCCTCCAAATCGTTGTTGAGTATCGTCAATATGGATTCGAACCGGTAGCCCTGGCGGGTCGGATCCGACTTCAGAATTGGGGGAACTATTTTGCCGGTGGTGTAGGTGTAGGAGAGGAATACTCCATTGCAGGCGTCGGATGCGGGCGGAGGAGCCGGGCTCGGGTTGCGGGTTTGGGCACGGGCTGCGCCCAGGATGAGGAGGAACAGGGATAGGAAAATGGTGGTGGTGGCCGCCATGTCTGCTGGGGTGGTGCGGGTGTTTCAGTTCAAACACATGTGAATCAATGAAGAGAGAGAAAATAGAGGGAAAGAATGATGAGAGAGAGAGAGAGAGGAGTCTGTGTATATATATTGTATGTATAGTTTGTGTGTGAGCGTGTGTGAGCGTGTGTGTGAGAGAGAGAGAGAGAGAGAGAGAGAGAGAGAGAGGAGAGGAGAGGGGACGACGCGGAGAGGAAGAGATGTTCTGTGAAGGCGAAAGACAGCTTAGATTAAGCTGTAATAAGTTAGTTCTATAAGCAAGAAAAATGTATGAATATATATACTCATTTTGTTAATTTTTTTTCATTTTTATTTATGTCTTGTTTAGTCCACGTTACATAAATGATGATAGCATCATATTTCATACTTAAAATCAGCTAATAAATTGAATAGAGACCTTAATGTTTCAAATTAATGATGTCATTATGCCTCAAATTGACCCTGTTTTGGATCTTGTTATCAAGATCATGATTCATGAGGCAAAATAATATAAGGGCCAAGTCAAAAAAATAATATGAGGGTAAAGTAAAACTTTCGAACATGTTCTCGGTCAAGTTCCAAATCTGTTGAACTAAATTTTTATATTTAATTATTTTTTGTTATATCGTTAGTGCAATTTTTACGCTATAAGAGAGGAACAAAGTTTATCATAGTACACAAGTAGGATGTATGAGTTTCCCTCGTCAAAGTAATAAAAATACAACCATAATGCATGTAACTTTCGTTGGTTTAAATTTATTTGAATGTGTTTAGACAAAGCCCGTAAGATTTTTGCAATTAATTAAGAGATATGGAAAATAAAAAAGATTTATAGACGCGTATACATATTATGTATCTCAGGTGGCGGCAGCGTGGCGCCTTTGATTTGGTTAATATAATTATGGGCAGCATTATTTGGTTACATTATATTTGCTCACACAAGTTAAAAATACTAATATAAGTTTTAAAAATGAAAATATATTCTAATTGGGGAAATATAAATCTTATGGGGAAATAGTGATTATCTCCATTTTTTTTAACAGCATTACAAGGAAATTTAAATACTGCTTAACGGTGGATTCGAACCCGTGACCTTTGAGCTATGCATTAACGACACTACCATTAGGCTAACTCACACACACGATTATTTCTATTTTTACAGTCAATTTTTCTTTTTCTTATGCGTGTGGCTAGCCACCGCATGACCGAATAGCTTTATTGTATAATTATTATTGGTTGATAAATTTATTTTTTAATGTGTGATGATGATGGTGAAAGATAAAATCGCCTAGTAATTTAGTGTTATTCCTTTTTTTCGCTACGATCAGACAAATTATAATTCCTTATTCAACTTGAAAAATGATTATAAATATGAAATCTATTTTGTTTGGGTAGTTAACAATAGAATATGCATATTATATACCATACAATTTTCATAAATCCATTTTTAAACACAACTAAAATTCTAGCACCAGTAGTTCTTTTCAAAAAAAAGTTGATAAAGGATAAAATGGGCTTCAATACTTTAATGGTGTGGGGACATAGCAATTTGGGATCCGTTAGTTTTTTGAGCGTTGTGGACTTGTGGTACAAAGTTTGAATTTTGAATGTTGAAAGTCTAGTGGCAAAAGTGGTAATATCACAAATATTGTACCTCAAAAAACTAATCTATTTATTTGAAAATAGTTTAAAAGGTAAGTGAAATAAATAACTTGAATGTATGAAAATATATATTCTTGAAAAAAAGAAAATTAGGACGACTTCGATTTCCATATATCACAACACAGCTAAAAGTAGTAATTTTAGTTTGTATACTAGTTTGTAGTGTAGAATTAACACTTTACGTATATTATATATTGTTCAAAGTTTAGGGCTAGGCAAATATATATAATGAAAACTAGCAGGAGTAATTAAGAGCATGTACAGTGATGGATGATAGAAAGGGTGAAGAGAGGTGAAGAGAGATCACTTGGTTGATGGCCATGCATCGCGGTGTTTTTTTTTTTTTTTTTCTTTTTTCTTTTTAATTTTGTAATGAAAAAATTAAAATTCTCACCCTCTCCAATGGCTACTCCATTTTCTACCTATATATATTCCAAACTTAACCAAATTATTGTATTTCAATATGATCGTATTTTTCTTAATTGAATTTTTAAATTCAATAAAATTGTTCGGTTTTAATTCTCTATTTTTAAATAATCAATTTGGTATTTTATTATTCAATATATATATATATAAATAAAAAATAATTTATTACTATAAAAATTTGATCACACTATGACCAAAAACTCCACCATTGTAGCCATTTTCACTCTAAAACTATCAATCATTGAACCCCATCAAAAACTACAATAAATAATATTTAGTATATAAAAATTCATCACCCTAAAACTAAAAATCTAACCATTGTACATGCTCTAAAATTCGGAATATCCCAAATATGATCAAAACACAAAATTAGGTGGATTTCATTTGACCAAACAAAAATAAACAAAACCATAAAATTGATTAGTGGGAAGACAAAAACATAGGCGTCTTTGTCTTGTGCACGTTGTTTCCGTCCGTTGATTATGCAATCTTTTTGCATATTCTCATGTCATGTGCCACTGCCACCTTCTTCTACTTTACAAATTACAATTATTATTGTTTCCAAAAATACTTTTTTGGGCTCTCAACTCAAGTCTCAACTAGATTATGTTACGCAGAATATTTGAATATAATTCACTACATAATATTTGTATTCATCTCCTAAATTCTCGAACTTTGATTATTTATATTCAAGGAGCCATCGAAAATATCTTTTAGAAATTTTCTAATATATACGTAATTCATACATTAAAATTTTGTTCGATTATCCAATATTTTTATACTAAATTATTCACTTCATACAACATCAATGCATGAACCACATGATGCGTTAATCAACTGTTACAGACATCTTAGATGTTGAATAATTATAGTTTGAGGATTGGGTAACAAAAAAAAAACCAAAATTATGCTCACTTAATCTTAATGCAATATAATCAAAATGGCAAATACTATACTCCCTCCGTATTTGAAAAAATGTAATGTTTGCCCAAAAAGTCTGTAATTGAAAAAATATAATGTTTTACTTTATGGACTTTTATACCCCAAATATTCCTCTATATTTACATCAATATGCCATTACTTTTTCCTTAATTAACAAAACCTAATTAAACTAACTTAATCTAATTATCATAATTTAAACTATCCAACCCAATTATAATTAAAACCCAAACCCAAACTCTCTAAACCCAAACTCCCTAAACCCAAACCCAATCTGTCAGCCCAATTCCCCCAAATATATTGCAAATTTCCCACCCCCCAAACCGTAAATTGGCGTCTTCTCTCTCGTGTTCTTCACACATCTAGGGTTTCTCCTCTCTCTTTGTCTCCACTCTCATCTCTGTACTCCTTGCCGTTCGTTCACTATTATGGCGCCGATCAATATTTCGACTCCCATCTCTGAGAGCCTGGTGGCGAAACATCCTTCGTTGCCGCTCTATGACGAATCTGAGAATCCATCGGCGAAGAGCTATGACGATTCTCAAACGCAACCTCCTTCGTCGGCGGTCTGTGACGAGTCTGAGACTCAATCTCCTTCTCCACCGCTCTTTCACGAATCTGAGAATCCATCGGAGAAGAGCTATGACGATTCTCAGACGCAATCTCCTTCGCCGGCGTTCTTTGACAAGTCTGAGACTCAATCTCCCTCTCCGCCGCTCTTTCACGAATCTCATACTCAATCTCCATTGCCGGCGCTTTTGCCCAACGAATCTCAGGCAGATTCCCCGCCGGCGCCGCTCAGACCTCCTTCGCCGCCGCTCTATGATGGTACCGTGGTGCCGGAGTCTGAATTCCCAACGCTCACTGATGAGTCTTCTCCAAATCTGAGAGAGGGCATGGTGGCTGACAGTCAGAGCTCGGTGTCAGCAATGCAGTGGGAGGATGAAGCTGACATTCATCTCACCTACGACGAGTGGGTGAAGAAATACATTGCTAAGGGTTTGCTAGAGTATAAAAGCTCCAAAAAATAGGTGATTGCATTCTATTTTATGGTTTTCACTCTCTTGATTCCCCTCGATTTTATGATACTGCATTTCTGAAACTGATCTTTCATGAGTGGGGGAAGGCTGGTGATGTCTTATTTGTGCAATTTATGATCATTATCTCAATCTATGCTATGTTGTATTTGAGCTTAAAACTGATATTGAACTGATACTGCATTTGATTGAGTGGGGAAAGGCTGATGATGCCTTATTTGTGCATTTCAAACTGATTATGAACTGATACTGCACTTGTGATGCATTACTTGTGTAGCATTTCTGTTTATGAACTCTTACTGCACTTGTGATGCCTTATTTGTGCAACATTTCTGTTTATGAACTTTAATTGCACTTGTGAAACTGATTATGAATTGATACTGCACTTGTGTCTACACCAAACTAATTATGATTATGAACTGATACTGCACTTGTGTCTATCTGAAACTGATTATGAACTGATACTGCACTTGTGTGTTTGGTGTTGAATGTGAATTGTTGTCTTCTTGGGAGTTGTTTGATGAATCTTATTACTGCCACCACTAGAATTATTTGTGTTCTATGTCTGGAGGCATAAATAGGATACATAGTGAGTCAATGATGCAAAAAAAATTCATTTAATTAAGGCTGAGACTACAACCACTAACTAAAGAATTGATCCAAGGACAAATTTACATTCCAAACACAAAAACTGATCTATAACCTGTTTGTCCTTGTAAACTGATCTATTTCCAAAAAACTGATCTACACAGAACTTTTCACTCTGTTAGATGCATGTCTTCCACTCCTCTGGTGATGTCTTCATTCTGCAATATTATCCCTCCATCAACTCCATGCATCTTCAGATATTTCCATCCTTCTTTCACAATGCTTTCATCTACTAAGACGGAATCTGGCAGTGTCCCCTCTCTCATCATTCTCTCCTTGTACATATGTGGAATTTTGTATGTGTATTTCCCCTTCACTTGAACATTGTTGCAGCCTCTTTTTGAACTGATCTATTGAACATTGTTGCAGCCTCTTCAATAAATTTTTTTTCCTGTCCCATTTATTGCATCCTTTATTATTCAGTTTTTAATTTTGTCTTCATTAATTTAGATGCAATCGTATGAAATTAACAATCATACAAATCCAAAAAAAAACGAGCATGTAAAAATTAACGAGCATGAAAAAAATCGAGCGCGTAAAAATTAACGAGCATGAAAAAAATAAATTCATGGAATAAATCAAACATGAGTTGGTTGTGATATTTAAACCACAAATACTAATTGTAATTAACAAACCTCAACTCCACTACCCTTATTGTCTTTTTACACCACTTTATTCCACTTTACCAACTTTTCTTAAACTCCACACAAACAGTAAACCTTACATTCTTTCAAATACGGAGGGAGTACGTTTTAACGATGTTTGGGTAATTTTACAATAACCATATTAACATTTTAAATTGACAAAATTTTGTGCATAACATTTCATCATTTTTGCAATGATGGCATGAAAACTGAATTGAAGTATATCAGATATTCTATGCTACAGTGATTGAGTCGCAAGTTGTATATGTACGATCAGCATTGTAGTGGACTCAATGAACCAACATCACACTAATCTTGTAATCAAGTGAAGAGAGATAAGAATGTCATGGTCCCGGTAACGAGTATTGGTGTATGGGGAGAATACACCGGTAGAGATTTTTAAACTTAAAAACCTTAACTCTTTACGAACTGCTGAGTTCGGTTGGCTCGACAACTGAAAAGGTCAGTTGCAGCTGATCACACAGTTAGGTGCACAGCTCACTTCTTTGACTGAGGGTCAGTTGTGTAATCCCGGCTAAGATTTTAAGAGAGTTTTGCAATGCGGAAGTTGGTGGAATGTAAACTCATTACTTAAACTGAAATCCTTTGAGTAGTGCTGAGATTTCGGTTTACCGTGGTAAACCGTACCGATAATTTCGGTTTACCGAAACCGATAACTCACAATCCCAATTACTGTCACCGTGCCGACTCAATTACCGGTTAGCCGATTACCGAGTCGGTTATAGCACCCGGCTTACCGAATTACCGGTAATCATCGAAAAGGAGGAAAAAAGAATTGATCCCTATTTCTCTCTAATTTTACCTATCTTCTGATTCAACACCAACACCAAATATTACAACATAAAATCAACATATTTCGTTCTACACCTTTCTTCTCCCCTAAATAATGTATTAACTACTCTAGTTTTGGTCTACAAAGAACAACCCCTAAAACCCAACTATTCAACCTCATCAAAAACCCTACCTTTTCAAGCCAATTGATCAATGGTGATCCTCTCTAAGTTCAAAGAGGCTAACCATAAGAAACCGTCACCTTCGTCGGCGGCCAAATCGCTTCGCACCGTTGTTAACTACTCAGATCCACTGGGGTTTCTCGAGAAGGTGTTTGAGTCCGTCGCGAAGAAGAGCAATTTACTGGTGAGGTTGTCACTGCGGTGGTGAAGAAGGTGAAGGATTAGGCGGAGGCGGAAGAGAGGAAGAAGAAAGCGGAGAAGAAAAAGGAAAAAAAAAATTAAAAAAAAAAAAAAAACAGAGAAGGAGAAAACAACAGGGAAGGCTGCAGAGATTTAGTGGGAGGGTAAGTGGGTCCACTTTATATATTAGTATTATTATATTTTTGTACAATATAAAAAAATTTAACGGTAAATTACCGAAACCGATTATTTCCATGCACCATTAACCGTTTACGGCATCGCACCGCCTTTTTTCGGTAAACGGTTCACCGATTTACCAACATTACCGACGGTAATGGTAATTTACCGATTACCGGTACCCGAATTCTCAGCCCTACCTTTGAGGGGAAGGTCAAGTTCCCAAACACTTTCGTGCAGTTTTACAAAACTATTTATGCAGGATCAGTTGGTTAGTAAACTGAAAGTAAATACTGAAATAAAGAACACAATATTTTTACGTGGTTTGGAGATTAACCTTCTACGTTCACGACTTCCTTTTCAGGGAAGTAATCCACTAGATAAGCTTACGCGTGCTTATCAAACATTTCGTTTGGTTTACGGGTATCAAACAACCTAACTAGTTCGATTACGGGTTCGAACAAGACCTTAAAACTCTTTTACGGGCAAGAGTAAAGCCTACAACTCTTTTACGGGCAAGAGTAAAGCTTGAGCTTAGATTTCGGGTTTTAAGGGACCTAAAGGGTGGGTTGAAATTTTTCCAACTATGAAACCTTCAACACTAAGAAAAGTGGAGGCTTTTTTCTAAGGCTTAAAGTCTCAATCTACAAGAGAGAATCTACTTAGACGTTATGCAAGAAGCTACACTTTTAGACTCAATCAAAGAATAGGAACTCTGAGAGACTAGAGGGAAGAATAGGAGGTGGAATGGACTCTCTACTTCTACTGGTTCTTCAACTCACGTGTTCTTGCTTTGGTGAGAGAACTACTGCTTGAATTATTTTTCTGCTTCTTTGCGCGTGTGTGCTCTCTTCTTCTCGCAATGAAGAGACCTCTATTTATAGAGAGGGAGGTAAACTAGTCATTGGAAAGAGCCGTTTGACCTCTGCCAAAAGGTATGACACTCCACCTACTCCATAGTAATTTTTACTAAAATGGTAACTGCAACTCTTGTTTTATACAAGTCTTTATAGCCGGTCCATTTATAGAAAGTTACAGGTTGTCTTGTACTTTCGTGTATATTTGAATTTGAAATTCAGCTCTTCTTCTTTCACCATCTTCAAAGTCTTCTATTCTTGGCTTCGTGACATTCGACTTCAACACAACTGCTCGACATGCATGAGTTGCATGGTTCAGTCATGGAGTCAGTCGAGTTGTGGTCCGACTGACCAACTGCTTTCTCATTTTGGTTGACTTCTTCTATTTTATCTTGTAAAGATAAAATCCCTACGCTCAAACAGTGAGCTCTAACTAAGTTAAGACTAATGGCTTCATCTACTCGGTTGTAGTCAGTTAGATTTTGGGATAAATCAAACTTTTACAAATTTTCCCAACAGAATGTATTTTCGAAATTAAAAACATTATTGCAAAGTAGTGGAAACAATGTGTAAAGTTTATCTTGTGACATTCATTTTACGAGAATTGCCCAAAATATAATGCCAAGGCTCACATATAAGAGCATCGGCTACGGTGCTCGAACGCCTGGGGCAATCCCGGCGTCGAGCACCGCTCGACACACCCCCCATCGACGCAGGGGAGGTCGAAGCCGCAGTGGCCGCTCGACACAGGGGTGGGGCGAAAGGTGTGTCGATGGGTGTGTCGATTTATCGACACACCCTTCGACTCAGTGATGATGCAAGATGGGGATACGTGGCGTGTCCCCATTGGTCCGATTATTATTATTTTTTTATTTTCTGATTAAAAAATATTTAAATAAAGGCAGCAACGGTCACAGCAACGACTATATACATATACAACGGCTAAATTCCCTATTTTTCATTATGTATACCCCTTCATCATTCATTCATTCTCCACACAAATTCCTTTCTTCATCCATTTTTTTTTTATTAATTAGTGTATGATTTTTTAGTTTTTTTAAATTCAATAAAATTGTCATTTATTAATATTTTAATTTAATTAAATTTTTTTTATAATATCTATTACAAATAAAAAAATAAACAACAAAATAAAATCTATTCAATCATTAAAATCACGCTTCCCAGTGCTTTAACCTAGGTCTTACTCAACACCACCATAGTGGAAAAATCAACCTAGGTCTTACTCAATACTATCAATTATTAAAATCACGCTTCCCAGCGCTTCAACCTAGGTCTAATTAACATACTATAGTGGATGCTCTAATATAGTTCAATCAAAAATAGTTCTTCTTAATTCTCAAACACGATTAGTCAGTCATCCTCAGACTATCCACCTTGGGTGTCTCATGGAGGGCTCGAGACACCCTCTCTCTTGCGACACCCCGCTGCAGGCTTCAACGGCTCGAGCCCGTCCTTAATTTTTGAGACGGTCTCGATTAGTTATTAAAAAAGCGCGTCAAATTTTGTATATATAACAAAATGCACTGATAACGCGTTAGCTTATTGAAGAAAGCGCACAAGTTCGATCCTCAATCGGAGCATAGCTCATCATTTTTCAGTTTTCTTTTTCATTTTTTCGCTGCTCATTATTTTTTTGTTTTATTTTTCCATTTCTTCGGTTTTTACATTTCCAGTTATTTTCTTCATTCTTTTTAGTTTTCCGTTTTTATTCATTTTCCATTTTTAATATGTGCCCTAATAAAAAATATAAACAATAAAATGAAAAGCAAAATCGCACAAACAAATATTTGTCAAAAATATTACTTTCTTCACGATAATTGATCTCAACTCGCAATTAATTTTTATTAATGTATTTTTTGCATAAATATTTTTTATTTTATTTCAATTAATATAATTTTCAGATTTTAATTAAAATTTATAAAAAAATTCGAATTTCAGAAACTAATTAGATAGAGACGGGAGATAGAGACAATAGTCCATTACATATGAGTGTCTCTATCTTTATTTGGCAGATTAAGACACTTTCAAAAGACTCTCAGCCACCGTGGACAGTCTCATATCAGTTATTATTTTGTTTTATTTTTTACAAAAAGTATTTGAAAGAAATAAATTCATTGAAGCAGGCCCAAATCTTAAGAAAATAACGGCCTATTATGAAAAATAGTGGACAAGGTTGAAATTTGATTATATGATCAATTTAACAATAAATCAGCCCAACATTAAAAGCAAGGCAGCCCAATCTAGAACCGTTCAAGGCTACTGCTCAAAATACTTTTATTACAATTGCGGTATCATGCCATCTATTACAAATTTACAATATCATATATTTACGAAGTTCATGAATCATGTGAGATACAACAACAGTATTTATGGTACTTAGATTGATACTCTTTGCGGTATATTGTTGATAGAGCATATTTCATTTTTTTTCAACCGGACCTAAAATATCATGGTATGATTGGAAATCTTTAAATTATGCTAGTATACTCGTTGTAGATCTTCGTCGGCAAATCCACCCTCAACCAAGTGTGAGAGTTTATTATTGTTGAAGTCGACTGCCTCCAACCCTACCATGGTTTTGCTAGGAAGTATCTAGATTTTTTCCTATTCTGATCGATGCAATTGTTGTTGATATTTTGTCTTTACATCGATTTTTGTATATCATGTTGCTTTCAAATGGGTTAAGAGGATGGTGAATTTGTTAGCTTATAGCCGAGACTAGCCCATCATGATTTTTATTCATTCATATCTTGTCCTTACGTTTGATTTAATTCCTCTCTTATTTAGGCACATTATGTCTCGGATGATGTTTTCATTATCACTACTTTCTTTACTAAACAAAATAATTAGGACACAAATTAACATGTCGATGGTGAAAATGTGACCAAGATCACATAAGCACAAGCATCCGAAACAATACACTTATAACACTAAATATTTGTTAGAATGTTTTATTGGTGGAGTAAGTACATCTAGTTCGTGGTTAAATATCATGGCTTTGAATTCCTCAATATTTTTTAAGTCGAATTTTAGCTACACTAGAATCGTAGCTGAGCATTTTCCTTCATCAAAAAGAAGAAAAAGAATTAATAATATAAAATAAAGTGTAATTGAAAACCTTGTGTCATTGAATTGGGGCTTGCATGTCATGGTTAGTGCCCACCACCAACCAAACAAGGGCCATGTCTACTTCATGTTGTCTTGATTAAAATAGTTATCTGAGTTACTTTTTTTGGTCATTGTTGAAGAATGAAAGGTGCAGGTTTTAGGGTTTTTTATTAGAGTGCGCCTTGGCCTCTCTTCGTAGGAAAATTTTAAAATATTTTTAAATCATTCATACTAAGATTATTTATTACACACAATTGCATTATCATCTTATCATAAAAGTAAGAAATAAATTTATGATAGTAAGTTCCCGTCGAAAATCGACGAAAAATATATTTAGGTTATAGTTATATGTTTAAATTTAAAATGCTATTTTTAAAAAAAAAATTATCTATTGCCTAAAAAATGTTGAATATATTAATTTTCTTATCATTAATTATAGACCAATTTAGAAAACTAATTATAATATATTAGGAAGTCAATGGATCAATCGGATACTCATCTATTAAATATTTTTTAAATACAAATTTATTAAAAGAAATCTACACATTCTCGTCCTAAAAATAATTTTAAAATATGAGTTTATCGAAAATCGATGGAAAATTAATTATTGTAGGTTATAGTTTATATAATTTTGAATCTAGAAAGTAATTAAAATAAACGTTATTTTATTATAAAGTAAATTGTAATTTATATTCTCGTCAGGAATGTATATATATACATACCTTACATGTTTCTAAACCAATTTAAAAGTAATTTTATTAAACTTTATCATCTTGTTTAGTAAAATACTAATATTCTTAATTACTCAATATATTTAAATTTATAAATGTAAGTCGTTATGATAATTAATTAATTTTCTCAATAAAAACACGAACATTATTTAAATAAATATTAATAATAAATAGTACAAATAACAAAGACTAATAGTTATGAAAAAATCACGTAAGCATGCAATGTTTGAACGGTCCATTTATAATTTATATATTCGTACGTGTCTTGAACCCGATTAAAAGTGTTTCACTGCTCGTTCTCTTTCTAAATACGTATAGTAAAGAAAAAGGTAAATTTAGTTTTAGTAGACATGTTAAAAAGTATTCTCAAGATAGTATTAATCAAAAAACTCAATTGATTTTCAGATTATTTTCGGTTCGGATTAAATTTCTTCGGGCTATAATTTTCGATCGTAATCTTCTTAGATAGGCACGTTGTTTCCAGATTAAATGGACATCCCTACCTATCAAGATTGGTTGAAATAACAATGGCTTGAATTAGTGATGACAATGGATCGAGTTTTTACGAGTATTCGGCTTTACTAAATCCTAATAGAGCGGGTTTGAGAATCATTAAATGGTTTTGGGTAGAGACATTAGAACCAATGACGGGTTTGTGTTGGGTTTGGACAGTTACTTACGGGTACTCGCTACCCAACCTCATTTAAGTGTAAGATAATAGAATATTAAATATATAATTTATAATATAATTATAAATATTAGTAATTTTAGTATTTCATAGTATTATTCTTTTTAACCCACATACAAATTAAAGAATCAATAATTTTAATAATTAAAAATCAATAATTTTAATAATTAAGTATTATATAATATATATATATATATATAATTACAAGTATTATAGTAGTATATAATCCCATAAGGATTATTGTTGGATTCTAACAGTTTAAAGATAAAAATACTAATTCTAACAATAACTTTTAAAAGTTATTAATTATAGCAATTTATGATTTTTTATCCTTATTTTTTAACTTGTTAATATTAAATAATATCTCAATATCTCTACATTTGTCTATTGAGAATCCCACGGTTTTTCCTGAATCCATGATTTGCGCCCTTTGCCACCACCGCCTATCCCCCTCCTTGATTTCTCACTACCGTAACAGCAAGAAGAGGACCTCGGTAGAGATGGTGTCGCCGCTGTGCTCCACCTTCGATGACGTCGAGCTAGCGACGCTGCCGCGACGAGCCACACGTCAAGCCGTTGCAGCGCTCTCCATCGCCATCACTTCGACACACCGCTGCTGCTCGTCGTCCTCGTGCCCGGAGTCGCCGCTACTGCTGGTTGTTGTCGCTGCCGCCATTCGTGTTCGCCGGAGAAAAAGCCGCCATCGACGACGGCTTCAAGTTTTTGGGACGATCAACGCCTAAAAACCCCACTGCATTGATCATGTCCAGCGCCAAGGACGAACCCTCGAGCACCGGTCGATGCTGCCTCCACCGTCTCCGCCGCCACCCTCCATTTCTCATTCCATTCTCTCTCAAGACCGCCACAGAAAGACCCCAAAACCAAGAGTCCTAAGTTGAACACCTCTGCTAAGCATTTCGTCGAACATCTAGACACAGAAAGACCTCAAAACCATGAGTCCAAGCTGAACACCTCTTACCTTCCTAAACCATTGCAATAACAGGTCCAGAAACAATGTACTCAACTAGTCCGTTGAAGAAGGGCTTGGAAGATAAATCGGCATAGTGCCTCTCAGCAAAAGCACTATCCACAGTAATTAGCTTAAGACCTGAACACACGACAAAGATGTTAACCTTAAACTTTCATTCTTCTATTAACTAAAACCATGAAACTGAATGATCTATTATGAACAACATTACATAATTGAAAATGCAAATGAAGAAGACACGGCATTGTGTAAAGCTGAAATGATTTAATGTGAACCCCATTTTTTTTATGTGAATTCCCATTTTTTTACATGTGAATTAGTTTTAATGTGAAATCCCATTTTTTTTTCATGTGAATCCTCATTTTCTTCTTTGTGAATTCTCATTTTTTTGCATGTGAATCCCCATTATAATGTGATTTCACATTATTTTTCATGTGAAACCGCACAAATTATAATGTGATTTCTCACAAATATAGTGGTTGGGGTAGGGCGGGGAGGAGGTGGTCGGCGGTGGCGACGATGAGGACGAGTTTGCCGGAGATGCCACCCTCCCTCGAGCCCACTTTTGGAGCTTCCATGAAGCGAGGGTCTGACTGCGCTGAAGCAAATCGCTCGTCCATAATCATTGTCGTATAATCCTTTCTTTTCATCTTCTGTTGCTTCCTTTTCTGCTCCAAAGCCAAAATACGCCCGGTGGAGGACATTCTTGCAGCCTTTTTCGGCTGATGTATGTGTATGTGTATGTGTATGTGTAGTTGTTCTTTTTCCCACTTCCCTTCGCCCAGCGCAGTAGCAGCAACAAGAGCAATCGAGCAAAGCCTCTTCGCCGGCAGCGCATCGGGGGTCAGGGTCGTAGACAGCCAAGATGGTGTTGCAGCGATGAGGTGGAGGGCGAGAGGAGGAGACAGCGGTGGGAAGTTGCTGTAAACATGCAGCCCGAAAGGAGTACGCAGTTGTTGACGGCGGTTTGGGGGAAAAGGAAGAAAAATTCTAGTCGATAATCACAATAATGAAGGCAAACAATAAAGACTAGGGTAAATAAAAAGTAGAAATTGATTAACCGTATAATAAGATTTCATATGTTGGTAATTTAGATTTATTGAAAAAAAAAAACAAATCTGGTTATATCAATGAAAAATCAATAAAGGGTACAAAAATTTAAAATTGCTATTATTTGCTACTTTTATAAACTATTGCTATAAATGATATTTTAATCCTATAATGTGCTATTTCTGCATTCTTTCCTATAATTATTAGACGGAGTAATGTATAATTTTATGAGAAAAATGGAATAATTAAATCAAAACTGCAAAATTCCAGAGGGACCCTTTGCATAATTATTTTATAATTAACTGCCATAATTTTCAATTTTTGGATGAAAATAGGAGTGGACCCCACTATCTACTGTGTATCTTGAGAATTTGCAGAAAATATAAGGGCACATAATCACGACCAGTTAATCGTTAACAGCCTGGAAAAGCTTGATATAGTCGGTGATTGAAATTTGTCAAAATGTTCTTTTGGTAATTAACTTTTTCCTAATTCAAGAAAAATAACAAACTCGCAATGGAGAGTGACTAAAGTCAAGAAAGCTCCAAATATTTTCAGCTTTTTAAATTGTACACCATTAACAAATTGATCTCTTTTAGCGCCCGCTTGTTTTAAATAGAAGAATAAAATTTTTTTTTTTTTTTTTTTGGTATTTGGTTCAACAATAAAAATGAATCATATGTAAGTGAGATGAATGTTACCTTTCAAAAAAAAAATAAAATGAGATGAATGTAAAAAGGAAAGGTTTTTTATTACTCCTCTAGTTTGAAGGTTAATAACATCTTGAATTTTTGATCACCCTCAAATAAGGATAATAGTTAACTCCTAATTTAAACCAAACAATAATTAATGAATTCAACTAAGTGAATATCTTTTCATGCCCCAAAAGCGCTCAAGCAAACATGGGCCTAGTGTACAAGTATTTGGTGTGGGTGATTCACGTTGTTTCATAACAATAAATCCCAACAAAAACGGAAGAGAAAAAGAAAAATAAACATAGAAGTTTTCTTTTTTTTTTAGAAGAAATAAACATAAAAGTTAGAAGTGCGTTGTGGTCTCAAGCTATGAATAACCTGATTTTTAAGTGAGATGTGCTTGAATTTACCAAAATGGTCAAAGAGATTAAAAAAAGAGTATAGTCTTGAGTGTTACTTAAGAAATGAAACCCCAAGTTTGATGTTACTTGAGGTTGCATATGCATACCCCATTTAATCTAGTGACACTTGGCAGCTATAAATTGAGGTTGAAAATTAATTTTAAAATAAAATTAAGTTAATCATGCTTGTGTTAAGATATTTTTAAATTTTCTTTTTATTTTTTCACTCACTTAATTTTTCAATTCCTAATTTCAAAGGCAATTAGCCTAATTATTTCCCATAAAAAGGAATTCGGCGGAGGAGGCGAGGGAAGGAAATGAGCCGACTGCCATCACCCTTCAATTTGAAGCTA
The DNA here is from genome assembly GCA_029490685.1 of Schizonepeta tenuifolia. NCBI lineage: Eukaryota > Viridiplantae > Streptophyta > Magnoliopsida > Lamiales > Lamiaceae > Schizonepeta > Schizonepeta tenuifolia. The sequence continues at coordinate 22,226,208 of CM055959.1, forward strand.
ATTTTTGTACCGCTTGGCTCATCTGATGGAATGGGGGAAGTGGAAGTGGAAGTGCTCGATTCTGAAAGTCAGCAACAGATTGAACGCCAGCACAAATTGGGGAAACACGCAGGGCTTCAATCTGACGACGCTACGTAGGGTCTCCGATGTCAAGAGTACCGACGGGAAGACGATGCTGCTCCACTTTGTCGTGGAGCAGATGGTCCAGTCAGAGGGAATCTGGCGATATTAGAAGGATGCAGAGAGAGAATGTATGGTGCTAGGGTTAACGGCAATGGAGAATCTGAGTGCTGAATTTTGTAAAGAGAGTTGCGGTTATTGATTACGACAATTTAATAGGGATGTGCTCTGTTCGCACAACTAGGGTTAATGAGATCAAGCGGTTGCCGAATCGAGTCGACGGCGGCGAAGGGCGGTTCGCTGCAGAGATGAAGGGGTTTACGGAGGGGTGTGAAGAGGAGATGAGTGCAGTGAGAGAAGAGGAGAGAAGAGTGATTGAAGTTGTGAGGAAGACGACGGTTTATTCTCCGATCGATGGATGTGAAAAGGGGGAATCTGATGCAGCTGTTTGTCATACTTAACGAATTTTTGAACAACGTTGATCGAATTTGTGCGGAGATGGTGAAGAAGTTGCAGAGAAGGAGAGGTGGTGAGGGTGGGGCGTTGCCGCCATTGTCGCCGACTCCGAGGTCGCCGGTGAGGTTTCAGAATTTGTAGAATTATTTTGCGAGGCAGAGGGTTGGGACTAGTTGGAGTGAATCGGATGATGATTTTTTATTTCTAATTTATTTTGAAAGTTAATTACTCATCTAACATTGTTGTAGTTCTTGTTTCACATGTTTTTGTAATTAAAAGAGGATATAGCATATGTGATAAATCAATCGTTTTCACTTCAAAAATAAAAGAATCAAGATTAAAGTATGCAATTCGTCATCCTATTCTCTGACTGAGAAGAAAGCTTTGATCAACAAGTTTTAATCGGATTTTTTTTTTAACGGAAGTTTTAATCAGATTTTGAGAAAAAAAACTAATCACTTTTATGATCAAACATTAATTATTGAAATAAAAACAATAATGTACTCATTAAATTTAGCATAAATCTGGTCACTAATAAATTTGGGGTCCACATTAACTAAACTAGAGTTGTCTTCTCTCATTATAATAATAATTAAAAATTATATAATATAAAATAAAGAAAAAAGATTTTGATTTCCACATGTTAGTGGATTAGGAAGGGATGCATATGCAACCCTATGTAGCATCAAAGAGACAGGAATTTACCCAGTACGCACCAAAAGTAGCGGCTGCGGGTTCCCACAATAAAAAAAAAAAAAAAAAAAAAGCTCCTGAGGCTTGTTGTTTTAATGCAAATTTACTTTAGACCTAAAGCTTGCTTTGAAAATTGTAATTTTGGTGGTCTTTGGAAATAGTTAAATTACCCCTTTGTAATCTAGTTTATATAATTCTCTTTCAAAAAAAAAAAAAATTAATAGGCCAAAATCATCATAAAGCTCGGATTCAATTAAATTTAGATATTTTGTATATTCTAATTTACCATGACTAGTGTGTCCCTTAATCTAAGTATTGGTATATATAGTTTCGAATATTATTGGTAATCGACTTTATTAAAGTATGCATTATTTTTTTTTGAGAGGTTAAAGTATGCATTATTAAAGACTTCTTTTTAACTTCTTTCTTATCTGTCCTTATAGCCCCAAAAATAAGTACTATTAGAATCTTGATCTCAAAATAATTTAAAACTATCATTAAAACTAAGTACATTAATTTAAGGGCAAACTCTTTTTAAATACCGTTTGATAAAAGGTAAAAGTTTTTTTCACACTTTTATAAGAGTATAAATTTTCTATATCAAAATCATTTAAAAGACTAAAATACCTTTATTTTAAATAAACAAATAAGAAAAAGACAAAAAAAAATTAAAAAAAAAAAACCCTATCTCTATCGGTCCCCCCACTACCCCATCCTATACATCACTTTTCCTCTCTCTTTCTTTCTTTCAACCCACACTAAGTCGTCTCTCACCCACGACCTCACCCTCCACGAGACACACATACACACCGCCGGCAATGAGCAACCAATCCGACTACGATGGGGAGTCGACGGCGTCGACATCTAATTCCGGCGAGGAGGAAGTAAATTTATGCGAAAACGAACCGCCGGTTAGTTCTCTCAACCCACGAAATTGAATTTTGTAAAGTTCGAATGTATGCTTCTAAATGTGTGTTTATGGACAATTTATTAAATATGAGAATAATGTACATGATTGTATGAGTATTGGTAGTGTTATTTCTAAGATTTGTCGTTAAAATTTGGATTTAATGTGAGAAATTGGGGCTGCCCACGGTGGGTGTTTTTCAACCCACGATGGGAGCCCGTCATGGGTAGCCCCATCGTGGACAGCCCCCGTCGTGTGCAGCCCCGCCGTGGGTTGACCCGACACTGTTTTATATGTTTGTGATTTTGTTGGTTTGCGCACTCGAACTTTTCTTCGTTATGGTTTGTGTGTTTATATTGCAGCCCGGTTGTGGCTGGATGAGACCTGAATTGCGTCATCATAACAAATTATTAAATTTATATTATCGTGAGGCCGTATTCAAAGAAATAACAAAGGTATTTAGGCACTTTACGGTCAATTCAAGACGGTATCAAGAAGTGTATAATGAATTTATGGCGGGAATTGTTGGTCGTTACATTAAACATAAGACAACTGGAAGTACAAACAGTGCCCTGCATCACTTATTGACCCGTCAGTTGACCGGTCCTGAGATCCCCCCGGATGAGACGTCGTTCCAAATGCCTTAAAGTTGGGAGACAACCTCGAAGACTATTTGAAGGTAGCCAGGCTCTTGGTTTACTACCTATTTCTCCTTTGTCGGGGCAGTGGCATGGAGGTCGAGGAATGAGCATGGGCATTTGTTGAGATCGAGGTTGAGGAATGAGCATTACACATATCAGGCACTCACTTACTACATCAATAACACCGCCAAAAAACCCGACCAAGTGCAAATTGGAACTTATCACTTTTACAGACCGATTTGAATTTTACAAATTTGGTCTTACGAGTATATTCCTTTGTTGGGAGAGTATTGTGGAACCCAAGCAGCCGCCATTACAGTTGCTCGATGTTTTATGTGGACTACAAAACTCTTCAAGGCAGATTTCAGCACGTTCTTCGAGAAAAAAATACGTTCCTTTATTTTTATAATATTTTATCATTTATATTACATATTTAATTCGTGATCTAATAATAATTTACGTAACTTGTTTAGGGTCTTGTCATACATATCCCGATGCTTATTCTTATGGAAGACACTATGGAGCTGTATTGGTACAGTCTTGACTCGGTGTATCATGTAGATTGGGAACCTCCAAAAAAATTAACAGATAAGAATATAGAAGAAGAATTTCGAGAGGTTTCCCCGAAAAAGAAGGTGAAAAAGAAGGGAAAATTTGTGAAGGCTGCGGAGGTTGTGAGAAAGATAATTAAACCAACCTCATCGGCACAGAAAATCTCAAAACGACGCCGACAGAGCACCCCACTACAAGTACATACAACTAAGACAGTACAGTCGGTCTATCAGGAGAGACCCGAAGACAGAGTGTGTGGTGTGCATGGACGTCCTTGTCCTGACCACGCAAAGAACGACAGAGACGACTACATCGATCGTCGGTTGAGGGCGGTCTTGATGGACAAGTCTGACAATGACTTCTTTGTTACCTTATCCCGGAAGCTCTTTGCTCAGGTGAAGGAGTACTTCGGTCCGAGGCACAGACGATCTAGAAGCCCTCCACAGAAGTCTGTTGGGAGCTACAAGAGGAGCCCTGAGACACACTTTCACTCTACAGAGATTTCTAGCAGATACAGGAGGATTCCGGACCCGCCTCGTCACTCTGCAGCTGCAACTCTACAGGGACAACACAGTCGGCATAGTCACCACTCTCCTCACATCCCTAAGCGTACCAAGCAGTCGATGCACCACCTGTTAGGGCAGTCGTTTGACCTTATACCCCACCAGAGCGAGCCACCAATGCAGCCGTGGTGGTATCAGCCTGCCTACCAGCAGCTGCAGCCGATGTTCTTCGGCTATAGCAGTAGACCGCTGCATCAGCACGACCCTCCGACGTACTAGCCTCCGATGTTTCAACCTCCTATCTGGCAGCAGCAGTCAGTGTTTTCAGGCAACGGCAGTAGCAGTCACTTTTTTCCTACTGCCGAGTACACCCCACATGAGCAGCAGATTCCCTACTAGCAGGAGCAACCATTTTTCCTACTGTTGAGGACACCACACACGAGCAGCTCAGACGGCAGGTTTCACCTGTTAATATTTAGTGATCGTCATCCTCTAAGGAGGAACTGAGCAAGATTACGAATTGGCGGAGCGAGACGAGGTGCAAGGTCGTCGTAAGACGAGACCGTCTGCCGCCATACAGATGCCTTATGTGGCCATGATTGCAAAGGCCGTGAAGAGGTTGAAACGTATGTACAAGAAGCATAGAAAATCAGGAGACGATGCTACAATCACAATTAAGATGATTGACCACATTGTTGTACAATCTGTTTTCGATCGTCTGGAGGATAGTCGACAAATGGCGTGAGCACAGGTACAATTCTATCTTTATTACAATAATTCAAACTTATTTGTATATTAACTAACAAAATTAAATAACATTGCAGGAGATGAAGTTGTACCTAAACTATATGCGATTCAAGGTGAGATATTTAGATAGGTTGACAGCTGATAGAGTTGTAAGGCAACCACCATTATAGTTGGCACTGGCTTCTATGTAAGTATTTCTCTTCGATTTATGTAAATTTTGATTTCTTGATTATATTAATATTCTCTTTAATTTATGTAATTTTTTATTGTATTACTAGAATTCTTTCCGAAATTAGTGGGATAGGTTGTACCTTATTGATGCTAGTGGCAAGAGAAAGAAAGTTCCTCTAGGGCTTAGACTATATCATAATTGCCATGTACCGGAGGCTCTTAAACAAATGGTTGATGACACAAAAAACGAATTAGCAACGGCCTGGTGGCAAGCTAACCATGTAAGTTAATTATATTTTAAAAGAATATCTTATTTGTAGTTTACTGCTCCCTCTATCCCTGTTTTAAAGTCTTATTTGCTCTTTAAAAATTGTCCCTAATTTAAAGTCTCACTCTACTTTTTTGACATTACTACCCTCTCTTCTTTTTCTTATTTACTACCTCTTTACTACTAAAGGCCCCACCCAAATGTCATTAGCCTACATTTTTCTCCCACTTACTTCATCTTTTTCTCCAACTCACTTCACTTTTTTTCTAATGCAATAATGAACAAAAGTAATCCAATGTCATTAACACTACCATTTTCTCCCACTCACTTCACCTTTTTCAGCTTTCTTAATCTCCATGCCAACACCCAAATGGGACTTTAAATTGGGATGGAGGGAGTATAATTTTTTTTTAATATAGTTCAATTGCTCCTTATCGTGTACAAGTCATAATAATGTGCAATGTCGGGTGGTAATCATTGGATCACGATACGTATTTGTAAGAAGGAATGGATTGTCGAGCTGTATGACTCGACCATGGTCCATCACAGGAAAACATCAGTGCGCGAGGAGCAATTACATTGTGTCACCGATCTCTTACCTTGACTGTTGCTAGCATCAGATTTCTGGGAGCAAAATGACCACAGATAAAGGCTCAAAAACCCTCCGTTGTTGATTAAGATGCCTGAGGAGGAGCAATTCATCCAGACCGACGGGACAAATTGTGGCCCCTGCGCCCTTATGTATGTTGATCGTCTCATTAATTTAACAGCGACACATCGTAATGTGCCAATTGATGATAGATACATTGAGGAGTATATGTTATTTGTAGCAACTAGAATATTTTGGTTAAAAGTAGAGGGTTCGTGTTGGGAGAGACAACATAACTAAATTCTCATTTTTGTAAATATTTGAACTTATTTTATATGTTATTTGGACTTGTTTAAGATGTGAGTGATTATAGTTGAATGAGGTGTAAAATAGCAGGTGAAAACATCACTCTCGGATTTGCCCACGGTGGCCATGCGATGGGTAACCCACGGTATTTGCCATCTTGGGCACAAGATTGTGGGCTAAATCTTATGCCCACGATGGGCAACCCACGATGGGAAACCCACGTTGGTTGCCATCATAGGCAATGCCCACCAAGGGCACGGCGGTGACCAGCCACCGTGAATTTTATTTTTTACTCGATTCCTACTTTGATTTTGTTGTTTAATGATTCTACAATAGATTATTTTTCAATTTAAAACTATTTAACAACAAAATTCAAACACCCACACGTGTTTAATTCATTAGTAAATCAGGTATTTCATACAAACGCTAAAGTTAGTTATACATAGTCATTATCAAGAGAATCCTAACATTATACGTATAGTATAATTTATGTTTTGCACGAAATGTAACATAATTGAAATAGTAATCATTGAATTAACAAATGTACTATAGGTATAATGTTGGGATTCTCTTGATAATGGTTATGTACCACTAACTTGAACGTTTGTACGAAGTACCTGATTTACTAATGAATTAGATGAAAGTTACGTGTGGGTGTTTGGATGTTATTGTTAAGTAGTTTTAAATTGAAAAATAATCTATTGTAAAATCACTAAACAACAAAATAGAAGAAGGAATCGAGCAAAAAATAAAATTTACACATGTTCTTGTGCCCACGGTGGCTGCTCCCCGTCGTGCCCACGGTAGGCATTGTCCATGATGGCAACCAATGTAGGTTGCCCATCGTGGGCACAAGATTTAGCCCACAATCTTGTGCCCACGATGGCAACCACCGTGGGCTCCCATCGTGGGTTGCCCATCGTGGGCAAACCCGAGAGTGATATTTTCACCTGCTATTTTCAACCTCATTCAACTATAATCACTCACATCTTAAACAAGTCCAAATAACATATAAAATAAGTTCAAATATTTAACCCAATGAGAATGTAGTAGTGTTGTCTCTCCCAATACAAACCCTCTACTCCTAATCAAAAATATGATAAATATTTTTCAAACCATAAATTCATCTTAAACAACAAAAAATAACATATTTACGTTTCACGATAGGGACATTTCCTCGCATCATGATCTTCAAGACGACAAATGCCACACTTCTTCTTCCGCTGACGCCTTTGCCTTACCTGTTCTCCCTCGACTTCTTCTGTATCTTCAGGGGGGTTATTCAAGTAAACACCACTGAACAGGATGGATGTTGTGCAAGTATTTTTGTTGTGGCCCCTTCCATTATACCTACCGCACATTTGGGGACGTCTCACCACATTTTCCACTGCATATCGTGCACGACTATCTTTTGGGCGCCCAGCCTGACGTACCTCATCCATAGGAAGACAAATGATTGCGGAGATCTCAGGAGGCACATTCCACTCATTTGGATGCGGTATTGGGTTAATATGCTCCATATAAGTCTCTTTGAATGTCTCCTGTTTGAAATAACGACTTACAAAATCGTACACAGACAAACCGTTACCTGCACGCCTGTTAAAATAAACAATTGTGTTACACACAAAAAAAAAAATTGACATTAATTCAAAAATTTAAGATACACAAATAATATTTAGTAATTGAACATGTTACCTTATAGCGGCAACAACATGGCGACATGGAATCAAATTTAAATCCCATGCTCGGCACGTACATGTCCAGGTTCTTAGATCAACGTCATAAGAAATATTTCTTTCTTCAACCCTGTAAACATGTGTGGTAATGTTACCTCGAGCTGCAAGGCGGGTACCGTATTGCATAGATAAAGAAAGTTTTTCCAATGCGTTCTCTGTCAATTCATGATCTCTCGATGCAGTTGTTTCTCATTTCTCATCGGTCCATTTCTCTACAATGAAATGGTACATCTCAATCATCGAGTGCAACGGGAGACGCCTCGCCCATAGAATACGAGAGTTCAACATTCGGCATAATTGGAGGTCAAGAAGTCATAGCGTCGGACCGGACACTTACACTTAACCCACCTCTCTGGTCCAATGTCCGAAAGCCGTCTGTGAGCTCCGTTGTGGCTCACTTGATGCAGTTTTGAGAATAAATTGTCGAACTCTTCGTGATGATTACAATATGTTGCAGCTTGGAAGATAGTGGCTACATACTTTCCGTAGGGCGTGAGATTTTTCTGAAGGTGGTGGTAGCACAACCCGTGGAATGCATTCGAGTAGACGGCTCGAAATGCATTCCTAATGCTCAAATGCTAATGACTCACAATCAGTAAATCATCCGGAGGGTTGTAGCATCTTTGCAGGTTGGAGAGAAAATATACCCACGACTCATCATTCTCCTTGGGACCGAGGCCAATTGCAAGGGGGAAGACATGGTTGTTCCCATCCAACGTAACGGCTATAAATAAAATTCCTCGGTTCTTTCCATTAAGGTGGGTTCCGTCCACTACAAGCACCGGCCGTAGACATTTATCAAACGCTCGAATACTCTATCCAAGCTCCACAAATAAGTGACATAGCGAACCCTCGACGGTCATCTCCAAGTCATAAATAATTCTCGGGTTATGTTGCTTCAACAAATATAGATACGGCGGGATCTTCTGATACGACGAAATGTGGTCGCCATACGTATTCTCTATGGCTATGTTTCTCGTCCGGAGAGCAAAACTGTATAGAATGTTAATACCAACACTCTACGCATCTCTTCCATTATCTCCCTTGGCTTCAAGGTAAGCGCCTCGCCGGTCAATCTCTTGGCAAAATAAAATGCAGCAACATCAAAAGATATCGACCGTGCAGTAGCACGATTCAAATCGTGTTGACAGGTGTGATCCAGGGATAACTTAGGAATTCTCCAAATGGTGCCGCCCTCAACAGCACAAATCCTAAAGTTACAATTCTTTCTGCCAGTCTTGTATAGGAACGTCGTACAATTGCTAGCCGAACGTTTCGATCTACACTCCAAAAAGTTCTCACATGATACATTCCAACAGTGATCCTCAAGTATTTCTTGAACTTAAATAAGGCCTCGACTTCGAGTTCCCCACGCACTGGTGGAGGTTGTTCGACCTACCCTAATCTCTCTGCGCTGTTAGGATCGGGGAATCGAATGATCCAATTGCGCTTTACACGCAGATGCTCAGTCTTGCGTTCGGACTGATGATCCTATGTGAAGTTCCGATGGCCAAAAATCCTATCCATTTGTGTCGGCTATCGCATCCAAGCAAGAAAATCAATATATAGCAAATCAAGCAATTCTTTACGACGATCATCTGTTTCGTCTTCGGACGAACTCGCCTCATCTTTTTCATTTTCATCGTAGTCACCATCTTCATCTTCATCTTCTTTATCTTCCTCATCTTTTTCATATTGCTCATGTGAGTAGGGCATGCGGTTGTCAATGTCGTGGTGCTCAAATTCGAAGCTGTTACCACCAAAGTTAACTTCGGGGGCGGATGAGCCGCCGTAATCAACGTATACCTCCGGATCGTCTTTCTGTTCAATTAACATACGCAGTAACTCGATACACTCCGCAATAAAACTTTTACTTTGTTTCCGTTGCTCATGCATGTCAAGTAGCACAACGTGTAATCGGTCGGATTTATATTTCTCAACCCTTCTCTTATAAGTTCAACAAGATTTGCACGGTTCACTGTGGCACTATCAATGAAAACAAAAAAAGAATCTCCATCTATATAAGTCGATCGCTCCCAACAACCGTTGTGATGTATTAAAACACGCTGTCACGACATCTGAAAAATATAAAATAGCCAAAAAATTATCAAAAATCCGATCAAACACGCTTCTAATGCATCTACTGTCTAACCCACGATGGATACACACACGGTGGTAACCACCGTTGCTTGTCACCGTGGGCACTTTTTTTATGCAACCAACGGTGGCTACCCACGATGACAACCCACGATGGCCTCATCATGGGTTGCCACCGTGGATTGCCTAAAAACGGTGCGCACGATGGCTACCCACAGTGGCCCCATCGTGGGTTGCCACCGTGAGTTGCAATAAACGTGCCAGAAAATGAAGAATTCTTATACACACGACAGTAGCTATATTTTTACAGTTATTTTACTTCTAAAAATGTTTCTAAACATGCAAATATACTCTCTTATGACTAAATATCAACATATAATTCATATGCATGAAAATTTTCTACCACCGTGTAAAAAAATAAGTTTACCGTGGGTTGCCACCGTAGGTATAGAAACTCGTTGAAAAAAGTCATATTTTATTTGGTGAATATAGTTGCATACCTTCTTTATAGACCACAGAATTACGAAAGTCTTCCATTTAAGCTTTACCTCCTTCTTCTTTTTAACTTTCGTGAGTTTTTTTTTTCTTGAAGACCCACTTCTCTATTTTTCTCTATGTCGTGAGTTTTTAACTGTGTGTTTTGAGAATTTTGCACTACAGAATTGTAGTAGTTGTGGTATATTAATGATAGCAAACAACCTCTCTTCCAAAATATAAATGAGCATTGTTCAAAAGTTAATGTCATCAAGGTTGGTTGGTGTTAGGGTTTAGGGTTTATTAGAGGGAAGAAGAAAGAGAAAGAAGAACGAGAAACCAGCGGAAAAATAGAAAAGTTAACTTTTTTTTAAGGATATTTTAGTCTTTTAACTTATTTTAATATAGAAAACTTATAGTTTTATAAATGAGTGCAAAAAAAATTGTATATTTTATAAAAATGTATTTTAAAATATATTCTCACTTAACTTAATGTGCATTATTTTGATTTAATTGAACTACAAATTGTTTTAGAAAATAGAGAAAAAAGGGTATTATTATTATTATTATTATTATTATTATTATTCGTGTTTTTTATTGGCCGATTGTAACGTTACCGTGTGAAACCATTTCTATTGGGCCACGTGTGAACTGTTTCTATAAAAGAGGCCGTCAAATTGACTACGAATTTGAAGGAGTATTGTTTAACAATAAAACAAAGAGAATAATCATGAAAAATGTGGTGTGGGTATAGCAAGGGAGACACAATTTTGGGGGCCAACTTTTTCTTTTTCTAATTACAACTATTGTGTATAATCTAATTAACAACTAGAAAATTTTCGATCAAGAGTTCTCATGTAAATTACTTCCTTCGTCTTGGTATTAATGTCTGTTTCTTTCTTTTTTTTTTGTGTCTTGTCATTGATTGGTCTATTTTCTTTTTTAGACTAAATTATAATTTAATTAAATTTCTTAATCATCCTATATCCTTATCTAAATCCTTGTCTATTCATTCTATCTCTTCCTACATCCTTACTTAAAACCATTTTATTAAAGTATAACACATTTTTTTTACAAGAATTAAATATTTTATAAAATTACACTTAAACATATGGAACACCACTTTTTCATTCCTAATTCTCTTATCCTTAATCTCCATATCGGAAAAAATTGAACTATTAATACAAGGACGGTGAGAGAGTATAACATAAAGTAAATAACTTTTTATTTTTTACTTGGGAGTAGAGTTCTCATATAAGTGTGACATATATAAAAAGAAATTGCTTTTTCTTTATTTGGGAGAAGAGAAGCAGTAGATTTGAATCTTAACCCTCAATGTTAAAAGTCGTACAATTATTAAGATTATAGATTTATATGAAACTTTTGGGTGAAAATACGTAAAAATTCTCCTACCCTATATATTGATTTTTCTTTTAATCATATAATATAACATTATACTCCTTCGTATCATTTCATTAAGCTCATTGACAAAAACTCTGGTGCAACTGTTGCACCGTAGAACACCCGCTCATTTGACCCGACCCGACCCGACCGGTTTGACCCGGGTTTTATCGGGGTCAAACCCCCCTTTGACCAGCTTTTCTTTTTCAGTTTTTTTTTCCAGTTTTTTTTATTGTTTGCCGCTTCTTCTATAGTCAAGATTCGAGCGAGGGGAGCCGAAGGCCTCGGAGCGAGCCGAAAAAGTCCAAATTGTTGCCGCCGATTTTCTTTATTTTAGTAATCGAAGCGAAGGTGGAGCCGGGGAAAAAATCTGGAAATAAAATAAAATTAAAATTAAAAAAAAATCTACTGTAGCGCGTGAGATCCACGCGCGGGGTGGGGCGGGCGCGTAGCGGGTCGGGTCGGCACTGGCGGGTGTTACACCGTAGATATGTATGCATTGGAGTGTTTTTTAAGCTCATTTTACCTTATTTTAACGCATCATTTTATTAAATTATTTTTTAAAATAAAAATGTACCATGTGATAAATGAGCTTAATGAAATTATATGAAGGGAGTATATAAAAAGGAATGTTAGTCAAGGACACCCCAACTCATAAGGTAGCTTCGTCCCTGAGTCTATATAAGTATAAACCCATGTTTACAGACATTACTTATTTATGTAATGCATTTTCGAAAAAAAACATTTTTTTGGTTATTCATTAAGAAACAAGATTATAAGTTATAACAGTAAATAATTACTAATGATAATTACTGGTTGAAGAATGAAATTAACAAAAGCATACTCCACTATGAGTAGCCATTGAAAGTAAAATAGTAAAGGCTGTCGGTGCTAACCTTTTGCTATCTAAAAAGTGTGGCACCAAATAAAATTTGGATTCTTATCAACTAAAATAAAATCGCATCTTATATTTTACAGTCCTAGTATAGTATTGTAAGGAAAATTATATATATGTCGGTAAAATAAAATACCAAATATTGACAATATAAAAAGGTGGGGAATTATGGACAGTATTACCCCATTATATTCCACTTTATTTAGCCCCTTTTTTGCACCTTCCTTAATGCAGTCATAAAGCCACATTATAGTATAGCTTCATTGCTTCAAAGACAAGAGACTCAAACTATATACACTCTCACTCATCACAAAACTAGCTCCCTTCTCTCTCTCTCTTCCCATTTCATGAACTTTCCCCTCCCATTCCCACCAAAAATCCAATCATTTCCCATCAAAACCAACAAAATTACCACCATTACTCTTGCGTTTTCAAGAAATGATGAAAATTCATAATCACAAACTCAAATTTTTCTTGCTATTAATTGTATATTTCGAATCAAGAAATGTGAGAGCCAAAAATGCAACATGGGAGGGATCCAAGTACCAGATTGAATGCACAATGTGCTCAGCTTGCGACAACCCATGCAACACCCCATCGTCGCCGCCTCCGCCGCCGCCAACTCCGACCAACATCTGCCCTCCACCGCCATCCCCTCCCACTCCTAGCTCCGGCGGCGGTCAAAACTACTACTCCCCGCCACCACCAACGCCGCCCACATCATCATACTACTACCAACCACCGCCATCAGGCGGCGGCGGTGGCTACTACAAGCCTCCGCCGCAGGTCCCCACTGGCCCGACGCCGCCGCCGCCGAACCCCATTGTCCCTTACTTCCCATATTACTACTACAACCCTCCACCTTCTTCTCCCTCATCATCGCCATTCAAGAAACTTCCCCTAGCTCTCTCTCTCATCACTCTGCTTCTCACTAGCATCTTTTACTAAACAATATATATAATCTGTTTTGCTTTTCACCTTCTTTTTTAGATCAGAAAAATTCAAGAATTTAAAATAAAATGTCAGGTTCACAGATCTTCAATCTTGCAAAGGAGCTGCGGAGAGGAAAATTGCTCTTCAAATTGTTCGTTAAAAATTCGAACAGGTAAGAATTACCAATTCTTGTTTTTTAACAGAATCGGGCAATTTTGCGGGATTCCAGATGTGCCCCTTCTGCCGACGGTGATCATCAAGATACAGGGAGGATTATGAGGGCTTTTCCGGAAAGGAGCATTGAATTAGGAGAGAAGTTATCTGTAAATTATTGACAATTTTAATTTAGGTCTAATTTTATTTCTTTTCTTTGTTCAGCTATTATCAAAAGTTCAATAGGTTTTTGTAAGAAAAGCAGTCAATTTTACATAATCTATGAAGATTTTCATTATCTGTCTTGCCCTTCTGATCGATAATTAATTAAACAAATACTATAATTTATGTTAACTATTCACATTATGCAATTATACTGATTTGATGCTCACAAAAACCAATAATTGCAGAGCTTTTGGATTAATACAAGTTGGGAGATTTCTTTACATTTTTTTATTTTCAATTAGGTGGAGATTAATAATGTTTTGCAACTATATGTCAACCAAACATTCAATTCCAACATACCTGTCATAATAACAGCGCCATATGTTAATAATGTTGAGTATCATTCTTGTTTGTATGCCTTTGTCTTTGTGACTGTTGGGCTAGCTAGTTACGTGACAAATATTTCATCTCCTATTTTATTTTATCAATATACGGAGTAGGGATATTATAGTAACATAAAAGTAGTGTATCTTGACATGAATGGTGGAATAATATTTGAGACAATTTCAAGTAATATTGGATTAATATTGTTAAATATGACTAAAGTGATTTCTTGGATCATGCAAGTTTTTCAATAATTAGTTCAAAGTATTACCTTTTCCAGCTTGTCATTATATGTTTGCAGGGCTGGCTCAAGTTATAGAGAGTAGCTTTCTTTAGCTTAATTATTTGCATAACTAATTTCAATAGTCTGTATTTAGTGTGTCAAACCTACAGAAAAGCAAACAAAAAAAAAAAGGATAATAATATATATTAGTACATGTTAATTACTAGAATTGTACCGCTGTGCTATGAGTGTAAATATATAGACCAAATTTAGCAAAGCTACTCAAGATTAATGAGTCAAATCTTGATTTTTATTTTTTTTATTTTGATATTCCAACTCGAGCCCAACTTAATTAATATCAAGCGATTTAATCTCGAATTTGCTCATACTCGACAGGGCTTTGAGTCATCGACATTCGACACCCATTGTGATTTATTTAACCCATTTCACAATTTCATTGGCTTGGTAGGTAGACTATGTAGCTCGATTCTCGAACATGTTTAGTTTATGATTTTAATTTAAGAGTTTGATGTAATTGATCTTTAAATTTATTGAAAGACAAAAAGGTGTTAATATTTTGCTGACCTGTTTATCAATCATGTTATATTGAGTATTAAATATACATATATATTTTACACTACATGTGGAATAATGAAATAGAAGCACATTCCATACCGTTCCAGCGTGTAACTCGTGGAAATGCTAAGTCTAACACATTTTTGTTTAATCCACATTTTTACTATGGTAAACGGGTTTTACTAGTTTGTATTAATTGGGCAATCGCAACTTAATTTCTGGAGAAATCATAATTGGTAACGAAATATCATAAATGGAGTCAGACATATATGTAAAAAATATCATTTCGATCGAATTCTCAATGTGTCAAAAGTAGAAACTAAAAACAAAATTAATTTTCAATGCATGTGTCGAGTATAACTAACATAAACCATCTTCAAAGACGGTATTTTAAATGAAACTTTTATATAAGGATATGTTCATTTACACGTAAAAATCTTATTGTAATGGTGATACCATTACCATACATAAAATATATATATATATATATATAAACATAATTTGTACAATAAAATATGAAAAAATACCGATCTGTCCTGTTTATATTATTATTATTTTATTATATATGTATTTTATTCTGTTTAAATACTTAATTTTTTAAAATAATTTAAAAGTACATTTTTTTAATTTTAATTTTTAATCTTCATGATAAATAATAATATGACAATATAAGCGAGCAAAATACAGGTGAGTAGTATCTACTATCTACTAAAAAAATTATACGATAGTCTCGAGTTGAAAGTCACAATTTTACATCCATATAAGAAAAAAAGGGTGATAAGTAATAATTGTAAATAGTTAAAGGTCGCCTTAGCTGGAAGGCAATGAATGGGTGTGGGGTCAAATGAAAAATGGCAAGTGGCCACGTTCAAAAGTTAGAAGATTCATTCAATCACACTTTATGATATTACCAATTTCTATTTTTCAATAAATTCCTCACTCATTCTGCCAACAGTTTTATTTAATTGGTTCTTTATTATTAAAAATAAAATTAAGAGATAATCGAAACTTGTTTATTGGGTTATCAGAATTGGACTCGAGGCCCATTAAATCAAACACAATAATTTACTAGTTTTGGCCCAAAAGTCGATGAGCACAAATTTTCAGCCCGATATATGATAATCCGAACTGAAGAGTATCAATTGTAAAGGATAATTTTAAACATAGGCCCCAAATCTTTCATTATAATCTCCTTATTAAAATATTAATAAATTTAATTATAAAAGTATTATTACATCTTTATAGCTCCTAACTTATAATTTTAATTATAATTTGAAGTAATATTTTATTCTATAATCCCTATTTAAATTCTAATAAAAAATAAAAGATAAGTTTGTGTAGCCCCATTTATTTATACGGTGTTTATGTTTTATAAACCCTAAAATTATAATCATTAATATAGCCTCCTTGAAAGAAAAAAAACAACAACAAAAAAGCATAGTCCCCTACGTAGAATTGATAGAACCAAAGGAAGAAATATGATGCTTCAATACATATATTATTTGCAACACATAAATAAATACAAAAGGAACCTGATGTTTTTTTTTTTCTACTATACATAAACTGTATCTCATTTCGGAAGAAGAATTTATTTTTTTGGTGGAATGGGTAGTTGTCTTCTGGGGGCGCCGATGTGAGTTGGTATTTCTCCGGAGGTGGCCGCGTCTCACTCCATGCTGCTTTTCCGGGGAAGACGGTTTTTTGTTAGAAGGTTTAGCATTTCGGCGTCATCCTCTCCGCCGCCGTCGCCATGGGCAGACGCGATTCGGGTGCGGTTCGCGCCTTCCCCCACCGGGAATCTGCATGTGGGCGGCGCGCGCACTGCTCTCTTCAACTATTTATTCGCCCGGTCGAATTGAAGACACCGACTTAGAGAGGTTGACTAAGGAGTCCGAGGACTATGAAGAGATCACGAACCTATGCATCTTCCTTGTGTTCTATCAGATTTACGTAGGGGGCTTCGTTGTTTATTTTTTTCTTTCAAGGAGTCTATATTAATGGTTATAGTTTTAGGTTTTATAAAACATAAACACCGTATAAATAAATGGGGTTACACAAACTTATCTTTTATTTTTTGTTAGAATTTAATTGGGGGTTATAGAATAAAATATTACTCCAAATTATAATTAAAATTATAAGTTGGGGGCTATAAGGGTGTAATATTACTTTTATAATTAAATTTATTAATATTTTAATAAGGGGGCTATAGCGAAAGATTTGTGAGCTATGTTTAAAATTACCCATTGTAAATGTTACCGTATTTTACTTATTATTACACATATAATATCATTCACGATTTTTAGTTTATTCCAGTATTCTTTTTCTAATAATTTAGAAATTATTATTTTGATAATCAAATCTTCAAATGGTGTAAAGATCAAAATTTGGTTGTTCCATTTTTGGCGAATTGGTAATTAGTAAACTAATTAGTATGGGATCAAATATATACTCCCTCCGTCCATAATAAGAGTGGTTCGAAGGGAGTGAAACGAGTTTTAAAAATGAGGGAGTAGATAAGAGAAAGTGGTAAAAGTATTTTGAATGGATAATAATGTGTTAGTATCCAAGGAGAGTATCTTCTTCAATTTAAATCAGTAACTTACTTTCCTCGTAATTTATATACCAAATTGATACTATTATTATTTTATCTTTTTACATATTTGTTATGATATGAAATTAAACAATCACGTGAGAAAGATAAAGTGCATGATATCCCATACTTGCATGGTTGCACCGCGGTAATTTAGTTAATCAACTTCTTGAGTTTATTCAAATTTGAAACTTTATGGTATAATTTGGAGTTTAGACAGAATATATTTCAGTATAAATAGGATTGTAGTAGAAATTATTTTCATGCAAATAAGACGTACGCCGTCTGTCCCGCTATTGATGGTCTATATTCCTTTTCTGGTTGTCTCATTCAATATGTTATGTTTCTTTTTTTGGACTAAATTAAAACTTAATTAAAATTGTTAATATGGTCCTATTATTCACTATCTCTCTCTCTCTATTCATTTTATTTCATTATTTATAACCATTTTATTTCACTATTTTAACAATAATATCCACTTCAATTCACTATTTGTACCCTATTACGCATAATAAAAATTTCTAATTCATTTCACCTTAATACTTAACTCTAATTCAGACTCTTTTCATTATCGCTCTCCTCGCACTTCTCGTCTCTGTCTTCCCAATCTTACAGCTTCAATTCTGTCTATTTCCATTTCAATTTTTATTCCAAAAAAGTCACTTTAATTTCTTTTTGTAGCAAAATGGGTGTGGATTTGGCCTACCACTTGTTATTTTACTAGAAACTAAAATCATGATTTTGAAGGAAGCTTAAATATTAAAACTAAAAATGGTATTGGTACGCACTCAATTAAACAAAATTGTTTATAAGGTTCGTAGTAGGTAGGCTATAATTAATAAATTAAACGAAGACACCAAAATTTTTGAATTTTGTTGAGGGGGAACAGCATTAATGCATTTTGCATTTTTTAATCTCCATTACTATAGTACGAATAGAACTGATGGGGTCTTGCTTAAACATCTCCCTTTGTTTTGGAAATGGAGTATTTTGTTTGTCGTGAAACATTTTTATTTATTGGAGTACTAATTTTTTGTTCCACGTAGAGTGAATAAGTTTGCTTAAAAAACCAATTATAGAGTTTAATTTGTGTCTCAATATTATTCCACGATGATTGAGTTCGATTACTTTATTGTCCTTGTGATTTCTTTGA
The DNA here is from genome assembly GCA_029490685.1 of Schizonepeta tenuifolia. Taxonomy (NCBI): domain Eukaryota; kingdom Viridiplantae; phylum Streptophyta; class Magnoliopsida; order Lamiales; family Lamiaceae; genus Schizonepeta; species Schizonepeta tenuifolia. The sequence continues at coordinate 22,244,941 of CM055959.1, forward strand.
ACCGCATATCACTAATAAATTTTTATGTTTAAATGAATGTATGGATCATATGAATGTTCCGATCACACATACCTTTATGAGGCACTTAAATCACAAGATGGTATGTGCCATTTGAAAACAGAAGCACTTGCCAAAATTTGAATATAATATTCATCAACAATAAGTTCTGTCTAAAAATGCTCAAGATTGTTGGCTGGATATTTAAGAATATACCATATGATAAATAATAAATAATCAAATTATATCGGCTTTTTTTTCTTTTTTTTGAAATAATACAATGGATTTCTTTTGTGACAAGGAAAAATTCACAGCTGCAGTCCGTTGGTAAACTCCCATCATCATTGTATGGCAAACTTCAATTAATGTGGATTAAGTAACGTGCTAAAGAAACTACTAATTTAATAGTGAAGAACAGAGGAAAATAAATAAATGCAATTGAAAATCTACTAAAATAACCGCCCAAAAAAAAATCTACTATATAAATAAAAAGGAATTTCTCTAAACAAAAAGAAATGGCAAATTCTTGTGTGAGACCAGGTTGACCCGGTCCAAATCCGGGTTGACCCGGTCAACCGTTGACATTTTTTTCGATTTTTTTTATTACTATTTTGGTAATAAGTCTTTATGCGCATCACCATATATTTATATGCACTACACTTTATGTTCATATGAACAACCTTTTTCCACTTGTTTTTTTTTTAATCATGTCATATGCACTTCAAAGTGTATCTACATGCACAAGCATGTTAACCGATATGCATCACATTGTATTTTCATATGCACAACCAAATTTCGATTTTTGTTTTTTAAATTTCCAAATTTATTTTGCACTCTTTTTTTTTTGCCTCTTCGTTGTTTTGTTTGCCGCTTCTTCTTTGGTCAAGATTCGAGCGAGGGGAGCCGAAGGCCTCGGAGCGAGCCGAAAAAGTCCAAATTGTTGCACGACGATTATCCTTATATTAGTAATCGGAGCGAAGGCGGAGCCGTATAATCGGAGCCGATGGCGGAGCCGTAAAATCGGAGCCGAAGTCTCCATGAAAAAAAAAAAAAAAAAAAAAACTGTAAATAAAAAAGAAAAAAGAAAAAAAAAACTAGAAAAAGTTGGTGCATGGTGCATATGAATATATGGTGGTGTGCATATAGATATATTGCAAAAAAAAAAGGCGCGTGCACAACACGCGCCGCGCATGAAGCTCGTGCGCGAGCAGTGCAGGCGCCACGCGCGCGTCTCACTATGTGAGACGGGTCTCACCAGAGTGTACCTCGAAAGAAATTGAATGTGAATTTTAGAAAATTGTATTTACTTTGTTTTGTTCATTTTCTCATTGTGAATTATATATGCATCATGGATATACCATAAAACATGACATGATCGTGAAATCATGATATATGTATAGTTTATACTAGGGCTCGTTTGTTGTTGGTGATGTATATGAATCTTTTTTTTTTTTCGAGGAAAGATGCGTATAAAAGCTTAATATATTGTTTGTTGGTCATCTACAATTTTTTTTTCTTTCATATATTAACTTCTTATTAGACTAAAGTATTAGAATTTCACCTCCTACAATAATTAAGATTTATTGCAAATAATTTAATACTACATCTGAACAATCATAAATTATGATACTTTAAACGTAAGCAAACAAGCTATAGTAAAATAAAGTGCTAAATCAAATAGAAATATCAAATATTTAGGAGGGAAAATTGAGATCAAATGTGTGCGGACCAAAATGCTTTCAACTTCACTTCCAACTTCCAAGAGAAATTTTGGACCAAACATCTTCCCTCCCAATCTTGTCAGTAGATAAAGAAGAGATACACAATAGAAATCTGACATCTCTCATAACATTTCAGATTTTTTGTTCAATGGTCCTATACTAGACAACACAACACCACTTATCCCATTTTGAACTTTTATTTTAAATTTGAGCAATGAAGCACATCTTTTACTTCTTCACCAATCATAGATAGAAATTGAACTTTGAATTCAATTTTTAATCAATTTAATCCTCATGTATATATTGTAACTATAAAGATGAAACACAACCAACAAAACTAACAAAAATCTTCAAATGCGAAAGAAACTAGTACTCTACTAATAATTTATAAGCAAATTAAATTATAACAGCTCTCATATTATGCTCTCAAAAGGGTACATTCCGAAAAGCCCATTTGAGCCCTCTCTCTCCTCTCTTCACTTGAAAATTAAGGGGCAAAAAAAGGAAGAGTTGTACAACAACTTCATCACTAGGTACAACTCTACTAAGCATAAACCGATCCACACGACAAAGCCATTAAAAGAAAAGCAGCTTGTTCTTCCTCTCCCATTTTCCTCCTCCTATTAGTATTCGATCGTGGTCTCTGCAAAGCTACATCTCTACCAAATGCCCACAATTTCTTCTTGATCGAATCACCAATTTTCCCGCCGGTACTATCCCCACTGCTGCTGGTACTACTGTTACTGCTGTGGCTTTGATTGCTAATTACATTTTTGCCACTCGATTTCTTCGTTTTCTTTTCTTCCTTGGCCACTCCCATCAACGCTCTCCTCTTCTTTCTACTACGAATTCCACATGCATTGCAAAGTGACTGCAGGCAAAAAACAACAAAAATCTTTAATCACGATTTCAAGAAACACGCACAGCACACAGTGAGCGCACATGGCAAGGACTTTCCTACCTAACAACAAATGTCATTGTACTAAAAATTAAATCTTTTGTCACACCCTTTAGCCTAAAGAGTTTTTTATCAAGATAAAATTTTATGGGTCCTAATTCCTACACAATGTTTGTCAACATACACATGTCACGTGACCTGCCGTTACCCTTCCCCCACGATCACGTGGGGGTCGATAGCAAATTAAATAACCATATGCTACTACTAACGTAATCAAGATCCGCTAAGAGTAAAATAATAAGAAAGGTAACTCAAGGGGTTTAGTTTAGTTTAGTTTAGTGTGTGTGTTGTGTGTGAAACAAAATATACCTTGGGCCCAGCTGGACCACCTCGCCATAGGGGAGTTTTGGAGGTACCGCAATCAACACAAGTCTTAACATTAGAGCCGTCAGATGAAACCCTATCGGGAGTAGGTGTTTGGCTACTCATTTCTTCACACTCTGATCCCTGCAAAAAAAACATACAAAAATTAGAAATCACAAATCGAAAGTACAAAGCAAACCAAACACGGTCATCACATTCTGATCGAGCTCAACTCGATCACGCACTAAAAATAAAAATTAATTGTGATTAACAGCTGCGATCACTTACTTTATCACTCAGATCCATCATTAGCTTCTACTTATTCAAAGATCTGAAACGAATTAGTGGATCAAACGTACGGAAAGCAAAGCTTTTCGCTCAAGAAACACCTGATCAGACCAGAACCACCGAGATCGCACCACAAGGAACGCAATGATTCGAGAAAACTAGAGAGAGAAAGGAAGGAAGTGGCGATTTTAACTCGGAAACTCTGCAAACCGGTATCAAAATACGATCTTAAACTACGATCATGCGTGCTCGAAGTAACGCTGAACTGAACTGAACTTAGCAAACTGCAGCTTTCTCTCTCTATCTCTGAGTCTAGACTGATATAAATATATGAGAGAGCGAGAGGTAGATACAGAAGGGAAGGGGGGGGGGGGAGCAGGGTTTAGCGAGAGGCAGGGAGTGAGGAAGAAGTCGGCTAAGATTGAGATGAAAGGAAAACCGACAATCAGAAAATCTAGAGAGAGAAAATGCGGTCGGGGGGGCGATTGTGAAAAATAAAATGTTGGGGGCTTATATATAAGTTTATGAAAACCCTAAGGCGCGCGTGAGGGCGAAATTACGGAAAAGGGCTTGGATTCCAAACATTTTTCTGTCCCCGCCAAATTATTGCGGAAAAAGGCGCCATTGAGAATTATCTTGTTTCCGAGGGTAGGGCGTTTTTGGGAATTCGTTGCAAATATTTTGGTGTTTGCCGCCATATGAAAATAAATTTGTAGGGTTTTTAGATACGCACAAACACACTTTAGTGTGTGACAAAATTTGAACAATATTTGGAAAATACAATGGTGGCGTGCCTTGTCTCTCACTACTCATATACGATGGGTCAACTTTCACTATCTGGATTAAATTGAGATTAGAATTTGTATATCAATAAAATGGTAAATAAATAGTATTGTGCCTGTGCGATTGCACGTGATATAAACTATCATTTTTTAGTATAAAGATTACATATATGATTTTTCGTCAAATAAAATTAAATGTGAAATAATTAAACAAAAAATTCAACATTTAATTTACAACAATGGAAAAATTATATGAAAATTATAATATGATGTTAAAATTTACAATTAGTCCAAAAAAATTATATTATGACATTTAATGAAGGAATATTAATTAGTCAATATATCAAATATTGAATGCATAAATACATATTCCCTCTGTTCTGCTACACTTGTCCTAATTTTGTGGGTACGGGAATTAAGGAGAAAACAATTAGGGAGAAAAAATATAGTTTAGTTATTAAAGTAAAATAAAATGAGTAGATAGAGAATGAATAGTAAAATAAAATGAGTACAAATAGTAAAATAAAGTAGGTAGAAAGTGAGTGAATAGTGAATGACACATAAAATGATAAGAAAAGTAGGTTGAAAGGTATAAAGTTAGTCTAATTAGTCAAATTAATTGGGTCCTAATATTATTTCCCAAAAGTAATTAGAAAAAGTGTAATGGGATGTCCAGAAAAGAAATTAGGACAAGTGTAGCGGGATGAAGAGAATAATTTATTACATAAATATTAATGAATTGAACATTAATTGATACTCGCATAGAATTATGGAATAGTTTTTTGGATGGAAAATTTTTCCAAAGCTAATTTATTTTAATATATTTATATAGATATGTATTTATAATTATTAGTAATAGATGTTTTAATGTTCTAGCTCCATAATTTGTTATAGAGTTTCAAATTTGTTTCTAAACGGTGAAATAATAATAATAATAATAATAATAATAATAATAATAATAATAATAATAATAATAATAAAGGAGACAGTTCAAAAATAAAATACTCCCTCCGTTCATAATAAGTATGGTCCGATTTCATTTTTTTGTCGTTTATTAGGATGACAATAATATCTGTTGATTCGTGTCCCCGTGGGTACCCGCCCCATTATCCGTGTCCTCGTGGGTACCCGCCCCTAATGGGGCGAGAATGAGGGTAAATATTGCGGAAACGGAGCGGGCACGGGTATGAATTTTTATACCCGATAGGATTTTGGGCGGATACGGGGATATACATATCCGCCCCGAACCCGCTCCGAATAATTTTTGTAGTTATAAATTTTTTTAAAATGATGACAAAATCTATTAATTAGTATGGAAATTCAAATTTAATGAGAATACAAAAATCACATTAAGTAGACACATTAACAATCTTTTTTCTCATTATTTATAGAACTCAACTCTCTTTTTTTTGTTCTATCTATTTCCAATATGGGACAACTTATTTCTATTAATTTCTCCTCGATCCTCTCTCACTTATAAATACGATTGTCTCCATGCTTTGACTTAATCTACTATTTTTTCCCATATTTTTTAGGAAATAATAATTTTTTTAGTTCTAATAGTAGAAGTTTTAAATTTTAGATAATAGGTATCTGATGCATACCCTTCCCCCGCTGAATAATTCCTAACCCGAATCCCTTCAGATTTAAACGGGTATGTAGATGAGTATGGGATTAATTTTTTAGGCGGGTATGATGATGGGAAAGCAATCTCTGACCCAGACTCACCCCCTTGCCATCCCTAGTCGATTATAATAAGTGTGGTTTAGCAAAAAAATGATATGACCCTACACCTCTTTATCCTTAAAAGTTTCTTTATTTACCAAAAATTGACATGAAATGTGGTCCACAACATATAACAAATAATTGTGGGTCATATTCTCCACTCACAATATTTTTTTCCTTCCCTACTCATCCACTTTTCGTTTCTTAAAACCCGTTACTCACTCCAACCCATATTTATCGTGAACGGAGAGAGTAATAATCGTTTTTTTAGATTGATACAAAAATTTCATGATATTTCAACTAATTTTATATTGACCACAATATTATCACAATTATACAATCTAGTATAAATTAGACACAAATTCATATAAAGAGTTATCCTACTATCATCCTTGAAGCGGTCGCCTCACAAGATTTGTTGATTTGGCATGCCTTTTACGGTGTCGCCGACAGCAACAACGACGTCAATGTGCACAATCAATTCGACGTCTTCGTCGACATTCTCCATGGGAGAGGCCCGCTAGTCACCTTCGTCGCAAATGGCCGCGAGCATTCAATGGGTTACTATCTCGCCGACGACATCTATCCGAAGTGGACTACATTCGTGAAGACAGTATGAGCTCCAACTGATCCAAAGAGATGTCAATTTGATCATATGCAAGAGGCTGCACGAAAGGATGTTGAAAGGGCTTTTCAGTGTCCTCCAAGATCGGTGGACAATTATAAAGGGTCCGAACACTTAAGCGACATCATATACGCTTGCATCATATTGCATAACATGATCATCGAAGATGAAGGACACCGAGCAAGTCAATTTGTTCCGGAAGCGAGCGTAAGGGGCGACAAGGAGGTTAACACGACACCAATAATCATGGGTGGAACACGTGAATTCAGAAAATATATAGAAAGACGAGCTCGCGTTCAAGATACAACGGCCCATGAGCGTCTAGCGGACGATTTGATTGAAGAAATTTCGACGCATTTCGGTCCGCTCAACTAGCTCTAGCTTTGTTTTCAATATTATTGTATTTTTCGTATTTGCTATTAAATTCAATAAAATTGTTCGATTTTTAATTCTATTTATTTAGATAATTAATTTGTTATATATTGCAAAAATAAAATTAAAATTAAATACAAAATCAATCATTGGATAGCTTTAGAGGTAGGGCTTAATCATAGTAAAAATTTCACCCTAGAGCTATCAATTATTGAAACTCCACCAAAAGTCCTAGAATTTCAAAGTCCACTATTGTGAAAGCCCCTATGGACCTTAGGCCCTTAGCTTTGCCATTTCACTAGGCATCGTCAACTGCCGGAGGGAGTAATAATTAAGAAAGGAAATGTGGAATAGCTACTTGTACTTTTTCGCAGAACACAACCTAATTTGGCTGAACCAAAATCTAAATATTGTTTAACGCAAATACTTGTATAAGATTGGTCGCACTCCATGCGACCGCGTGTGGGGCGCGTGGGGTGCATGCGCCAATTTTTTATTTTTTTTTTTCCTTTTTTCCTGTTTTCCAGTTTCATGTTTTTTGTTTTGTTTTTTATTTTTAGCTTTTTTTCAAATTTTTTTAAATTCTACTTTTTTTCCAACTTTTTTTTTTGTTTGCCTCTTCTTTTTTTTGTTTGCTGCTTTTTCTTTGGTCAAGATTCGAGCGAGGGGAGCCGAAGGCCTCGGAGCGAGCCGAAAAAGTCCAAATTGTTGTCCGTCGATTATTCTTATATTAGTAATCGGAGCAAAGGCGGAGCCGTAAAATTGGAGCCGGAGCAACAAAAAAAAAGACCGGGTCAACGGGCCAAACTCGGGTTGACCGGGTCGACCCAATCCAATCCGATCGCATGTGAAATGCGGCTGGTCGCAGGGGAGTCATCGTCATTGTTTAATATTGTACTCTGTGTTTAGGGTAAGTGTAAAATTGAAAGCAAAACAGCCTACCTATTTCAAAACTTGCATGATATCGTCTCAAAATGACACGAGTGAACATCTAAATATTATACTATGCATAGCAGTATAGGAGTATAAAATACTACTCTTTCCGTCCAAAAATCATCTTCCTACTTACTCCTTTTTTTTGGTTCACAAATCATCTTCCTACTTACCTTTTCGTACAATCATACCCTCATACTTTCTTTTATTTACTACCTTTTGTCATTGATGGCCCCACCTTACAACAACTTTATATCTACTTTTTAGTCAACACAACAACTTTATTCCTACTTTTTGGTCAATACCACCATCTTTTTGTCATTACCATTATTTTTTTGTCATTATTCCACTACCTCTACATTATAACTTTTACCCTCTTAAAACAATTTTTTCAGATTTTTTTAATCCACGTGCGAGGACTCAAATGGGAACATTAATTTTGTCATATTTAGTTTTATTCCATACAAATATATCATTATATATTTGAATGCATTCGAATATTGAACTTTTTTTGAGTGAAACAGTCACACACAAAACTCTGATCACTAGTACATAGCATAAATTCAATACTCTTATGTGACAGTCTCATAATTGAAAGATTATCGATACGACGAAAATTATGATATCAATACTACGATTGTGACTTCGTGTATTCATATTCAATCCGATAAAGTTTTCTTCATAATACAACATCAGAAGTTCAATTAATAGGTTATAAATGATGCAGTTTATAAACTTGAAAATGATAGGAGTGAAGCCATAGACCTCAATCTCCCTAATGATCATTTGATTATTAAGTCATAAAGTTCATATTTGGCAATTTCCATTAGATGTTGATTGCGCATGCTTCAATTTTCAGCAAATTGTAACTAGAAAAATACAAAATTAATTCAAGCTTCATAAGATTGGCAAATCCCGAGTTTTAACTATTTAATTTGTATGTACTCTTATTTTGGATAATAAATGCCAAAATAAACTAAATACTCTACATGATATAGGTACATGATAAAATTCAAATCAAGTTAATTAGGCTATCCACAACGCTCTTCGAGCGAGGGTGCTCGAATGGTGCTCGAGACCCTCGCTGCTCGAGGCAGGTGCGTGGTGGCTTGAGGGGGCTCGAGCACAGCTCGTTGATTCGAGCATGTCTCGAGTGTTTTTTTTTTCTTTTTTCTTTTTCTTTTTCTTTATATTTATATATATATTTTAATCTTAATTATTATAATAAATACTACTATTTTTACCTCATTCTTCCTTTCTTGTGCTGGTACACGAGACATCTCCAAGATATCTTATTTATTATAATAAATACCACTATTTTTACCTCAATCAATGTAATTTTTTTTATTTGAATCAATGTAATTTTTTTTATTTGAATTAATGTAATGTAATTTTTATTAATGGAATTTTATGAATTAATTTAATTAAAATAGGGAATTGTTTAATATTAAAGATAGAGCACCCTTAGAGCACCCTTGGAATGCAGGGGTAGAGTGCTCTAAGAGTGCTTTAGTGCTAGAGCACCCTAAACGTGCTCTAAGGGTTGTGGATAGCCTTAGTGGCGTTCAAGTATCCAACATGGTGGCTATTACACCACAAACAAGTGATAAAATTATTCGATTTCGAAATAATATGGTCGTTCTAGTTATTGGTGGATTTGATTAGTGGGAACGTTTGTAAGATGATTAGGAAAGGATGATGAGATTTCAATTTGAAATCGATAACGAATATTGATTTGATAAATTTTTATCATCTAGTGAATATAGGGGAGATGTGTGCGCCTTTATATATACCGAAGATATAAATATACATACATCCTTATATATATATATAAGATAGGGATTGTGTGAGAATAATATATTTTAATGTATTTTTATTAGATAAAACCCTCCTTTCTAGTCATTCTTTGGTTGCAATTTTAAATTTTAGCCCTTATCATAAATATTTGAAATTTTAGCCATTTTTATTACCTTTTTGGATAGATATTAACTTTTATACCCTTAGCTTTCACTTTACTCATTTATTTTTTTGTTACTGTATTTCTTTAGCTTTTCATCCTTATTTTTTCATCTGTTACCTCTCCTCTCCCTCCTTACTATTTCTCATTTTTTTTGTTCTTCCTCCTTTTCTCGTCTCTCTCTCACAACCCTAGCCTTCACTTTCCTTCCACCATCTCAGCCGCCGTTGTCTCACCGCCGCCACCACCACCACCACCACCTCCTTCCACCATCTCAGCCACCGCTGCCTCACCGCCCCCACCTCCGTCCACCTTCTCCTCTTCTCTCCACCTTCCCTCTCTGCTCTGCATCATTCTTTTCTCTCCGCCTTCCTATCTGCTTCACCTCCTCTTCGTCGTCGCCACCACTACCACCTCATTATTTACGGCGGAGTGCGGCACCCCCTCTCTCTCCTCTCCGCCACCGCCGCCACCACCACCACCACCCCCTCTTCACGGCGGAGTGCGCAACACTCTCTCTCTCTCTCTCTCTTCTCCCTAAGATCTGTAACTTCCGGCAGCTTTAGCCCTCGCAACCACAAACTACAGATGCGAAACGTTGAGGAAACCAATGGTGTTGGTCCCAACCCTCAATTCAAAGTGTCGTGGTCGGATTTCGCAAAAAATCAGATAGCCGGAATTCGCGAAAAACCACCACTACCACATTTGTAAATTTATATTTTTTTTTATTTCACAACATAATTTTTGGTACTGATCAAAATTTTATTAGTGTTAAAAATTTTGTTACTTATCAAAATTTTGTTTTGGTACCTTTGTTTACAAGTAGTAATTGACTGTTGTGTACTTTAGACATGTTCTTGTTTTTGTATGAAATTATATTACTACTGTTTCTTTATTATCTACTTAATGCTTATGATGTTTGCCTATGTATGAAGTCTTTTTTTCAATGATAATATGCTTCTGTTTAAAATATTTGTGCTTTCTCATAAATAAATTTGTTACTACACGAAATTTTTTGTGCTTTCAATGAATTTTTTTTATGATTACACTAAATTGCTAAATCACAACTTTATATTTGTGACAGCACTAAAGATCTTACTAACAATATAAATTTTTGTTACTTCTCAAAATGAAATTTATTACAACACGAAGTTCTTTGTGCTTTCAATAAAAAAAATTTGAGACTCTACCAAGTAATTAAATCACAAAATTAAATTTGTGACAACACAATAGATATTTTTTTTTGGTTCAGTCACAAAAAAAATTTGTTACTGATCAAATTTTTGTTTATTAGTGATCAAAATTCTGTTACTGATCAAAAGTTTTTTTTTGTTACGACTTGATACGAGTTGTTTTTTGTTCAGTCACAAAAATTTTTTTGTGACCAACGACTGCCATTGATACGAGTTTTTTTTTTGTGACCACCGGTGACTGCGGTTGTTGCTTTCGGCGACGACGACTTAGAATTTTTTTTTGATGAGTCACAAAAAAAAAATTTGTGACCACCGACGACGGTAGTGGTGGCTGCAACTAAGACGAGTGGTTTTTTTTTGTTCAGATACAATTTTTTTTTGTGACTCCGGTTATAGCAGCGCCGCCGACGACTCAGTTTTTTTTTATGAGTAAAAATAAATTTGTTCAGTCACAAAAAAAAATTGTGACTCCGGATGTGGCGGAGACGACGACTCAGTTTTTTCTTTTTTTTTATGAGTTACAAAAAAAAAAATTGTGACCACTGACGGTGGCGGTGGCTGCGAATAAGACAATTTTTTTTTTTGTTCAGTCACAAAAAAAAATTGTGACTCCAATTGTAGCGGCGGCGACGACGACTAATTTTTTTTTATGAGTCACAAAAAACAATTGTGACCACCGGCGACGGTGGCGGTAGTGGCGGCGGCGGAGGCGACCGAGAGATGACGAGTAGAAGGTGAAAAGTATGATGAAAAGTAATAAAGTCACAAAATTTTTTTTGTTCTTGGTATAGTTCGTAATTTATAAAAAGAATGAAGGGTAGAAAAATCTTGAATGGCTAAAATTTAAAAAAATAATGGGAAGGGTTAAAATTTAAAAACACAACCAAAGAATGGCTACTATCAAATTTGCCTCTTTTTATTATATGAGTAATGCATATATTGGAGAACTGTGATGCATACACTTTCTAATGTATAAACTGCAAAAACCTAATGTATAAACATTATAATGCATCATTAAACTAAGCCATTAATCTATAATAATCAAGGGCCCATATTTATTCTCATTTCTCACCTAAGAGAGCATTCTCACATGATCCCTTCCTATATAGATATATACGGTGTGGATCTGGCGAGAACAAAAAATAGGAACTAATCCAATCCTAGCCACTCATTTTGTAAATAATGTGTGGTTGATATTAAATCAAAAATTTAACCCAAATAATTAAAAGAAAATAGGAGGGATATACGGGTAAATAATGAACTAAATCCCCTACACTCAAAACATAAATTGATTTGTTCTCTCTCTCTCTCACGCACGTTTTTTGTTCTTCTTCTCTGCAAATCACCATCATCAAACTTTAAATTTTTTATGACTCTCAAATCCACAGCCATGGTTGTCTCTTTATGCATCACTTGCATTAGTTTATGCATCACTTTATACTATTTAATGCATCGCGATTTTCCACTGTATTAATGGCGCAAATTACTATTCTAACTCTACTTAAGTTAAAAACACGGGATTGACCAAAAGAAACGGGTTTGACCAGCTAATTATGAGATTAAATCATATCCATTGATCTTATAAGATGGATGACTTAGATTGGTTCTTAGTTCTCATATAAATAGGAGTTTCTATTTAATCTTCTCCTTTTATATATATATATATATATAGGGATGAGTTCCCATGTAAAAGCCTCTCAGTGTATAAAATAGGAAATACTTTAGACCATTGATTGCTCTAAATTGAACTGTCCAGATTTAAACCATAATCCATAAAATGATTCCTATTTTTATGGAACTGTGAACTTTCAAATTTAGAGGGATACGATTGTAAAAATTGGAAAATGCCATATATTATGATAGGGAATCAATTTTGGCGAAAATTATAGGGATTGGGGAGATATAAATTAGTTTTTTTTTGTAATTTTAATTACCATGAATAGAAATGTATATGAAGATGATAAAGTAGAAAAAATTGCGCAATGCATTACAAATTGCAATGCATTAAGTGAAGTAATATTATGCATTTGTACTCTAATTATATATTTGATGCACCATAATGCATATCACCTATTCCAATATACAATTCGTAAATTTATAGATTGATTTAAAAATGCATTAAGAAAAATAAAGCACTCCGTGACTTTATGTTATTTCAACTCAATTGCTTAGTAAATTAGTGATACAATGCACTTCAATAAAATACATAAAATACCATCATTCAAGATAATGCACCATGAACTCTTTATAATTTATTTTAAGTTTTACAATAATGCACTTTCGGAATCTAACGAACACTACTGTTGAATATTTTGATTTTTCTTGTGCAAATTATTAGTTTAGACAAACTAATTAAAAGATTAAATTACAACAAATTCTAGAAAATTGGATAGAACAAAAATAGACATACAACCGAGTGAGAAAAAGGAAGGCGTGGCTTTGGAAAAACAACCAAACTCAACTAATTCCCTTAATTATAGGAAAGAAATCGTCAAACAATTCAAAGAAAAAAAATACAAAATTATCCCTGCACGCTATATAATCAAATAAATTGTAAAATAAATATTATACTTAATATTGACCATAGATCACAAAAAATAGATGGATAAGATCACTTCTTATTTCTTACGGGAAAATAATTTACGTATGATCTCTTCCCATATATATATATATATATATATATATATATATAGAGAGAGAGAGAGAGAGAGAGAGAGAGAGAGAGAGAAAAGCCTCCTTATCCTAAAGAATGAGAATTAATCTCAACCCACATCTATGAATGATGGATGGTCAAGATTTGATCCTGGTCAAAGCTTGTCAAACCCAATTCAACCCGTTGATTTTTTTTTTCGATTTATTTTTACGGTCAGTCATATGCAACGCACTATGCATTCATATACACCACTTTATATAACGAAATGCACCACTAAGTACATTGAGATGTACCGAATTTTAGTTTTTTTTACGGTCAAGTCATATGCACCACACTATATAATGAGATGCACCATTAAGTACATTGAGAGGCATATGATTTTTTTTACATATTTTTTTCCCCAACTCCGCCTTCGTCTCCGATTTTACGGCTCCACCATCGGCTCCGATTTCACGGCTCCGCCTTCGCTCCGATTACTAATATAAGAATAATCGTCGGGCAACAATTTGGATTTTTCGGCTCGCTCCGATGCTTTCGACTCCCTTCACTCGAATCTTGACCAAAGAAGAAGCGGCAAATAAAAAAATAAAGAGGCAAACAAAAAAAGGGGGAAAATAAATCTGAAAAAAAAAGAAATCGAAAATAATGTTGCATCTCAATGCACTTAGTAGTGCATCTCATTATCTAGTGTGGTGCATATGAATACATGATGTGGTGCATATGAATACATGGTGTGGTGAATATGGTCTAACCGTAAAAAAAATGGAAAAAATCGAAATATGTTGCATCTCAATGCACTTAGTGGTGCATCTCGTTAAAAAAAAAATGAAATAAAAGTCAACGGGTTGACCCAGTTTATGACAGGTTCACCCGGTCCAATCTTGACCATCCATCCCTCCTAAATTAACAGATGAGATCAATTCTCATTTTTTAAAATAAGGAGTGTTTTTATATGAACATAACTTTTTATATATATATATATATATATATGCATGTATAAATATGCAAGATATAATTGAATAATTATTTTTCGATCTGCACTCGTATTGAGGTGAGAGCTCACCAGTGGTGATTGAATCTATTGGTTGGGTCGTTTTTAAATCAATCGCAAGTATTATTTTAGATTGTATTGCGACACTTTTACAAAATTTGCGGTCATTTCTTGCTGTAAATATAAAAATAAAATAAAGAATCGTAGTTAATATATAGATAAAATTTAAATGGAGCAAGTAATTTTGGTAGGTATTATTATGGTGACAGCAAATTAATGAAATGGATAGGTGATGAAACCATTTTGTATCTTTGTGAAACATAGACAAAAAGGTATAGAGGACCACTTCCTTCAAATATCCAACTCACTCGTGCATATATACCCCATGCAAAGAATGCATGGTCACCATGCTAAGACTGCCCGCAACGCCGTCTCCATGGCCGGTCTCGAAGGGGCCTTGAGACGGAGCGAGCTCGAGACCCCGCCTTGCAAGCCCGACGAGCTCGAGACCGGCTCGAAACCAGCGCGTGGCTTGCACGCGCGCTAATTTCAAATTTAATAATAATAATAATAATAATAATAATAATAATAATAAGGGCGCGCGTTTTAATAATAATAATAATAATAATAATAATAATAATAATAATAATAATAATAATAATAATAATAATAATAATAAGGGCGCGTGTAAAACACGCGACCAACGGAAAAAAAAATTAAAATTTCGAATGTTGTGGCTTCAATGGCTAAAATGCCGATTTTAATTTTGATTTTTTTTATTCTTTTCCTCAACTATAAATTCAACTTCATCCCTCATTCATCTCAGAAACAAAAATACAGTTTCTTTCTCTCTCAAATTCAACTCTCAAAAAATGTCTTCATCGAGTTTTTCATCTTCGTTGATCAAATATGTCGAGACAGGCACCGATGACGAGGTACTGGAGATGATGGCGGACGTGGATCGACACCTCCGTGCACACTTAGCAGCCCAGAAAAAGAAGAAGAAGAAGGCGAGGTCGTTCGTCGACCGCGACCGTGAAGCGGCGTGTGCGCTCCTACATGCCGACTACTTCGCCGACAACCCCACCTACGGCAAGCACTTTTTCCGACGCCGTTTCCGGATGCACAAACATCTGTTCTTGCGCATCTGCAAGATGTTGGAGGACAACGTCCACTTCTTCACGCATCGACAAGATGCACTTGGACGATGGGGGCTGACGGTGCAAAAAATGCACGATGGCGGTGCGACAACTGGCGATCGGTGGTGCTGCGGATGTGTTCGACGAGTACCTGAAGATCGGAGATAGCAAGGGTCGGGTTTGCCTCAAAAATTTTTGCCGAGCAATGATCGACCTCTTCGGCGAGCGATACTATGCTGCCGACACCGAACGTCTGCTCCAAATGCACGAGGTGCAGCATGGGTTTTCGGGGATGCTCGGGAGCCTGGATTGCATGCACTGAACTTGAAGGAACTGTCCAAAAAGGTATGCGGGTGCCTACACGTACGGCGATCAAGGCGTGCCTACCTTAATCTTGGAGGCGGTGGCGTCGTGTGATTTGTGGATCTGACATGCCTTTTTTGGGTGTACCGGCTCCAACAACGACATCAATGTCCTCAATCAGTCGCCCTTGTGCACCGACGTGCTTGAGGATAGAGCTCCGCCGTGCAACTTCACTGTCATGGAAAACCGATACGACAAGGGGTACTACTTGATCGACGGGATATACCCTTCTTGGCCAACACTAATCAAAGCGCCGAAGGTTGAAACTGACCCAAAGACGGCAAGGTTCGAGAAGATGCAGGAGTCGGTCAGAAAGGACATAGAGCGGGCCTTTGGAGTGCTCCAAGCCCGATGGAGAATAATCCGGGCTCCGGGTCAGTGCTAGTACACGAGGCATCTTCGAGATATCATGTTCGAGTGCATTATTTTGCACAACATGATCATCGAAGACGAGCAGGAGGATGCGGAGAATTGGAGAGACGACTCCGATTCTCCGTCCACTAGCGGGATATCCCGGAGGGCCATTTCGATCTTCTTTGAGGAATATCTCGCTCGGGAAGCCGACCTCAGAGATCAACGAAAGCACCATCGGCTTGTCAATGGAGCTCTACCGGAGTAGTTTTAATTTTAATTATGTAATTTTTTTTATTTATGCGGATATCATATTTTATTTTATTTTAATTAATGTAATTTTTTTATTTCAATTAATGTAATATTTTATTTTATTTGAATTAATGTAATGTTTTATGTTATTTTTATTAATTTTATGAATTAATTTAATGGAAATGAGAAATTGTTTAATATTAAAGTAGAGACAACTTGGAGACAGTAGGTGTCTCTAAAGAGTCTCTAGTGGAAAAGTCTTGCTGGAGACCCTTGAAGACCATAAGTGGTCTCCAACGGTTGGAGATAGACTAAGAAATTACCATATATATATATATATATATCACATTGGTTGAATATATTTAGGGTGTGTTCACTCGAAAGTATAAATTTATACCTCCATTTAGAGGTAAATGAATGGATAAACAAAAATCTCACCCTTTAAAACATCCCTTCTTTTTTAAATTACTCCTTTCTACTGCCATAAGGAGGGATAATATTATCCCTCCTTAATTGGAGTGATAATATTATCCCTCCTTAATTGGAGTGGAAATGAAAGATGGGATAATATTATCCCTTCTTGTGGTGCTGGAAATGAGAGATCTGAAAAAGATAGAATCATTTAAAGGATGAGATTTTTATTTATCCTTCCATTTACCTCTAAATGAATTTATACTTTCAAGTGAACACACCCTTACGCTACATTCCATTCTTTTACTTTTAACATACATTACTTAAGGCTCTTACGTCCTATATGCTATATGGGATGTTTTAGGGGTGGAGTGGATACGCTTCTCATCCTATCAATCTACTTATTATAGGACGAACGCATTATACCGACTTTTTATAATATAATTTGTTTCTAGTGTATGGATAATTGTGTAAATGCAAGATTTATTTCGAGCTCAACAATAGATAATGATAAAAGTGACAAATCCATACCATCGATTTTACATACAGCTTGAAATTTTACGAATAAATTTATCATCGAAATGAAATACTTTCATTATAAAATGTTGAATAATCTAAAATAAATAAATATAGATAATAATAGATGTTGCATGTGGTGGGTAAGCTTGTAATTTTGGCTTAATTTGATAGTTTGGGTTGGTGTCGCATTTATTTTTATTTTCAATATATATCCAATAACAAATTCTTTGATGATAAACTAAATGGCATAATTTTTTTAATGACAGACGTATTACTTCTTTTGAAACGAACTCATAAGCTCTTAAAAGCTATCTTAATTCTTATTGCAAGCCACAAAATGAAGGTGAGACGGTTTTACGATAAAACAAGTTAAAGAAATATTCTAAAACTAAAACTCATACCCGATTGCTTTTTCATTTTAGTTACAAAATCTGCCCAAAATTAGTCATTTTCTACTTGAGACTAGGGTCCATATTAAGGGTAATTTTAAACATAGTTCCGAATCTTTCACTATAGCTCCCTATTAAAATATTAATAAATTTAATTATAAAAGTACTATTATACTCTTATAGCCCTCAATTTATAGTTCTAATTAAAATTGAAAAATATTTTATTCTATAACCTCTACTTAAATTCTAACTAAAAAATTAAAAGATATATTTGTAGCCCCCCATTTTATTTCTACGTTATTTATGTTTTATAAACCCTAAAACTATAATCATTAATATAGCCTCCTTGAAAAAGAAAAACAATGAAGAAGTAGTATAGCCCCATTACGTAGAGCAGATTCCGATTGAGAAGCTCAACAACTCTTTAGCAAGGAGATCAAGCAATTCATATTCTCTGTTTTCTTGGAATTCACCATTTAGGAAAAGAAAGAAGAGGAGCGAATAAGTAGGAAGAGTCAGAATAGAATTGCAAGTGCGCTTTGCACCGGGGGGGGGGGGGGGGGGGGGAGGGCTGGCACTGCAGCCACCTCTCTCGATACATCAACGTCTCGTATCCGATGCGGAGGACGTGGAGTGAGGGCTGTTTGTCATTGATGAATCACTCTTCTCCGACCATCGGCGCCACCTCGCCGTGCCAGTCGTCTCCCACCTTTGCCCCGCCGCGGTGCAGGGAGATATGACAAGGACGCATACGCATTTGGTCTTGTACAAGGAGAGGATGATAGGTGTTTTTTTTTATTGAGATTTGATTTTTTTTTTCTCTTTATTACATTTTTTGGGGGTACATTATGAGAAATTGGTCCGCTTGTCAAGATTTTTTATTTTGATTTTATATATTTTACCTTTTAATTTATGAGAGAAATTCATTGATTTTTGGTGGATGAAATTGTTTGATTCGGGGATTTTGGATTTTGAATTTTGATCCAATACGCTCGATAAAGTAGAGATTTAATTCAGATTTCAGAGTACATTGAATTGAAGGATGCTTCAGTTCGTCAATTGGTTCGTGATTATGCTTGTACATTGAAATAATGGGGGCTATACTGCTTCTAGTCCGACTCTTCCTACTTATTCGCTCATCTTCTTTCTTTTCCTAACTGGTGAATTCCAAGAAAAAAGAGGATATGAATTACTTGATCTTCTCGCTAAAGAGTTGTTGAGCTTCGAATCTGTTCTACGTAATAGCGGCTATACTGCTTCTTCGTTGTTTTTCTTTTTCAAGGAGGCTATATTAATGATTATAGATTTAGAGTTTATAAAACATAAATAACTTAGAAATCAAATGGGTGTTACAAACATATCTTTTTAATTTTTTAGTTAAAATTTAAGTGGGAGTTATAGAATAGAATATTAGTACTTCAAATTTTAATTAGAATTATAAGTTGGGGCTATAAAGGTATAATAGTACTTTTATAATTAAATTTATTAATATTTTAATAGGAGAGCTATAGTGAAAAATTCGGGGACTATGTTTAAAATTACCACATATTAAACTTCAAAACAAATCTAGGCCCAAGTCAAAAAAGATTTATACATTAACCTTTTGTTGGGCCTCCTATCATTAAATTGTAAGAGTAATTATAAAGATGGGGTAATTTTAAACATAGCCCATTTTCTCTCACTATAGCCCCACGTCTAATTTTTTAATAATAATAATATTAAATATACTATTATACCCTTATAAATTTATAATTTAAAATTTAAATTAAGAAGAAATTAATGGTTTCATAGCCCAACGTGAAATTATCTCTCTCTCTTGCTCCATAGCCATTAGCCACCAAGTTGAAATCTGCAACAGTGATCTTTCTTCCTCCTCATCCAAGTGTCAAATAAAAGCTCAAGTTTGACTATGAGATTTGAAGAAATGGACCTCAAATAAATCAAGAACCAATTCAACAACATCCATGCCTTGGTCAATTAAATCCGAATTCGACGGCCAAACCCTGCCGACGGCGGAAATATAGCCATCGACTGCCTCCCCTTCCTGCCCGGATTCTCTCTTCCCGAATGTACAAACTTCCCATAGCTCGTCACCTCCCTCAACATGGAGAATCGGCCGGAAAAATCCGAAAAACCTAGATATGCCGTCGATTTCTCAGTCGGTGTCGATCATCATATGAACCAACGGTTAGAATTGAGAACTATCTATCTGTCTTCTACAAATATCAATGGGCCGGTATGGCATTGGAGAGTTTGATTAGCAGCTGGCGGTGGGGTCAACCATGGAAATAATTTTTTCAGAGCTTTGAGATTGAATCGGAAGAAGAATTTTTAGTTATTTTCACAATTTGATGAAGAGGGAGAGTGAATTGGTGTGTGGGCTATGGAGTAGATAATTTAACGTTGTATTCCTTTTTATATAAATATTTTGTAGATATAATTTTAAGTTGGGGTTATGTAAAGGTATAATAGTATATTTAATATTATTATTATTATTATTATTATTATTATTATTATTACTAAATTAAATGTAGGCTATAATGAAAGAAAATGGGGCTATGTTTAAAATTACCCTAAACATAGTCCTCATTTGAGTCTCTTTATATTCTTTATTTAAAAATTAATAACTATTAATTTACTATTACACCCTATAAACTCAAAGTTATACATTTACTCTAACCACCAATTTATAATTCTAGAAAAACTAAAAGACCGATAGCCCCTAAACAGAAGTCTTTAGAACTCTAACACATCCTCATCGTCGGAGGCAAACCTTTGCCGAAGCATGTTGTTAGCAACTACACGGAATTCGTGTTTGAATTTCAACCATTTGAAGTGTTCATTCTTAAATTAAATAAGCACCAAACAAGAACTCGTCCTCACATATCTGCAAATTAATTGCTACAAAACTCACCATCACTCTCATAAACTAGAACAGATAATTCAATCTCATTCAAATGCGCAAACCTCTAATTCACCAACTTGACCATCATCCTTCAAACTACTAGCAAGATGGATATTTCTGAAGGATAAATAAATAAATTAATTACAATTTATTTCGTGCAATTCATTTTACAAAGTACAATCTAATTTATTTGTATAAAAACAAAATCTGAAGTTCTTAGGATAATTTCTTTCTCAAAGAGATCTATTTTAATAGTTGGACATTACTGCGTAAATGAGTCTGGCCAACCCATGGGGTTTTCTTGTTGAATTAGTAAACAACACTTGGGGTTTATGATAAATTTATTAGGGGAATATAACTTATAGGGCATAATAGTAAATTAATAATTAATTCTACTCCCTCCGTTCCAGAATTAATGGCCCGTTTCATGTCGGCAAGGAGATTAAGGAGAAGATAATTAGATATAAAAAAGTCATGTCCCACATGTTTAGTGTAATTTTATAGAATATTCAATTCTTGTTAATAAAATATTTTATAGGTCCATAAATTACTTTATATGTTCAATAAAGTGATTTTAGGTAAGATGTATGAGGAGAGAGAGTGAATAGTGTAGGGTTTAGAGAATGATGTTAAATGATTAACAAATTTAATTAGGTTCTAATTTAGTCCAAAAAAGGAAACAAACGTACCATCAATAGCGGGACATCCAAAAAAGAAAAATAGACCATCAATAACGGAATGAATAGAGTATTATTTTAGAAACAAAAGGGGCTATAGAAAGAAAAAAGGGGGCTATGTTAGAATTTCCCAAATTTTAAATATTCAACCCTTATATTTGAATCCATAATTATCTTCAATTCAATCTTTAATTCTTTTATGTTAGAATCTTTATTTTTAATTATTTTTTTATAAATTATTAGTTCTATTAATATTAGTTAATCGTCAAATAGTTTTATTTTCAATTACTTTACCACATAACTAAAAGTACAAATTGTCATGAATAAAAGTAAACATTTGTCTTTAAGAAAAGTAATAATTGTCAAATATTATGTTTCTTCATATCAATAATTACTTTTCATTACGAAAATAATTACTTAACAAAATAACTAAAAGTAAAAGTTGTCGTGAATAAAAGTAAACATTTGTTGTTAAGAAAACTAATGATTGTCATATATTACCTTTCTTCAAATCAATAATTTACTTTTCATCACCAAAATAATTACTTAACCGAATAACTAAAAGTACAATTTATCGTGAATACAAGTAAACATTGTTATTAAAAAAAGTAATATTTTTGAAACATTACTTTTCTCCATATCAATGATTACTTTTCATCAAGACAATAATTACTTGATCAAAAAATTAAAAGTACAAGTTGTCGTAAATAAAAGTAAATATTTGTTGAGAAAAGTAATGACTGTCAAACATTACCTTTCTTCATATCAATAATTATTTTTCATCACGAAAATAATTATTTGATCGAATAACTAAAAGTACAATTTGTCGTGAATAAAAGTAAACATTGATGTTAAGAAAAGTAATATTTCTGAAACATTATTTAAGAAAAGTAATAAAAGAAAAGTATACAATAATACGATTTTACGGCTCCGCCTTTGGCTCCTATTTTACGACTCCGCTTTCGGTTCCGATTTTACGGCTCCGCCTTCGCTACGATTACCAATATAAAGATAATTGTAGTGGCAACAATTTAGATTATTCGGCTTGCTCCGAGGCCTTCGGCTCCCCTCGCTCAAATCTTGATTAAAGAAAAAATGACAAAAAAAAACAAAGAGGCAAACGATAATTACTTTTCATTACGACAATAATTACTTTACCAAATAACTAAAAATATAAGCTATCGTGAATAAAATTAACAATCATCGTGAACAAAAGTAATATTTTTGAAACATTACATTTCTTTATGTCAATAATTATTTTACCATATAATTAAAAATACACATTCTCGTTAAAAAAAAGTAATATTTTCGAAACATTACTTTTCTTCACATCAATGAGTATTTTTCATCACGACAATAATTACTTGACCAAATAACTAAAGCACAAGTTATCATGAATAAAAGTAACAATCGTTGTGAAAAGTAATAATTTTGAAACATTACCTTTGATCTTGTCAATAATTATATTTCAATACGACAATAATTACTTGAGCAAATAACTAAAAGTATAATTATCGTGAAAAAAGTAAACATTATCGTGAAAAAAAGTAATATTTTTGAAACATTACATTTCTTCATGTCAACGATCACTTTTTATCACGACGATAATTACTTTACAAAAAAACTAAAAGTACTCTTTCTCGTGAACAAAAAATAATACTTTTGAAACATTACATTTCTTCTTATCAATGATTACTTTTTATTACGAGAATAATTATTTAACCAAATAATTAGAAATACAAGTTATCGTAAGAATAAACATTGTCGTAAAGAAAAGTAATATTTCGAAACATTACATGTCTTCATATTAATAATTATTTTTCTTAACAAATATATTTACTTTTACTCATGACAACTTGTATTTTTAGTTATATTATCAAGTAATGATTGTTGTAAGAAAAAGTAATTATTGATGTGAAAAAAAGTAATTGTTCAAAAAGATTACTTTTCTTCACGAGAACTTGTACTGTTAGTCATTTGGTCTTACCTTTTGACTATTGGGCACGGGTAGAGCACAATATCCAGATCTAGAATGCTGAAGAATATATTTACGTCAAAATACAATAATAGTAGTAGTAATAGTAGTATTTAAATTCTAGAAGAACACTGTCATGTATACTCATTCAAACAACCCTATATTTTAATTTTAATAATTGAATGTCAACTAGAAGAATACTGTAATGTATACTCAAGTTCATACTTCAACGCAAAATACTGTTTAGATAAGTTGTGCACTGCTTCTAAGTAGTAGTCTAAACAATAGTGTAACACACATTTCAGATTCATCCAAATGCAGCCGTGCTTAGTTCTTGGCACATCCATTGCCTTCTTCATCTTCACTGTGATGTTTTTGAGGTTTTTGTGGCACGGACCAACCCCGTATTTCGTTTCTATGGTGTTCATGTGCAGAGGGCAGGTTTTGGAAATCCTTCCTCTCATCTTCGTGTCAAACATCAAAGATCAAATTAAATAAAAGCCAAAAAGCATCATATATTTCACTCTTTGTTTCAGATAGCAAATACCTTCCCGGACGTTTTGCCATTCTTCCTTATTGATGACACACACTTTGTAGCATCATTGAACAGTTGGAATCACTGAATATCTCCATTTCTAATGCTGGATTCTAGCTGCCAGCAAAATAAGTTCATTGAATCTCCATAGTATAAAATATATGGAGTGTAATTACCTACATCTAGATTTCAAACCTGTATATTAGATAATCAAAAAATTTTAAACAAACACGCATAATTAGCAGTAATTTACAATTATAAGGCTGAAAGTAGGCATCCTTTTGTGAAATACCTATAGTGGTGACATGGATACATGGCAGGTCAGTACACAATAGCATATGAAAAGCATGCAAAGTTTGCCTTGCTCACAAGAATACTTCCAAAAGTAGGGGTATAAAATAGCCAAGGAGTAAACACATAAGCTATACATTAACATCTGCACTATGCCACAATATGAGAGGACAAAACAACTCACATAACTCACTTTAACAAGAGTGCCAACCTTGGGAGGGGAACAACAGCTGGAAACGGCTGCTAATACCCCGTAGGCTGAGGAGCAAAAGGAGGAATCCGCCCGAGGAGGGGCTTGCGTCTGATTAGCTAGTTGGTGAGGCAATAGCTTACCAAGGCGATGATCAGTAGCTGGTCCGAGAGGATGATCAGCCACACTGGGACTGAGACACGGCCCAGACTCCTACGGGAGGCAGCAGTGGGGAATTTTCCGCAATGGGCGAAAGCCTGACGAAGCAATGCCGCGTCTCATTTTTCCTTTTCTTTTATATACCATCTTCTCATGTTTTTTAGTTATACTATGGAATTGAGGGATGCACGATCGATTATGCATGTTTGAGCTTAATAAGGAGACCGTAAGACAACAAGACATCAAAATGAAGCCATTATTAATGGATAGAAACCTCAAGCCACATGTAGTTAGGAGAGAGCTCGACACTTACTCTCTTTATGCCATGTATACAACATCATTGCACTATGCAGATCCTCTTGGATTCCACAAGGTTTACAATCACATAAAATCCAAAGCAACATATCTGGAGATAAACTTAACACTTAATATCTTATTCTTTGCTAAAATAAGCTCACTACTATGCAGGAGCTCCGAAAAAAAATACACTATCAAGCACATATATCATCAATAACTATTGCATCTTCATTTCGGCAAACAGGTGGGTAGATGGGCAAAGAAGATGTTAAAAGATTTGACTTCACCCCTAAAGCTTAGCATTCTATTTATAACATGGAGCATTCCATATTACTCCGTGAATCAATTCTTCTCAACTGTCCCCAACTCAGATAAGCCAATTCTAGATGTTCAGATCACCAATTTTCAGTAAGCAAAAAGCATTATAAGTTCTCACAACCAGATTCAGCAATTGGAACAGGCAACCAAGATCAAGACAACCACCACAATATATAGCTCCACCATAGAATCATACAGAACTTCACATGTGGAAAATGTACCTTGTGCCAAGGATGTGCTTTGATTTGTGGAAATCTAAAATCATTGTAGTTTGGATTCATACAACAAATTTCCTCTCGAGTTGGAGTTCCACTTACCTACAAGAGAAAATAATAAATTTAGAAGATAAGTTAATAGTAACATCATAATAAGGCTTTAGAAGATAAGTTAATAGTAACATCATAATAGGGCTTTAGGATCAATGAATTGAGGGAGAGGACGAAGATGTTGTAAGGTAGGGTTTTGATTAGGGAAAGCATGGTGGCGTTGGATGCGAGGGAGTAAAAGGCGCGGCCGGTGGTCTGGAAGAGTGGTGACGAGTTTGTCGGTGGGTGGGATGCGGCTGAGGCCGGAGAGGGAGAGGTACTCGAGAAGGACATGGTAACGGAGGACATCGGCGAGGTTGGGTGGCGGGGGAGCGGAGGTGGGCATTAGGGATGTCGAGGATGGTGAGGGGGAGCAGAAACGTGAAGAGATAAGAGCGGGGAGACAGATGGGCGTGAACTGAGGAAAAAAAAAAGAAAAAAAGATTGCTTTTATATTTTTCTGGTGCGGGTCGAGTAGATACAGGTTGGATCCGCCGAGTTGTACCCGTCTCATAGAGTGCACAAGTGCACATAAGTTTTTGTTTATGAATAAACATCATTGATCCTTTTGTTATGTGATAAGTAAACCACATCAATGAATGTCTTAAAGTAATACTTCCCCTGTCTTGCTTATATTGTCATGTTATTGTTTGACATGGGTATTAAGAATAAGAATAAAATTATAGAAAGTGAGTAGGTCTCATCACTTTTGAAGGATTTTGAAGAGTTATTTTTTTTCTTATTTGGAATATGATAATATAAGTGAGACTCTTAAATAAGAAAATCATAATAATATGAACGGAACGGAGGGAGTACATCAAACGTATCGATGATGCATACAATGCATTATATTGAGAACCTATGGATCAATTTCATTTATTTCTTATAATAAGGATAATTTCTATCGAAACCACTCTACATATGTATATTTATAATGACTAGTATAAGCATCGTGCATTCGCATTGTAAGCATAATTATTCAAATAAATTTTTTTTGTAGTTCTTATATTTTAAATTTATTCAGAATGTTTTAATACTTTTTATTTAATGACTTTTTATAAAGAAATGTTAAAATATTTAATTCTAAAGAGCACTTCCGGTTTTCTTTTTTATCTTAAAAATTTTATAGTAAGTACTGTAAGTAAAAGAACACAACGTTTATTCTTGCAAAATTTGCAATGCCTTTTTTATCTTTCTAAATTCTTGATACAAATCATTTCATAATAAATCTAAAAAATGTTGGAAAAAAAAAGTACATATGGCTGCATAGTATTCACACTCTTTGTACGCTTATGCCTACAAAACTATATAGTACTACAAAATAAAGCTATGGTAGCACTATGTGACTGTTTGTACTTGTTAGATCAACAACATATCTTTATTGAACTCATCTTTGCACAAATGTAGTCATGTGTAAATGAGTCTTCTGCTTGCACTGTTTCCATTATTATTTCTAGCTTGAGTATAAGATTTTTGGCAGATAGTGAGAGGGAAATTAAATCACAATCATGAATTTAAAATAAAAATATTGTCTAAAATTTTAGTGATCACCCTATTAATAATCATCTTCGCTAACTTTACAATTAATACTATGTAATATTTCATCTTAAATCTGTGGCTGGTAAATATCAAAAGAAGTCTTAATAAAGAGCCTAAGATGAATCTAACTTATGCTTTGATAGATTTTGTGCTATTGTAGACAAGTGTACTGTGTTTTCTAGGTAAGTGCTTTTGATTCTCATATTGTTATAAATACGATTTATTATATTAAGTTGAAAACTTAAAATGGAGACCATCATATATCAAAACTAAATCAATTAAATTAGGAACATATTGAATTATTAAAATGCTAGTTTGAACTTCCTATGAATTAATATATTTCTTAAAATTAAAATATAATTATATTATAATTAAATTAGGTAAATAATTAATTATATTATTATAAGGTAAGTTTGACTTCCTATGAATTAATATATTTATTACAATTAAAATATATTATATTACATTATTGTTTAAAATTTAATTTATAATAAGGATATTTTAGGTAAAACAAATTTTGTATAACAAAGCTCTTTTTATATTACTAGTATAAGCAACGTGCATTCGCACGTAAGCATAATTATTCAATAAAATAAATGTTGTAGTTCTTATATTTTAAAATTATTCAGAATGTTGTTATACTTTTTATTTAACGACTTTTTATAAAGAAAGGTTAAAATATTTAATTCTAAAGAGCACTTCCGATTTTCTTTTTTATCTTAAAAATTTTATAGTAAGATTTGTAAGTAAAAGAACACAACGTTTATTCTTGCAAAATTTGCAATGCCTTTTTTTATCTCTTCTAAATTCTTGATACAAATCATTTCATAATAAATCTAAAAAATGTTGGAAAAAAAAGTACATATGGCCGCATAGTATGCACACTCTTTGTACGCTTATGCCTACAAAACCATATAGTACTACAAAACAAAGCTATGGTAGCACTATGTGATTGTTTGTACTTGTTAGATCAACAACATATCTTTATTGAACTAATCTTTGCACAACTGTAGTCATGTGTAAATGAGTCTTCTGCTTGCACTGTTTCTATTATTATTTCTAGTCGGGTATAAGATTTTTGGTAGATAGTGAGAAGGAAATTAAATCACAATCATGAATTTTAAAAAAAAAATATTGTCTAAAATTTTAGTGATCGTCCTTTTAATAATCACCTTCTCTAACTTTACAATTAATACTAATGTAATATTTCATCTAAATTTGTGACTCATAGATATCAAAAGAAGTCTTAATAAAGAGCCTATGATGAATCTAACTTATGCTTTGATAGATCTTGGCTATTGTAGACATGTGCATTGCGTTTTTTAGGTAAGTGAGTTTGATTATATATATTTGTTATAAATATGATTTATTATATTAAGTTGAAAACTTAAAACAGAGACCATCATATATCAAAACTAAATCAATTAAATTAGGTAAATAATGAATTATTAAAAGGTTAGTTTGAACTTCATATGAATTAATATATTTCTTAAAATTATAATTAAATTAGTAAAAAATGAATTACTATAAGGTAAGTTTGACTTCCTATGAATTAATATATTTATTATATTTGAAATATATTATATTACATTATTGCTAAAATTTAATTTATAGTAAGAATATTTTAGGCAAAATAAATTTTGTAAAACAAGGCTCTTTTTATATTGACAAATATTTTTATACACCGGTTGTATACTATACAACCGGTTTCACTTGACCCACTGACCGGCTACCCACTAATAAGTCGGGCGCGTAGGGTACACGGGCCCATAATTTTTTTTTTTGACTGCACAGTATGTATATTTATATATTTGTGTATGTTAAATTTTTAATGGGCCGCTAGTCCAGTGGGAATGGTGATGCCTAGCAAGGCAATGCACCTGGGTTCGAACCCTTGGAGTAACAAATCCTTTTTATTTATTTTTTTAATATTTTGCATAATTTTTATGTGTCTTTTTTTTTGTTTTTTCCTTCCTTTTTCTCTTCTATTAATTCTTTTTATTTTCCTTTGCTTTCTTTTTTATTCTTAAATTATTATTTATTTATTTTCACTTATTAATAAAGCAATACGAATTGTTAGTTACTTATTTTTTGATATTTACGTTTCTTTGTTCTTTTCTCTTTGTTTTTAGTTTTTTTCCTTTGTTTGTAATATTTATTTTTAATTACTTTCATTTATTTATAAATAATAATAATTATTAGTTATTTTTACAACTACTACTTTTGTTCACGACAATGTTCACTTTTATTTACGATAACCTTGTACTTTTAGTTATTTAGTTAAGTAATTATTATCGTTAAGAAAAGTAACTATTGATATGAAGAAATGTAATGTTTCACAATCATTACTTTTCTTAACGACAATATTTACTATTATTCACGACAACGTAGACTTTTAATTATTTGATAAAGTAATTATTGTCATAATTAAAAGTAATCATTGACATGAATAAATGTAATGGTTCAAAAATATTACTTTTCTTCACGACAATATTTACTTTTATTTACGAGAACTTGTACTTTTAGTAATTCGGTCAAGTAATTTTTATCATAATGAAAAATAACCATTGATATGAACAAAGGTAATGTTTCTACAATATTACTTTTCTTCGCAACAATATTTATTTTTATTCACGACAACTTGTAGTTTTAATAATTCGGTCAAGTAATTATTATCGTAATGAAAAATAATCATTGATATGAACAAATGTAATATTTCTAAAATATTACTTTTCAAATGTAAATAATTTAAAAAAATAAAAAATTGAAAAAATAAATAAAATGAAAAAAATAGGACACAACATAATTAAAGAAATATTAAGAAAAAATGGAAAAAACTAAAAATTACTTAAAAAAAGGTAATAATATGAAGAATAAATAATTAAAAAAAGCAAATTAAATGAATAACAAGTTTTGGGAAATTTAGTAAAGTTTTGATTGATTCCAAAACCAACTGACCCCAACCGAGGAGATGTTGTCATATCCTAATGTTAGTATTTAGGCTCGCTGTTTGAGTAATGTTCAGATTTTATCTTTACAGGACTCCAGCTGAAGACGGCAACATAACTATACTCGGATAGAACTACAGATGGAAACTCAGATGGAACATCAGTTGCAGGACTCAATCTGATAAATCGACAACATGAAGTTCAAGGCAACTGAGGGTTTAACTGTTCCTCTTCAGACAGAATGTCAGATGAAGGTAGCGATCAGATGTCAGCTGAAGACCACTCGGATGAAGATCAAACGTCTCAACCGACTAACCAATGTTGAAAGACAAAGGTTGACATTTGAATTTCAAATAGGAAGTCACGTGAAGGTTTGAGGTTCTGTCATTACCTCATTTGGCCCAACACAAGGTTGTCCTATAAGGAAAGCAGAAGTTCACAGTTGCCAAATCGGGAAAATCTACGGAGATGAGAGACAAGCCATCGCTTTCACAGAACAGAGATCAACGGCTCTTTTAACGACTAGTTGATTCTCACCGCCTATAAATAGAGGCATTCATTCATTCATCAAGACATAAGAGACAGAAGAGCAAAAGAACGGCGATATACTGTGCACAAGCTAAACTGCAATTATTCTCTTTCTAAGAACATCACCAGCTGAGAGTTCATAGAGAGTTAGAATCTGTCTTGATGTTTTCGATCTTAGTTTGAGTCTTCCTTTGTTCAAGCTTAGATCCTAGCTCACTTCTTTGTTAGAGCTAGTAGTTGGAAAACCCACCCTTATACACATCCCCTAAAAAGGTTGTTAGGATCCTGCTCTTCCCGAAATTGAGTAGAAAGGTTGATAAGTACCCGCAAACTTATTTGTACGGTTGCAAAGCCCGTGTAAGCTTTGTGGTAGCTGTCCTAAAGAATTTGGACTGAGTTGTGTGGACTCACAACTCCCCGTGGACGTAGGAGTTCTCTCCGAACCACGTAATTCCTTTGTGCTTTTGTGTTTTCTGTTCAGTTATTTTCTGCATATCTATCTATCCAACTAACCAGCACTCAAAACTGCATCTTTACATTTCAACTGATTTGGTTGTTGACCGACCTTGCATCTGAGCGTGAGTTGTTATATACGAGTTGTTTTTGTATCCACCACATTCCGCACAGCACCACTCTTCCAGCTGAGTTTTCTTATTCAGTTGTGATTCCAGCTGAGTCTTCTTACCCAGTTGTGGTAATTTTTTGGGGGTTGTTTTTAAAATTTCTATCTGGTGTATTCTTCTCCCCCATACACCAGAACTCGTATCGAGACTATCAACAAGTAAGAAACAACATAATGGAGAAGACAAATTAAAGAAAAAAGGAAAAAGAAAAAAAACTAAAAATGAATAAGGCTTTAAAAAGTAAAAGCCCGTTCCTTTAAATAAAGTGATCTATATTGAAATCTACAAAAGAAGCAGTAGCCTAGTGGCTTCGCTATCCAAGTTAGTGTCATGCCATCCAGAGATTGTGTGTTCGATACTTCGATTTCCTTCAGTAGTAGTGGCCGTCATTTTTATTTTATTTTATTATTTTTTCAATAAACGAGCGCGGGTCAGCGACTGACCCGGTCGTATACTATATGTCTGGTGTACAGAAACACATCCCTCGGTTATATACTATATGTCTGATGTACAGAAACACACCCATTTTATATTGAGACAAAAGTCTAAATAGCCATTTTCAAAAAGAAAAGATAAATAATGTCACTTTGACCAAAAAGTTGTTCAAATAGCCCTTAGTTTTTATTTATGACTTTTCTACCCCTAGTGTTTATACACTCTACTATTAGTTTGAATTACTATCTTAAAACATGGACCGTTGCATACATGAAACGAACATACAAGAAGGGTGAATATTACCTCTCGATGCCATCTCTTCCCCTCTCCCAAAATATTACCTTCGCCGGTCACCTCCCATCCGACACTACATCTCCTCCGCTGGTCGTCTTCTCCTGCGATGGCGGTCATCTTCTTCCCCCGCCGCTCCATCTCCTCCGCCGCCGTTGGTCGGCTTCTTCCGGCAGCGTTCCATCTCTGCCGGCCCTCCATCTCCTCCGCTGGTTAGCTTCTCCATCGCCGTCGGTCGGCTTTTTTCGGCGCAGCTCCATCTCCATCCCCTCCTTCTCCTCCGCCCCTCCATCCCCTCCATCTCCTCCATATCCATCTCCTCCACCCCTTCATCTCCTCCATCTCTGCCGACGCCATACATCACCGTCGCTGCCCACCATGTCCGCTTTAGGCACAGATTTGCTTACATGGACAATCCATTGAGGCCGCCGAACCAGGGTTCCGTCGGAGTAATTGTTTGTCGGTGCTGGCGCGACACCTTTGCGTTTTTTTTTTCTTGTATGCGTGTATATGTCGAGCTAGGGTTCACTAAATTCGTGTATGCAATTTTTCTTGTATGCTTGATTGTTCGTGTATGGACGGTGTGGGTAGACGACAGAAATTCGTCTATGTTATTGTTCATGTATGCTTGACTTGTTCGTGTATGCACGATATGGGTAGCCAGAAATTCGTGTATGCAATTGTTCTTGTATGCTTGATTTGTTCGTGTATGCACGGTGTGGGTAGCCAGAAATTCGTATGTGTAATTGTTCATGTTTGCTTGAGGCGTTCTTGTATGTCAATCTTCATGGATGCTCCAAAATCTTCATCTATGTCAATCTTCATGTATGTCACTCTTCCTGTATGCTCCACAATCTTCATGTATGTCGCATTTCTTGTATGCAACAGTTCATGTATGTTAATCTTCATGTATGCTCCGCTCTTCTTGTATGCAACGGTTCATGTATGTTACTCTTCCTGTATGCTCCACTCTTCATGTATGCCTCATTTATTGTTCTTGTGTGTACTGTGTTGGAAGCCAGAAATTCGTGTATGTAATGGTGTATTTAACCCAAATTGATGTACAGATAATGCAGTTAATTAGTAGTTATATCCTATTATTTCTTATAATATTTCGTGTATGTTTTTGTTCTTGTATGCGTATATTGTTCGTGTATGTTTGATTAGGCTGCATACAATTTCGTGTATGATGTTGTTCTTGTATGGTTAAATCGTGTAGTAGGTGACAAAAAAATTCATGTATACAACTGGTGTTGTATGATTCATTTGTTCGTGTATGATTGTATTGTTCATGTATGAAAATTTCCTTGCATGATCATTTCGTGCATGAAACTTTTCCTGTTTGCACTATGTACTCCACCAGCAAATTCTTGAACAGATAAAAGAAAGAAGGAAAGTAGAAGTCGACAGATAAAAGAAAGAAAAAAAGTAGAAAGTGGAGTAGGTGGATAAAAGTAAGAGAGAGAAGTAACAAAATTTAAATTAAAGGTGGTCAAAGGGTAATTAAGTCATTTTCAAAACTAAAAGGCTATTGTGCATCTTTTAAAATGTGGGTGACATTTTAGCCTTTTTCTTTGGAAAAATGACTATTTTACCACATTACCTCTTTTATATTAGCATAGATATATGAGAATAATCAAATAAAAACGTTTCTTCCCGTATCAATTAGAAACCAATCACAACCATGATTGTTACTCGTTAGTAAAAGATGTATATATGTCTCTTCAAAAAAAAAAAAAAAATGTATTTATGTATACAAAACAAATAATCATTATGTATACATATCATTATGAGTAGTGTGACATCCATCTTGTTGATTTAATTTTAAGAGCAATTTAGAATTTCCAACAGTTCGTTTATCATAATGAACCATTTCACTAACTTTACAAAAAGAATAATCTAAAACGCTGATAAACCAAACACCAAAAGTTCAAATTGTACACAACTAAACAAGCCAATTAGCAAAGCCACCCCAGGCCACCAACAATTCCGTCATTCACTCAAATCTCCTTTCATGGGGCCCATATGAACATATATAGCAATTATATACTTCTTCCGTCTCGTTCAACATGTTTCACTTTCCTCTTTTAGTGTCTCGTTCAACATGTCTTATTTATTTTTAAGGAAATAATTAAGAAATCACTTTGTTCACTTTATATCACTTTATGTCACTTCAGAAACACTTTATATCACTTTATTAATTAAAAAATACTTATACAGTATCACTTTATTCACTACACTAAACGCACAATTTACGTCTAATCTTTTTTTTCTTATCTCCGTGCCGAAAAAAAGTGAGACATGTTGAACGGGGCAGAGAGAGTATATGAAAGAAAAAAGATCATAATAATAGTAATTAAAATCAAACCATAATCACCAAAGCCACGTACATTATCAATCGAAAATGGAAATACAAATAATCAAGAAACAACTAGAAAACAAAATACCTTCTTAATTGCATGTAAAGAAGGGGAAAATGGTTCCAACGACATAAAAAAAAAAAAAAAAAAAAAAAAAAAGACAAAAAAGTTGAAACTCAAAAGAATCAGGTCACATATAAATCACTAGGACACACACTACATATCATGTTCTTCGAAGTTCGATCTTATCGGGAGAAAAAAAAACTACGTACATATGTACATACATACCACGATCGTGGCTCAATTTAATGAAACCTAGCTCGATCACATCTTAAGCTTCTTCTTTTGATCATCTCCAAACTTTGAGAAGAAATTAGCAAGAACAGCAAATAACGAAGCAATGCAGCACATTAACCACGACAAAAACATGATGATCGAATCCTTAAATTTCCTCTTGGGCAGATGAGATCTGTCTGATTGCAGTAAGGCCCTATAAACAGCCTCTGTGATTGCAAATGCAGTTACCGGGTCACATTCTTCAACAAGAATTCCTTTCTCAGTCAAACATGCCACGTCGTAGGCGCCACTCGTCTCCGGTATACCTAGATATTCGCAAATTTTGAGTCTTCCCTCGATCCTGTCTTCAGGGCTTAGGGCGTCGCCGTGTGTTAGAATCAACATCGGATTCTCATCTGGCGTAAATAAACACAATAAGATCATAATAATATACATAAGATCCTAGAGGCATATCTTTTTTTGAGGCGTAAAGCAATTTATTAACTAGCCAAATCGGCTGAAACAATATTGAGAAGCCAAGACATCAGAAAGTCCCACCTCCACATCGTTACACCACGGTGCTCGAAAGCTTGGTCCTGTAGAGTATTTCTAAGTGCAACATTTTAATAAAAAGAAGTGACAAGGGTCTAGATAGGAAGAGAGCTGTTAAAAAAAGATCTTATTCTCTCTCATATGTTGTAAATAGACATAATAAAATCGTGCTATGAGAAAAGGTTCTTTAGGCATTTCTAAGCGCAAGATTTAAAAAGAAGGTAGTACGTCCAGATATTAGAATGATATACTATATCTTTGTCAATTCTAAAATGAAAGATTCTCCTAGTCAAGTTGAATTAATCAAGAAGGAAAATATGCATGTCTGTGGGTTGTTTACAGATGATCAAGATTTGACTAATCTTATCTAGGCAAAATAGACACGACTTTATAGACAAAGTAACATATTAATTTTAATTATACTATACACAACATTTTTTACATAAAAAAATGATTCTTGAAAAGGGTTGATCAGAAAGATTAAAAAAAACAATGAAAAAGAAATAGAGAATAGAATGGTTTTCACAAATCATAGTATTTAGTACGATCGTGCATGCTCTTATGATTTCATCTCATTTTGAACAATTAACAATAACAATTTTCAAATAAATCATTATAAAAAGAAATGAAAAAACTTACTCAAATTTTTGATGCAGTCCAAACGGAAAAGTGCCCGCAATGCCTCGATGGAGTTGAAATCATTAGATTTGAAGGCCTCATGAATTTGCAATAAATCAGCCACAACCATTACACAGTTAACCTTTCTCTTAACATATCGCGAACTATTTAAATGATCATCATCTCCTGATCTATAACAAGGTTGGTTATGTTCAACGCCGTCAGTCATCCACGTTAAAACCTCGTCCAATCCTTCATCCATGCGACTCTGCTCAAAACCTCTCGTGTCATACACACACAATCCACTCCTAGGACATCTCAAAACATTGTGTTCTTCAAGATACATAGTTGTATAGCTTGATGATTCACCTACACTCCAACTTCCTTCAATTAATATTCGATAAATCAATTAATAACTTTTATAAGATAATATTTTTTTTTTCCGATCCCGACTGTATTATTATTAGTATATAATTAATTAAGAGCAAAAAGTTGAAATAGCCTTTTTGAAAACAAAAAGATGAATGATGTCATTTTGAAAAAAAAAAGGTGTTCAAGTAGCCTTTTATCTTTTTTTTTTTTTTACTTTTATACCCTTATAAAAGGTTTATATCCTTTTATATCCTTATAGGTATACAAAAATGTTAACTTTAATTTGAATTATACACGAAGACTATGTTGGAAATGGTTTAAATATTAACCATTATTGAGAATAAATATTGTTGATCAAATATTTATTATTTAATTAAAATATTTATTGGATGTTAATCTACGCCGTGAGTAGATGAACGTGGTATATTTAATATCTCTAAACCGATTTCTGGTGAGTGAGATATTGTATGCTAAAGGTTGGATGTTGAAGTAGTAATTAACATGTTATAATAAATGTTAGTTGTCCCACATCGGTTATATATGGATGATTGACTAGTATTTATAGCTATGTCTGTATGGGCTTAATAACTTGTTGGGTTGGTGTGTATGGATGCCTACGCGCGCGCACACACACACGCGCGCCGCCGCCGACGACGACGACGACGTCCGTCCGGCCGGCGGGCTCGGGCCGGGCCCGGGACTTGGACTTGGATCTTGGCAATTGGTGTTTGGGCCTTATCTTTTTGGACCAACCCCACAAGTTCTGTAACAGCCAAGGCTGTTCACTTCAGCTGGCCACCTCTTCACGTCCAGAAACCGCCGGCCATGAATGGTTGTGTTAATGCAACGAGCCCCTCCACATGTCCGAGAGCTGCTATATAAGGGAGGCATTGTCATTGCATTCTGTTCTAGTTCAGTTCGCCGGAGCTCGGTTCTGTTTGTGGTGCTACTACAACCGAGACGTTTACATCGTTTTAACCTTTGGGGACGAGCCGCCTTACAGTGAGCACTACCGGAGCGTATTCTCGTCTTGCGGGCAGAAGTCTAACTTCGGACGATCTGGTTTTCCTAATCTCTGTACTTCAGTTTCCATTGTAATTTTTACAAGTTCTGTTTCCATTCAAAGTTCATCAATAAAAAAAATATTGTTCATTGAAATCTACACGAGCAAGTACCCGATTCCTAACAATCGCAAGACGAGAATAACAAAGTTACTTGTTCGTGTGCTTTCTCAAAACTGAAGTTCAAACCCTGCTGAAAAAATGTCTACCAATTCGAGCCGGCGCTTCCACTCTTTCTTCCACCATTTCTGGAACCATTGGCTCATCGAGCTCAACCATGACTCTTGTTCAACCTGCTGCTCGGCTCATGCCTATCGCCGAGAAACCTCCCAGTTTTTCGGGAACTGACTTCAAAAGATGGTCCCAAAAGATGATGTTCTACATCACCACAATGGGGCTTGCCAGCTTCCTGCGTGAAGAAAGACCTCCTGTCCCAGCCGAGGACGAGGCAAATGTGCAAGTTCGTATTGACTACGATACTTGGGTGCATTCTGACTATCTGTGTCGGAATATGTTGTTGAACGGGTTTGATGATGGCCTGTTCAATGTGTTCAGCATCAAGGAGACCGCCAAAGAAATTTGGGATGCTCTTGAGTTGAAGTACCGTGTTAATCCTGCTAGCACGAAGAAATTCGTAGTGACGAGGCTCACCGAATTCCAAATGGTGGACAGTCGTCCTATGATGCCCCAAGTACAAGAGTTCCAAACTCTTATACACGATGTTCATTCCGAGGGGATGCCTCTACCCGAGGCGTATACTGTGGCGCTCTTGGTTGACAAGTTGCTGCCAAGTTGGAAGGAGTTCAAGGGATATCTTAAGCACAAGCGAAAGGAGATGACCCTTAAGACGTTGGTGGCTAAGCTTCAAACCGAAGCTCAAGTCCGTAATCAAGACATGAAGGCCAAGGCTCCAATGGAGGCTAAGACAAACTTGACCGATGGTAGGGGCAGACCTTCAAAGAAGCGTCCTTATCCTGCCAAAGGCAAAGGAAAATAAGTGGCACCTCCGACTAAGTTCACCAGAACGTGCTACAATTGTGATAAGCCCGGACATATGGCGAAGAACTGCCGTCTGCCGAAGAAGAAGGGAAAGAATAAGGTCAACCATGTCCAAAAGGACTTCGACACTTGGGACAAAGACGACCTTGTTGCCATGATCACCGAGGTAAACCATGTCTCGGACCCTAATCCTATTACTTGGTTTCTTGATACAGGTGCGACCGTTCATATCTGCATGAACCAGGACTTGTTCTATACCTACAAGGAAGTTCAAGACCGTTTTGTCACCGAGGCGAGTGACCGTACCTCACCTGTTCTTGGAGTTGGGACTATTGTACTCCAACTCACTTCCGGTGTGGAGATAACTATGAAGGATGTGCTGCATGCTCCGGCAATCCGCAAGAATTTGGTGTCAGGCGTCAAACTAGTTAGGGCTAAGTTTAATATAGATCTTCGTAGTGATTTTATAATCATTCGTAAGTTTGATAAGACTCTTGGAAAAGGTCACATTGTTGATGATATGTTCAAGTTGAGTGTTCGTACTTTTAAGCCTTCTAAGGCAGTTGCTAATGATAATAAAGCTACTACTTCTGCTTACTTGCTTGAGTGTTGTGATTTATGGCATTGTAGACTTGGTCACGTAAATCTAAATGCTATAAAAAGACTTGCGAACATGGACATGTTAAAAATTGATTTATCTAAGACACAAGACAAGTGTGAAGTTTGTGTTGAAGCAAAAATGGCTAAGTTACCGTTTAAGTCGGTTGAACGAAGCACTAAACCTCTAGAACTTGTTCACACCGATGTGTGTAACTTAAAGTTTGTGCAAATTAGAGGTGGTAAAAGGTATTTTATTACCTTTATTGATGATTGCACAAGGTATTGTTACCTTTACTTGTTAAGAAGTAAAGATGAGGCTATTGAAACTTTTAGAAACTTCAAGAATGAAGCCGAAAATCAACTTGGTTGCCGAATCAAAATGGTTCGAAGTGATAGAGGTGGAGAGTATGTTGCTCCGTTTGCTGAATTATGCAACGAAAGTGGTATAATCCATCAAACGACTGCTCCTTATTCACCACAATCAAATGGCGTTGCTGAACGTAAGAATCGTACTCTTAAAGAGATGATGAACGCCTTGTTGATTAGTTCAGGATTACCTCAGAACATGTGGGGGGAAGCTGTTTTGACAGCTAACTATATCTTGAACAAGATTCCACTCAAAGGGAAGGACGTGACTCCTTATGAACTTTGGAAAGGGAGGAAACCTTCGTTTAAATACCTCAAGGTGTGGGGATGTTTAGCTAAGGTTGAAGTGCCTTTACCAAAACAAGTTACAATTGGACCTAAAACGGTAGATTGTATCTTTATTGGTTATACACTTACCAGCAGCGCGTATCGGTTTGTTGTACACAAATCCGATATACCCGACATTCATGTGGGTACGACGATGGAATCAAGGAATGTTGTGTTCTTTGAGAACATCTATCCTAATAAGGATAAGGTTGATCCTAACTCTAGGAAGAGAGTTGAGGATGAAGCTACGAGCTCTAAACTTGTAGATGAGTCTATGAGTTCTGAACCCATAGATGAAAATGTTGCATCGAGTTCTAATCCGGTGTTTTTTGGACCGCCGAATAGAAAGCGACTTAGGTCTATGCCTGTGAATGAGCCTAGACGTGGTACTAGAGTACGGAAAGCAAAAATTTATGGACCGGACTACGTCGTTTTAATGCTAAACGGTGAACCGGTATCCATAAAAGAAGCCTTATCTGGTTCGGATGCGGTTTTGTGGAAAGAAGCTATAGACATCGAGATTGAGTCTATTATGCTTAATCACACTTGGGTGTTAGTTGAACTACCACCAGGCTGTAAGGCATTAGGATGCAAGTGGATCCTAAAGAAGAAGTACAAGTCTGACGGTACTATTGATAAATATAAGGCCAGACTTGTTGTTCAAGGCTTTAGACAAAAAGCCGGTTATGATTTCTTTGATACCTATTCGCCCGTGACGAGACTTACTTCTATTA
The DNA here is from genome assembly GCA_029490685.1 of Schizonepeta tenuifolia. Taxonomy (NCBI): domain Eukaryota; kingdom Viridiplantae; phylum Streptophyta; class Magnoliopsida; order Lamiales; family Lamiaceae; genus Schizonepeta; species Schizonepeta tenuifolia. The sequence continues at coordinate 22,285,144 of CM055959.1, forward strand.
GGGTGCTTCTCGCTATTGCTGCTTTGCGCAATCTTGAGATTCATCAAATGGATGTTAAGACTGCATTCTTGTATGGGGAGTTAGATGATGAAATCTATATGAAGCAACCAGAGGGGTTTGTTGTACCTGGAAAAGAGCACATGATATGCAAACTACAACGGTCTTTATATGGATTGAAACAAGCGCCTTTGCGTTGGCACTTGAAGTTTGACGAAGTGATGTTGTCAAATGGTTTCAAGATCAACGAGAGTGACAAATGTGTCTATATTAAGAAAACGGGTGACGATTATGTTATCGTTTGTCTTTATGTAGATGACATGTTAATCATGGGTAGTAACTCTCGTGTGATTGGTGAAACCAAGAGGATGCTAAGTATGAATTTTAGCATGAAAGATATGGGCTTAGCTGACGTTATTCTTGGAATTAAGATTCTAAGAACGCCCAATGGTATTGCATTGTCGCAATTTCACTATGTTGAGAAAGTGTTGAGGAGATTCAACGCTTATGAGAAACCTATTGCTAAGACTCCTTGGGAACTGAATGTTCATCTAAGTGAGCACAAGGGGGAACCTGTGGGTCAAGATGAATATGCTAAGATCATTGGGAGTTTGATGTATTTGTCAAACTGTACCCGACCTGATATAGCATGCTCGATTCACAAGTTGAGCAGTTATACTGCTAATCCAAGTAAAGAACATTGGAGAGCCCTAGAGCGCGTACTGGGTTATTTGAAATATACTCAGAACTTTGCGATTCGCTATTCAAGAGAGCCTGCTGTACTTGAAGGGTATAGTGATGCTAATTGGATATCTGACTCCAAAGACTCGTTTTCTACGAGTGGATACGTGTTCACTATTGGGGGTGGTGCAGTATCTTGGAAGTCTAAGAAATAGACTTGTATTGCCAGGTCTACCATGAAATCTGAATTCATAGCTTTGGATAAAGTTGGTGAAGAAGCCGAATGGCTTACAAATTTTCTCTAGGATATTCCATGTTGGACGAGGCCTGTGTCGTCTGTGTTGATACACTGTGATAGCCAATCTGCTATTGGACGAGCACAGAATATGTTTTATAACGGTAAGTCTCGACATATTCGTCAACGACATAATACCGTAAGACATTTGATCTTGAGTTGGGTTATCTCAATTGACTATGTAAGGTCAATAGATAATCTAGCGGATCCGCTAACTAAGAGCATTAATCGAGATCAAATGTATAAACTATTAGAGGGAATGAGTGTTAAATCCACATCTTAAGGATGATTATAGCTGATACCCAACCTTGCAGATTGGAGGATCCCAAGAGCTTGGTTCAATGGGACAACGAAGTTATAAGAATCAGTGTGTTAAACACTCGAACATACCTATTCTTTGAGAACAATGAGTGTTTGTTTACCTATAAGTGGTGAGGTTAAGTCTTATGACTTTTAATGATTCTTGGATACCTCGAAGTGGTCAAGTATAGTAGGATACTTGAAAATAAGAATCACCTATATAAGTGTGAAGTGAGGGCCGCTTCAATTGATACACTTATGAATCCAAAGGGGTGTCCAAGGCCGAAAAGGACACAAAACGTTAGAACGGACGGAATTGAGATGATATTGTGTCAATATTGTTGTCTCGGTATACACCATGGAGGACTAGTTCAAGGTTTTCATAACCACTATGCCGCCGATATACTCGATAATGTTGACTATGGATAGGTTCAAGGTCACAAGCTACCTAGCCAAATGCAGTATTGTCTCTTGAGGACTGAACTTTGCATTTGCATTCATTTTGCATTGGCATTCTCACTCATGTGGGGGATTGTTGGAAATGGTTTAAATATTAACCATTATTGAGGATAAATATTGTTGATTAAATATTTATTATTTAATTAAAATATTTATTGGATGTTAATCTACGCCGTGAGTAGATGAACGTGATATATTTAATATCTCTAAACCGATTTCTGGTGAGTGAGATATTGTATGCTAAAGGTTGGATGTTGAAGTAGTAATTAACATGTTATTAATTATAATAAATGTTAGTTGTCCCACATCGGTTATATGTGGATGATTTGACTAGTATTTAAGGCTATGTCTGTATGGGCTTAATAACTTGTTGGGTTGGTGTGTATGGATGTGTATGGGTGCCTACGCGCGCGCGCACATACACACGCGCGCGCCGCCGCCGACGCCGCCATCCGTGTGGCCGGGCCTGGGACTTGGACTTGGACTTGGATCTTGGCAATTGGTGCTTTGGGCTGGTGTTTGGGCCTTATCTTTTTGGACCAACCCCACAAGCCCAATTCGATTAATTGTTGAGCCCAATCCAGCAGTCCATCCGTGAAGCCCATCGGCCCAAAAGACCTTTGGCTTCTGTAATAGCCAAGGCTGTTCACTTCAGCTGGCCACCTCTTCACGTCCAGAAACCGCCGGCCATGAATGGCTGTGTTAATGCAATGAGCCCCTCCACATGTCCGAGAGCTGCTATATAAGGGAGGATTGTCATTGCATTCTGTACTAAAACGAAAAGCAATCTTCTCTTCTCTCAAAGCAGCATAGCATTTCATAGCATATCATACACCAGTTCAGTCTTCGTTCTAGTTCAGTTCGCCGGAGCTCGGTTCTGTTTGTGGTGCTACTACAGCCGAGACGTTTAGATCGTTTTAACCTTTGGGGACGAGCCGCCTTACCGTGAGCACTACCAGGGCGTATTCTCGTCTTGCGGGCAGAAGTCTAACTTCGGACGATCTGGTTTTCCTAATCTCTGTACTTCAGTTTCCATTGTAATTTTTGTAAGTTCTGTTTCCATTCAAAGTTCATCAATAAAAGAAGTATTGTTCATTGAAATCTACACGAGCAAGTACCCGATTCCTAACAGACTAAACTTCATGTATAAATTTCCGGCAAAAAATTGAATCATACACGAAACCTAACTTCATATATGCATCACACACGAAAAATTCCGGCGAAAATTCCCGGCGCAAATTTCCGGCGAAAATTTGAAGCATACATGAAGCATAACTTTATGTATGCATCATACACGAAGACTAAACATTTATGTATACATGTGTCTGACTTTCATGTATGCATCATATACGAAAACTAACATTCATGTATGCATCATACATGAAATTTTTCGCTGCAAAAAAATTCAAATTTGAATCGTACATGGAGATTAGTTTTCATGTATGATGTATACGCGAAGATTAATTTTCATGTACGATGCAAAATTGCAAAATAATTTCATTTTTCTAACGAAATACCTGAAGTTTGAGCAAAAGGGATGAGGCCAGATCTTCCAAGAACACTATACATCAAATTGATCAAAGAGCTTTTGCCAGAAGAAGTTAAGCCAGTCAAGAGAATTGTGATGAGAGGGGGGATATCCATTTCTTCTTTCTTCATTCCACCGACCGGAAGCCATAAATCTCCAGCTCTATAGCTCATCAATTTGAGTCTGAAATCATCCAAACCTTCGACCGAAACGAAGGCCAATCTCTCCATCTCTCTTAGGACTTTGATCCTTGGTGTTAAGTTTGAGATGTCTGAAATCTCAACCTTAAAATTGCCATTTTCGTCGAATTCTTCGAGGGTCTTCCACCAGTAGAATATTGATGATCTTGACATTCCATTTTGGTCTTCATCGCTCCAAAATACTTGGTTTTTCATCTTTTGCCCCATTATCTGGGATGGGATTTGTGGGTTTTTATTGGTTGCTTTTGTTTTTACACAATCATTTATTGGAGAATGGGTGGGATGTAAATAGATTATTAAATACAAAAAAAAAGAAAAGAAATACTACTATATATATAATGTAGGTTGACTTAGTGACCACAAATGGTGTGACAGACTAGTTTAAGAATTACTCTATCTATTTCCCAATAAATATTTTCAACCTTCAAAATTTGTGTATCTAATTATTACTGTGCGAACTCATTCTTTTAAATCTTAACTGTTTTATGAGAACAAATAGAACAATTAAAAATTTATCTTTTAAAATTCGTGTATCTAATTCGTTTTTTGTTAGTTTTTAAAAATATAATATTTGTTCAAGAACAAGAGTATTTCTTTCAATTAGGGAAAACACTTAATTATTAAGGAATAGAGGAAGTAATAATTATCAGTACTATTTAAGTTGTTGCTTCAAGTATTCACTATATATATAATCCCTGTCAAAGTATGGAAATAATTTATGATCACGAAAGTACAATTCCCGTCAAAGAAAATTTATAAGTATACTTAATTAAATTCAACACACTTAAAAAACTTATCAATTTTGTAACTTCCATGAACAAAATATGATACTCCCTTCCTCCACGAAATATAGGTTATATAGGATGCGACACAAGTTCTAATAAATGTGAGGTAGATAGTGTTTGAGTAGAGAAAAAGATTCACTATAATGAGTTATTATTAAGTACTAAAATTAGTGAATGTGTGATGCCGTATGAAAAATTATCGTAAAAAGAGAAATGATATAAATGCAGCGGACTATTCCAAAAAGAAAATTGAATCCAAAATATTATGGACGGAAAAAATATATTTTCAAAAATAAATTAAACACTGACAGTAATCCGGCTTCATAAGTTTTTAGTGAAAAGTTAAGAATACGAATCACATAGATATATAACCAAGTATATCTTAGTACAATCTACCATTTGTTTTGTAAGTGAGGTTAATGCGAATTTCTTATTGAAAAATATTGTAAGTAGATTCTATTTCTTTAGGTGTAGAATTCACATGTGATCGTGGGCAGGCGTGTCAACTATGTATAGTGTCCATTAGATTCAAGTAAAACCTGACTTCATCTATTTTTCTAAAAAGAAAAAAGAATAAAAAAATCTGACTTCATCGATGTATAGTTTTTTTTTTTTTTTCAATTAATAATAATAGTAGTAATAATAATAATAATAATAATAATAATAATAATAATAATAATAATAATAATAATAATAATAGATCAAACTGCTTGTACACTAATTATTCGGTTTTTGTTTATTTATGGGTGTACTAACGAGAATAACCAAATTAAAACAAGCACACATCTCTTTCATCTTCGTGGACAATGGACCTTGCGCGATATAAACAATAATATTATTGGAATGTAACTAATGCATGGGGTTATGTTCATTTTCTCCACATTATTTTGGGATATAATTATTAGGTAAATTTAATTTTATAAGTTAAAGCTAGAATAGTATATAGAGGTAAAATAGTACAAATTACTTTTCAGTTATTTTTAAACAGAAGAAGACAATTACCTTTATTTAAAAACTGACAAGTACCGCTATTCTCATCCTCCCACTTTTGCGTACTTTGGATAAGGGGAAAGCAAGTTGTTTGGACGATTACGTTTGTAGATTTCCATAAATTCAAAACTACTTAGAGAATTCCTATGGAAAACAATTTCATTTTTTTAATTATGAAAAATAAATTATCATATTAACAAATGAAGCAACCAGTTACACTAGTAAGAACATGTACATGAAAATTTATGCATAATTTCTTACTTGGGTTGGGTCCCGCCAACATAATTTTTTTTTTGAAAAGTCAAAGAAAGAGTAATATTAATACCAGTACAAGGGTACTCGAATCCCTTACAGAATAGTCATCTTACACAAATTCGTCTCATTTAAGAATAGACGGAATGCAAGTAATCGGACTAGAACACCAATTATGAAGAGTGAACAAAAGAAAAATAGAAAAATGAATGAATCCATTTCCAAGATCTAAACTTGACTCTTTCTACAATGTTTTCTACATCCGGATTAATTTCGTTGAAAATGACATCATTTATAGATTTCAAAATGCTCCAACAAACACATTGCCAATAATATTCAAGATCTTCTTCTTAGTCCTTCCACTTTGGATGCCAACAAATTACACATAATGAATTCTAAGAACGTTACATCCTACCATTTGAATATCAAGCCATCCAAAACACTTTCACCACACATCATAAGAAAGATTACACGAGAACAATAGATGATCAATGCCCTCCAAAGGATATAAACATAAAATACACATTCTTTAGTTCAGCACATAATTAAATACAAGCACGTGGTGGTGAGATTCATTATCTAGTTTATCACATAACATTATTACTAGTATAGAATTATAAAATGAAACAAAACCGACATAAAAATGCTCTTGACGATCTCCACAGAATATGAACAAGGCAGTTCCTTATTTTAATAACCATTAAATAAAATAAAAATAAAAATAGAAAGTCCAAGTAATTCCTTTGCATCAATTGTAAGTGAACGATTCTAGTTTTCTACGTAACGAGGATAATCGTAACACTATGCAAAGTATGAATCCCGAGTATTTAGTAAGATAACCCTAATTTACAACGCATACTTGTGACCATATATTTCTAATTAAGGGAGAAGGAAGGATGAATCCCGAGTATTTAGAAAAAAAAGGGAAGTTAGAGCAAGATGATTCATTCAATTTCAAGTTAATTATTATATATGTATTAGGACAACAAAACTAGGTCCCAAACGCCTAACCAAGATCTAGTTTCTAAATAAAAAACAGTCATCAACTTCGCCAATTAACATGGTCATTGGCTAATTTGGTCGGGCTAAGAAAGTAATTAGGAAAAAAAAAAAAACCTAAAAGTGATAATTATTTACACAAATAAATATATTTCAATGGAGGCACACTCATGTACAGCTGATTCGGTATCCGTATCGAATAAAAATTGAATCTTAATAATGTTTGATAGATCTAGGGTTTGTAGAGATAGCAGAAAATAACAATAATGTGGCGGCACAAGGATTTACGTGGTTCGATCGATGTGATCTACGTCCACGGGAGAGAATAGAGAGAGCTTTTATTATACTTGAGAGTACAATGAGTATTTGACCGTATTTACACCTCTAATCTAGCATCTATATATAGGCCTTGAATTGAGCCCTAATCCTTCTAGGATTCGGATTCCTTATACATATCTTGTTTTCTAGTACGTGCATATCCGACTCCCGTTCATAATAGGATTCTATCTTCCCCCAAAATAGGGCTTCGTGACTTGGTCTCCAAGGTAGGCGTCGACTGTAATTGGGCCGAGCTCTATGGGCCGAGCTTGAATGTATAGGCCCACCTGGATTGGGCCTTAGGTCAGGCCCAAGAAAAGGCCGGTACTATCACATCCCCCCCCAAAAAAGAGGAAAGAAGACGTGTAGACGTAGACTACGAGGTCGAATTGCCGAGGTGATTGATCGCGCAAATCACCGCTACGAGCTGAATTATCGAGCTGTTCTTCCGAGCTCATCCTCCGAGCTCGAGGTGGTAGTGGAGAAACACCAACCTGAGTGTTGGCCACTTTACTATGGTGGATGTGGCCCTGTCCGAACATAAAGGGAGGGAAAAAGTAATGGGCCGTTTGAATTGGGTTGAGGGACGGTTCATATTCCAAGAATATCGGGCCCACGTTTACACGCGTTGATGTGGTATGGCGGGATTCAAATGTATATCCTTTGGATACAAAACGTTTCCCCCTTTTCATTTTCACATCCGCCATTTTTAGCAGAAAAAGCTTTTGCCCAGAAAATTTCCCTTCTCCCCTGAAATCCTCGAATTTCCGCTTTCCATTCCGCCGGCGTTTATTCCGTTGGGGTTCCATTCACAGTCGCCTTGCACAGTTCCAGACGCGCTCACAAGTAAGTATGGTTTCCCCCTCTCAGACTAGCAGTAGCAGTAGCGAATCCCCTATGCCAGTCAGTGTCAATAGTAGCTTTAAATATAAGGTTTTCACTCTAGGATCTTCGGAACCCACATTTGAAACTCTAGTAGTACCCCCTCGTGTGAATAAGGGGAAGGTGAATGATTACGCCTCATCCTTAGGTGAGACTATGATTAGGTTTCTCGCTCAAGCGTACAATTTTCCTTCTGACGCTTGGTTAATAGAACCTCGCCTAGAGGATAGGGCGTGTTCCCCCCCCGACGGATTTTGTTACGATCTATGAGGATAGTCTGCACGTGGGTCTTCGAGTGCCCCTGCCTGAAGCCTATTCCGAGCTCCAACGGAAACTTGGCCTGGTGTTAGGGCAGATAACCCCAAATTCATTTAGGCAATTCACCGATTTGGGTGTGGCCACCGCTAATGAGGGTTACCGGATATCCGCCGAGCTCATTCACGAGCTCTTCCTCTTCAAAAATAATGCGGGCTGGTACTATGCTTCAGCCCGAGCTGAGTTCAAGGGGCGAACTCAGAATAAGGTAGATAAGTGGCATTCGAAGTTTTTCTTCTGCCGTCACAGTAGTTTTGTCGACCTGGTGTGGAGGGTAGAAAAACCTTATGAGTGGGTAATAAGCGAGGTGGATAGGGATTTGGCGACTGTTGTAAAAGCGATGAAGGACCTCGGGTCTTTTGAGGGGAGATACACCGAAGACTCGCTAGCAGAAGCGGGGTTGAGCCCGTATGAGCCCCATCGTATGGCGGATCCTTCGACGGGTGAGGCCCCGCTTTAGCTGTTAGGATTGCCCTTTTTTTTCCGGTTCATCATTCTCACACTTTTCTTGCTTTGATTCGCAGTGAAGAACTTTGGAAAAATTAAGGAGGTCGGTGCCAAGGCTACTAAAGCCAAGGAGGTCGGTGCCAAGGCTTCGGGCAAGAGGCCGAGGTCGTCGGGGCGATCTGCGTCCTCGTCTGACCCGGGGCAGGTCGGAGGACCTTCTGACCCCCTTCAAGGAGCCTTAGGGGTGGAGCCTGCTGTTGCGGATGCGAGCCCTCTTACCGCGAAAGCTGCTTTTTCCCCTTCTCCTCCTCAGAAACGGGCTAGGATCGTTGAGAACATCATCGACATGACAGGCGATGATACAAGCCCGGTAGCTCCCTCTAACAGGCTGGGGGACTTGCCTTTCCCCGAGGTGAGTATGATTGCATTTTTTTTGCAATTCTGTAATTCTTATCCATGTAGCTTACTATATTCCTTTGATAGGGTCTTGATGTGTTTGTGGACTGGCTGAGGAACAACGTCGGGCTGATGTCTGTTCGGCACGAGGACGAGAAGAGCCGGTACTCTGAGAAGCTGATATCCGCCAATGCCCGGACGAAGAGAGCTGAGGCCGCGCTGATCAAGGCCGCCGAGGAGGTGAAGGCTGCCAAGTCCGAGCTGGCCGTTCAGCTCGCAAGGGCCGAGAGTGAGGCTGAGAGAGCTCGGGCTGAGGCAGAAAAAGCCCGGACTGAGGCGGAAAGAGCTCGGAAGCTGGAGTCCGAGCTGGCCGCGGCAAGGGATAGGGAGGCCCAGCTTGCAGCTAGCCAAGGTGAGGTTCTCCGAGCCTATACTAAGAGGCTTCTGCTGTCGGAGGGCTTTGCCGGCTTGGCCAATGACTTGGCCAACCTCATTAATGGCAATTTCGCCGTGGCCGCTCTGGAGAAGGCTGCCCAGGACTTCCCCGACCTGGACGTGGCGAAGTTCGGCTTCGAGCGTCTTGGGGATGATGCTCTGCCTTCCCGGTATGCAAGGGTGGTCCGGGATCACCTCGCTCAGCTGCCTGTCTTGGAGTGTCTTGCTAGTTCGTCGGAGTTGCTAAGTGCCGAACATGTTGCTAACTGTTCGGTAGATCGGGATTCCGAGCTGGACACGGTCTTCGAGTCTCTTCAGGATGAAGAAGAAGAAGAGGAGGAAGATGCTGAAGATATGGGAGAGGAGCGGGAGGCCGAAGGTGATGCTGAGCAGGTCCCTCCCGAGGGTCTCCAAGCCACTAATGCTGAGAATCCGAGCTCCGAGCTGCCACCTTCTGAGACTGAGAAGGTCAGTGATTCTTAGTACTTAGTTTTTTTTTTTTGAACATTGTATCCTTGTACTGAACTTGGAATGAATGAATGAAATTTATTTTTCTTCTCTTGTGTGTAGACCTCGGTTCCTGTCGATGTTTCTTCTTTACGCAAACAGGTGGATCTTCTTTCTCACGACCTGCGTGAGCAGCGATCCTTTGCTCAACAATGGATGAATAAGTGCCGTCGAGCTGAAGAGCTTTTTGCAGAGAAGTGTTCTTTGTTGAAATCAACTGAAGCCGAGCTGAAGGAATGGCAAATGAAGTTCGAGGCGCTTGGCGTGAAGGCCGAGGTCAAGCGGATCGCTGCTCAAGAGCATGCTGATTTGCTTCAAGCTAGACTTCTTCAGACTGAGGAAGAACTGGAAGCTGCCCAAGGTCGGGCTAACCCTGTCTCTGAGGATCACAAGAGGATCGCCCAGGAGCACGTCGAGTACGAAGATATTATCCGACGTGCTGGTGGTATCACCATTTCCGAGGCGGAGCTAAAGACGAAAGAAGACTTGGTGACGTATATCGATCTAAAAGAAGCAGTTGGTCCCGAGTCTCCTTTGCTCCAAGGTGCCTTTGACATGCTCAAAGAGAGTGCGAGCAGGTATAAGTGTATTCTAGAACGCCGACCAAAATTACGTGCGCTGCTGGCCAAGGGTGCGGGTGCCGACCTCCCGTCTTCTTCTCGAACGGCCCCTGCTCGCGAGGTAAAAACAGCTTTGCAGGGACGTCGGGTCGGCCCGAGCCGAGGTGGCCGAGCTGCGAGGCCAAGGTCGGCGACTTCTCGAGGTCGGGGTTCTTCCTTTGGAAGTGGTCGAGGTCGAGGTCGAGGTCGGGTTTCAATTGATGACATTCTGGGAATTACTTCATTCGAAGATCGGTGGCTTAACTTTAGCAAGAAACCTCCTCCTTCGTAGACTAGCTCGTTTTTGCCTGTAACTTATGTACATACGGATATTTTTAAATAGTTAGAAATAAATAAATATAAATTGAGTTCGTTGAACTTCCTGTTCGTCGTGAAGATAGCTTTCTTAGTTTATTTGCATGTTGTATTTATGAGGGAGTAGAACTCGGACCTCTTTTTGTTTACAAGAGAATCTTAGTTCGGACCTCGTATTGTGATTCTCTCGGGGGAACTTGGTTCTGACCCCGATTGAGATCTTATTATCCTATGTGAGGGAGCTTGACTCTGACCTCGTAGGATCTTCCTTTTTGGAGGGAGACGAGCTCGGACCTCGAAAGGGTTTTCTTTGCGCATTGGATACTTCGTATAAGCAAACTAAAAGACACAAGAGTATGCAAGACGAAAAGAAATTTTATTAATAAAAGAGAGACCAAAACAAAAAGGAGAGTTTTGACGATCTCGCTAAAAACAAAACACTGACTCAAAGAAAAGAAAAGGAAAAAGAAAAACTTAAAGACTCTATATGCAGGACTTTGTTGCTCATACGAAGAATCTCTTTAGGTGGGCGATGTGCCACGTTCTGGGTATCAGCTCGCTTGAAAAATAGGCAATTTTGTAGGCTCCTTTGCCGAGTACTTCGTGCACTCTGTAGGGTCCTTCCCACGTGGCCTCGAGCTTGCCGAGCTTCTCTGAATGGCTTATCTCATTATTTCTAAGCACAAGGTCACCGACCTGGAACTGCTGGGGTTTGACCCTTTGATTATAATATCGGGTCATGTGCTGCTTATACCGAGCTTCCTTTATGCTGGCTAGTTCCCGCTTCTCCTCAAGTAAATCCAGGTCGGTTCGGCGCTGCTCTTCATTGGCTTCCGCTGAGAAGTTGATAGTGCGGGGGCTTGGTGCCCCGACCTCTACTGGTATTACCGCTTCTGTTCCGTATACTAAACGGTACGAGGTTTCTCCCGTTGGAGTTCTAGGTGTAGTTCTGTATGACCACAGTACGTTTTGGAGGTTGTAGATCCATTCCGGTTTGTCCTTCTCTAAGCGGGCCTTGAGTCCGTTCACTATTGTTCTGTTGGTGACTTCGGTCTGGCCATTAGTTTGAGGTCGGTTGACCGAGGTGAAATTTTGCTGGATATTGAGTCCTTCGCAAAATTCTTGGAATGCTCTGCTCGTGAATTGCGTCCCGTTGTCCGAGATGAGGACTCTTGGAACTCCAAACCGGCACACGATGTTCTTCCAAACGAAGTCGATGGCTTTCTCACTTGTGACTTTTGTTGAAGGTTCAGCTTCGACCCACTTGGTAAAGTAGTCGACGGCGACTATTAAGAATCGTTTTTGCTTTGGGGCCGGGTAGAACGGACCCACGATGTCAATGCCCCACTCCACAAATGGCCACGGGCTTTGTATAGTGGAGAGGTCGGTCTGGGGTACCCTCGTCACCTTGGCGTGCAGCTGGCATTTCAGGCATTTTTTCACTAATTCTTCCGCATCTTTTACCATTGTTGGCCAATAGTGCCCCCACCGCATGATTTTTTGGGCTAGCATCCGAGCTCCGATGTGGCTTCCGCATGACCCGGAGTGCACTTCTTTCAATGCGTAGTCCGCTTCCCTTGGTCCCACACACTTTAGGAGAGGCTGTAGGTATGACTTTCGATAGAGGATTCCTCCTTCGAGGACGTACTGCGTGGATTTAGCCAGGATTTTTCTGGCTTCCGTTTTGTCCTCAGGAATCTCCCCGCTCTCTAAATATTTCTTCAGGGGGGTCATCCAGTTCGGGTCGTTTTCCTGGATTGCATTGACTTCCGCCTCTTCTATACTTCGATTCCGAACTTCTTCTATTAGAGTTGAGCTGGTTGAATTCACCAGCTTACTTAGCTCGTCAGCTCGGGTGTTTTGGCTCCGAGGAATGCGAACTATCCTGAAGAACTGGAAGGATTGTTCTAGGAGCTTGACTTTCTCCAGGTATTTCTTCAGCTTCTCACTCCTGTCTTCATACTTTCCAAGCACGTGGTTGACCACTACTTGGGAATCACAATAAGTTTGGATAGCTCATACCTGGAGTGTTTGGGCAAGACGCAGTCTGGCAATGAGGGCTTCATATTCCACTTCGTTGTTCGTAGTGGGGAACTCGAATCGCAGCGAGTATGTTAACTCCTTTTTTTCCGGGCTGATCAGGAGTATGCCAGCTCCGCTTCCTTTCTTCCCCGAGGCTCCATCCACGTACATCTCCCAGCAGTCTGGGGGAGTCTTCTCTGGTATTTCTTGGAGTTTTGCTTTGGCCTCGGATTCTTTTGGTTTATTCACGACGTTGTACCGAGCTTCTACGAGGAAGTCTGCTAAAGCTTGGCCTTTTATAGCTCGGCGAGGAACGAATGATATGGAATGCTCTCCGAGCTCGATTGCCCATTTTGCGATCCTTCCTGAAGCTTCCGGTTTAGTGAGGACTTGCCGGAGTGGTAGGTCGGTCAAAACTTGTATTGGGTGAGCTTGGAAATAAGGTTTTAGGCTCCGAGCTGCATTTACCAAGGCTAGAGCGAACTTCTCGAGGGGCTGATATCTTGTCTCTGGATCTTTCAGGACTCTGCTGACGAAGTACACCGGTAGCTGCCGATCTCCTTCATCTCGGACCAATACTGCGCTAATTGCTTCCTCCGACGCTGTGAGGTATAGGGATAGGGATTCTTCCTTTTTGGGGACCGACAGAGTTGGTAAGTCTCTTAGATGGCGCTTTAGCTCGTCGAAGGCTAGTTCGTGCTCTGGTCCCCATCCAAACTCCGGTGCCTTCTTGAGGATTTTGAAGAACGGAAGTTGTTTCTCGGCAGCTTTCGAGAGGAAACGACTTAGCGCGGTTATGCAGCCTGTCAACTTATGTACGTCGCGAATAGTTCGGGGTACCTTCATTTCCTGGACGGCTTTAATTTTCAACGGGTTGGCTTTGAGTCCCTCCGGCGAGATCCAGCACCCTAGGAATTTCCCAGATCGCACGTTGAAAGTGCACTTCTTGGGGTTCAGCTTGAGGTTGGCTTGCCTTAGCACGTCGAGTGTCGCTCGTAGATCAACCATCGCTGAAGCTTTTTCCTTGCTTTTGACGACAATGTCGTCTACATATACTTCGACGATCTCGCCAATGTGATCTCGGAAGAGGAAGTCGACCATTCGTTGGTAAGTTGCTCTGGCGTTCTTCAACCCGAAGGGCATGTATTTGAATGCGAAGACCCCAAAGCTCGTGGCGAAAGCTGTCATGATCGCATCTTTCTCATCCATCATGACTTGATAGTACCCCTTGTAAAGGTCAAGAAAGCTGAATACCTCGTATCCCACTAAGGCTTCGATCTTCTCGTCGATGTTGGGGATGGGGTAGCAGTCCTTTGGACAAGCTTTATTGAGGTCGGTATAATCCACACACATCCTCCACTCCCCTCCTTCTTTCTTGACCACCACCGGGTTAGATAGCCAAATTGGGTATTTGACCTCGAATAGTAGCCCTGCTTTCAGCCATTGCTGCACCTCGTCATAGATGACCTGGTTCTGCTCGGCAGCAAATGTTCTTCTCTTCTGCTTTACTGGGGTGGAGCTGGGGTCGATGTTGAGCTTATGTGTAATGATGTCCGATGACACCCCCGTCATGTCCGTTGGCGACCAAGCAAAGACGTCTTGATATTCCCTAAGGAGCTGGATTATCTGCAGGCGGGTTTGGGGCCCCCCTGCAAAGCCGACCTTGACAAATTTGGTAGGGTCTTCTTCGGATAAGGGGACTTGTTCCGCCGAGGCGTCAGAAATCGTTGTTGCCTCTTCCAACTCCTCGGGATACTTTGATTGCTATGCTTGCGGTTGACCTCGAAGGGCAACTTGCATGCACTCTTTGACCTTTTTCTGGTCGCCGCGGATAGTCAGGATTCCACCCGAGGTCGGGATCTTTAGTAACAAGTGATATGGCGAGATAATGGCTCGGACCGCATTCAGCCAATCCCGACCCAATATGATGTTGTACGGGGAGTTCGCCTTGACCACATAGAAGTGGATTAGCTTATTGACGCTGGTCGGCGGGCTGCCGATGGCGACGTCAAGTGCGATGATCCCTTCAGGCCGCGTTTCATGCTACGTGAAACTTTTGTGGGGCAGGGGCGCTGAGTTTACCCGAGCTGGGTCGAGTCCCATCCTATCCAAGCAATGTTGGAAGATGATACTGACGCTGGCCCCACTATCAACAAATACGCGGTGGACAATCTTATTGGCCACTCCGACCTGTATTACCAGGGCGTCATTATGGGGTGTTGCTGTAGGTACAGGATCATCCTCGGAAAAGGTGACTGTTTCGCCTTTTTTGAACCTCTTTTTCGTATGTTCCTCCTCCGATGGAATTGGTGGTCTGCGAGCTTCAGACCTCAGCTTAGTTTTTGTTGTGCCCGGGGTTAGCCCGGAGATGGTTGACACCACCCCATCGTACTGTGGCACGTCGTTCTGAGGGTCGTCATCTTCCTCATCATGACTGGTTTTAGCTCGCTTATTATCGGGAGCGCAGCGGCCCTGTCCGCCCTTTCGCTTCCCCCTTCTGTTCTTCTTTCCCCCGACCTCGTACTTCTTCAGAGCTCCTTCTTGGGCTAACCTCTCTATTTCCACTGCGAGGTCACGGCAGTCTTCTGTGTAGTGCCCGTGGTCGTCATGGAAAGAGCAGTATTTGTTTTTATCCCGAGGTTTCGACCCCGACATAGGGCGTGGTCGTGTGAACCAGTCCTCATGAAGTGCAAAGATCTCCGCATTTGTTTTCACAAAGGGAGGTCGCTGAGGGGGCTCCGACCCCGGCCGTGGACCGAGCCGGGACTGAATAGGCCCAGGTCCGAGCTGGGATTGGATAGGACCCCGCTGAAGGCGTTCGTGGGCACTTCTCCGATCACGATCATTCCGGCCCCGATCACCTTCAGGCCTCTTCTTCTCTGTTTCCTTCCGCTTCAACCGGTCCGCATCTTGGCCGTCTGCGAACTGGTACACGATTCTCCACATCTCCTGGGCCATCTCGGGTTTCTGCTTAGCGAGCTCCTGGTTCAGGGACCCAGGAGCGACCCCGTTTCGAAAAGCCGAGATGAGGAAAACATCGTCGATTTTATCGACCTTCAAGCTTTCCTGCATAAATCGGGAGGCGTACTCCCTTATGGTCTCTCTGTCCTTTTGCTTCACGGACAGGAGGTAGGCCGTGTCTCGACGAGCTTGGACTTTCATAAGGAATCTTTGTTTAAAGATTCCTTCGAGGTAGACCCAAGATCCTACGCTGCCAGTCGGCAGGCCGTCGAACCAAGCTCGGGCGTAGTCGACCAACATCTTTGGGAACAGCTTGCACATGTGCTCTTCTGTGAGGCCCTGATTGTGCATGTTGTACTTGAACCGCGTCAAGAAATTGAGGGGGTCCTCCAACCCATTATAGGGTGGTATGTTGGGCAACTTGTACGTCGCGGGAAGCTTGGCATCGAGCAGCTCATCGGTGAACGGGCTGACGAGTCGGGCTGATCTTCCCTCCCGTCGGTGCCGGTTTACCTTGGGGTTATAACTTCTGGAATAGCTCGGACTTCGGTTTCTGCCTGGGCTACGATGTCGCCTCGGGAGATGGTATTGCTTGGGACTCCGCTGCGGGCTGGAGCTCCGGCGGCGGAGTGGGCTTCGCCGAGTATCGTGCTTTCTTTTCAGTCCGGGCTCCTGCGTTTTGGGATGATGTGAAGTTTTGGGTATAGACTTCCGTGTGGAACTCTCCCTAGCTTCGGATATTGAGGGCATCCTAGCTGTTGTGAGGAAGCGCTTGAAACTCTCCCTATTCGCTCTTGCGAATTCAGTCGCGGCGTATGCAGTGGCGAGGTCGAAGTCGTCGAGAAAATCCTCTCCTTTCGATCCGGAGTTCTGTGGACCCTTCTGAGGGTTGGCCTCTAGCGCGGGCATCCCTTTAAAGGGTCCTCTTCTATAGGGTTATTGCCGTGCCCCTCCTTTGGGACCGAGCTGTCTTTCTGGTGATTGCCCCTGTTCGTAGGGCGACTTTCTGCTTCGTCGGGGTTCCCACGTTGGCTTTGGTCTCCCCGCACGTTTTGTGATCGCGTTACCGTCATGGATCTGCTACCAAAGAACCGTCGATCGTTTGATTCCCACAGACGGCGCCAATGATAGATCTAGGGTTTGTAGAGATAGCAGAAAATAACAATAATGTGGCGGCACAAGGATTTACGTGGTTCGATCGATGTGATCTACGTCCACGGGAAAGAATAGAGAGAGCTTTTATTATACTTGAGAGTACAATGAGTATTTGACCGTATTTACACCTCTAATCTAGCATCTATAGGCCTTGAATTGAGTCCTAATCCTTCTAGGATTCGGATTCCTTATACATATCTTGTTTTCTAGTACGTGCATATCCGACTCCCGTTCATAATAAGATTCTATCTTCCCCCAAAATAGGGCTTCGTGACTTGGTCTCCAAGGTAGGCGTCGACTGTAATTGGGCCGAGTTCTATGGGTCGAGCTTGAATGTATAGGCCCACCTGAATTGGGCCTTAGGTCAGGCCCAAGAAGAGGCCGGTACTATCAATATTGTTCCAAAACCTATTCGGAATAATTTACCCTTAAAATTTACAGTTGATCAGGTTCAAAGCAACCGCGCAATGAAACTGCCAAGACAAGAGTTATCCTAATTTTAATGTGGGGCCCCCTTAGTCGTGAAAATTCAACATGAAAAAAAGGGGGGAAAAGAGATATGCATAATTAGGGACCAAAGTTTTGATAGACATAGACGACGAAAAAACAGAGCATCCGATGCAATACATATTTTGGATTTCTTCATTCTGGACTTATATTCAAATCATTAAGATCCACAACATTTTCGTTCGACTCCATCACGGGGAAAAAATGGTACAAGAAATGCAATAATACATAAACAAATGATTATACTATATTTTGTCAGAACATTTGACAATGTTTTATCACATTTTACGATTTATGGCAAATTGACACAATGTTTCAACATTTTTCAAATAATACCACAGCTAAATTCTAGCATGAGTAAAATCATCTTGACAAGCCGGATCTGATATCACAACCCCTACAACACTATACATGTATTTTACATGTATTTCGGGCTTGCAATTGTAAGACAAACTAAAAAAATTAGACAATTGAAGAACAAATTTAAGCCCGATTGGGCCAAATTACATATTTTTCTTAGCCCGATGCCTTACGTGAACTTCAAATAAGCAAGGGAAATGAATTGGTCGGACATTACCATTATATAAAATCAAAATTTATATACTTCATCCGTCTACGAAATGATTGCCACTTTTGCTACTTCAGTTTGTCTACGAAATGGTTGTCACTTTTGTTACTTCACTCACATTTATTGTGGGACTCTTACTCCACCCACAACAAATATTCACAATAATTCACTTTTACCTACAATTTTTTTAAAACTCGTGCCGTCCACAATGTGGCAACTATTTCGTGGACGGTGGGAGTAATATGTTGTGCAATATTTGGCTTAAACTTCTAGCCATTTTATGAAATTAATTTGGCCATATTTTGAAGTAGAGAATGTGGAGAATGTTCTACTTTTGGAATTGAAATGTTATGTACTCACTCCGTCCACGAAATGGTTGCCACTTTTGTTACTTCACTCACATTTATTATGGACCCCTTACTTCACTCACAACAATATTCACTATTATCTACTACTACCTACCATTTTCTTAAAAGTCGTGCCGTCCATAATGTAACAACCATTTCGTGGACGGAGGCAGGGTCGGCCCTTCTATAAGGCCTATTGGGGCAGTGGCCTAGGGCCCCCAAATTTGAGGGGCCCCAAAATTTAAAAAGAAAAAAAAAAATCTATTATCATATATAAAAATATTATTTTTAATAGAATTTTTAATATGAAAGTATTTAAAAAATCTTTGCAAGTAGAATTTCAGTTAATAACAAGAAGGCTTAATTTTCTTTTCTCATTAATGTGTTCTGCAGCCTCTAACCCATCAAAAATTTTACCAGTATTAATTTGTATTTTAATACATTATGTAAATAATCGCTCAAGGGGCTCCTTTTTTTCCTTTTCGCCTAAGGCCCCAAAATCTCAAGGCCGGCCCTAGACGGAGGGAGTATCAGTTTAGTATCATTTACCTTGTTTTAAATAATTAACTTTTTATATATTTTATTTTATATTTTGAATCTTGGTTCTAATTAATCAAATTGGGTACATGTGTATTTACTAAATAGATTTTGTTGGCAATATTTAGAAGTTTAGGAATATTATTTGATTTGAGTTGATTATGAGACTGCAAAAGTTAATACTGTATCTAGCTACGTAGTTATCGGCCACTTAAATCACACCATGTGGAAAAAATGTGCAATTTATTCTAATCAGACTCAAATTTATCATTCAATTGCTGAATTTTTTAAATATTGTCCTACAGCTGCAAACCCCAAAAATTTATCCTTCTATTCCAATTTGCGAAGTTACGGACCTAAAAAAAGCTTTGCTAAATTTTCCAATACCAATAAGTCTTGTAGAGAAAAATAGAATATTTTGACGGTAATTAAAATATGTGACTAGAATTTTAAAAAGTAGACATTATCGGAAAATATTAAAAAAAATTGTGACAACATTGAAAAAAGACGGAAAATTGATACAAATTATGGCATTTCACCTAAATTAATCCCCAATTTTCCATAGCCCTCAAATTGAAATAACCACCCATATTGTAACAAAGCCCAATTAAAACAAATGAAAATTAGCATACCTAATTAAGTAATTAATTATAGAGAACAAAGAACATTTACATATAGAACACAATAATAATACGATTCATGAACATGGGTCTCCAAATAACTCGAAACACTTCAGTTTCAAAAGACAGAATACTAGAATAGGTAAAGTTGACCATATAAACAAATCATATGAAACTTCATGATCAAACAAATAATACCGTCGTGACGCCTCAAGACGACTAGTATAACGACAACTAAAGCATACATGCACAAGACTCTGCATCGCCAATCTCATATGGAAAAAACCATTTCATGTAGGATTCCCCAAGACAACTCAACCATACAGGGGAAATGACAGAATACGACCCGACCCGACGCGATGTGGCCGTCTCTGACTGTGCTGAAACCCTCTTACTCTTCTTATTGACCAGCACAGGACAGAGTGACGCATACTAGGAGGCACCTCCATAACCATGACCGACTTTGGACCCGACTCACCAAACTCATTGAGGTGCTGCCAACTGACCAGACATGACCTCGACCCAAGCTGCAACCCCGACCCTGACCGACTCATCGGTATCACCACCAACCAGAGGAACTGCTGAACACCAGACTGAAAAACAATATATTTATATATATATATATATATATATATATATATATATTTTACACAGATAGGCTGTTAGCATGATGATGATTCTTGGATCCTTAAATGCAAACTCTAATATAGAAGTAAAACCTGCTTGTCCATAGAGGGGACTCATGCAGAATTGTTGATTATTGATTTTCGACATGCTTACTATATAAAGAGATAAATTTAGATAATCAGAAAACTAACCTTCAGTTAAAACTGAATCCACTAGGTGGAACTTGAAAGCCATTTCCACCAAAGCTGAATCCACTAGGCTGGCTTTCATCAGCAGCAGCAGGTAATGTATCATCCTCCTCTAGCCAATAGGTCTCGAGTATTTTCACAGCCTTTTCGTAGATTTCGTTGTTGTCGTGACTCTGCAAGTTCTCAATCTTTTCTAGCCCCTCTGCTTCATCTATTAATTGGGCAAAATAATTGACATCTCCATAATTACCCTTTTCTGCTTCTCCAACTTTCAGTATGTTTTCCAGCCCCTCCAAACAAACAGTCACAATTCTTGCATCGGGGCAAACCAGGAGATCGCACAGAGGCTTTATACAATTCTGATTCACCAAGTACCTATATCAAGAAAGTGTACAGTTTTAGAGACAAGAAAATGGAGATCAACTGATGAAAACAAAAGTGTGAAAGTGATGAAAATACGTGATTTGCTCATTGGTTCCTCCAGACGTGGCATTTGATAAAGCCCATGCAGCCTCTTTCTTTATATCAAATTCGGCGGTCAGAAGTAAATTGACTAAAGGACCTATCAAGCCAGCATCTATTACAGCCTGCCATTTAAAACTTGACATATTATTACCAGATACAGATGGTAAAAATTACAATCTAATCTCACAGGGGCAATTAAAGATTTCACAGCATAAAATGGGTAATCAACAATCCAACATATCACAGTAAACTCAATCACACACACAAGCACTGCTCGATAGAAGTATATAATCAAATAAACAATTGTAGCAAGTGAAAGAGCACATCATTTCAACTAATACATGGCAGAAAATCAGTAATATCACAGAAGATTTAGACTAGAAGATATACAATTGAGACTCAATTCATCAAATAGCAAAACACCACTCCTACCTGTATTTGTTCTCTGTTTCCAGCAGTGATGTTCGAAATTGTCCAGCAGGCTTCTTTCTTGATGCTCTTTTTGTGATGGTGAGTCAACAAGCTTAATAGGTAAGGAAGTGCAGCATGCTCGATAATAAACTGAAAAAAAGGGAATTAAAGGAGTGGATAATATATTATTTTTGCCCAACCTCTTCATAGATACTAATTACAAATCATCCAGGCTTCCGACAGACAAGCTAAAAGTACAGTAGAATGAGAATAATTCTTGAACAGGAATAGCTGCACCTAAACATAAGGAAATTTCATACCTGAGTTTGGTGATCATCACCAGTCACAATGTTTCCAACTGTACGAAGCGCAGGGATAAGCACTGAAGGAGAGGGATGGCTGCAAAAAGAATGAAGTAAAATTAATACAGTATCTGCAAGTACAGAGACCAAACAAACAATTTTGTAAATTCCACTCACACAAGGAGCTCAACAAGGCGTTGACAGACACCTGCCTCTATCACAGCTTGAATTTTGTCATTTGTACCATCAGAGAGGTACGAAAGAGCCCAGCATGCATCAGTAAGTACCTCTTCATCGTCTGAATGAACAAGACGCTCAAGGGCTGGAAGTGCCGGTCTTACCTGATACATAGCAGCAACAAAGAGGAATATAACATCCTCCAAATCAGCCAAACAAAAATAAAAATACTAACTATATAATAAGCTCAAAATATAAAAGCCAAACCTGCTCAAAGGGAGGTTGTGGCTTGCCCCTGCAGAAGTTTGACAGAGTCCAGGTGGCATTTCTCAGCATAGACAGCTTTGTGGAATCATTCAACTGAGCCAACAATGGGATCAGGGCCCCGTTACTGAGGACAAGGTCGCGACATTTAGGAGAATCACCGGCAACATTTCCCAATGCCCACACGGCCTACAGGTACAAAAAGAAAAAGAAAAAAAACCTCACACTTTTTTCTTAACAAAACCAAAAAAGTAAGTTCAATAAAGAATATATGTATGCAATAGACAATATAAAATCAAAACTACAAATGGGGCAGGCTGATGGTAGGATGCTCCAATCAACAAAGACTAGCCCACATCGCTACAAACCCACCCGTGGTGGGTTGATACAGGTTCTGCCATTTCAGCCAATTTCCATAACTGATTAAAGTCAAATGTAAAAAGTATCTACCTGCTCACGGACATCATCACTGGGTGAAGCTAGAAGCTTTACAAAAATTGGGACAGCATCATGATCAATAACCACCCTGGTATTTTCTGATGTACCAGAGGCAATATTAGTCAGTGCCCAAGCAGCCTCAAACTGTAGGAGATATAAGATGGATACATACAAACATTAAAAAAGGATTCAGACATATAGTGATGCTTTCAAGGCTTCAAGCTAAATCTTGTCAAATACATACCTGAAGCTGGGGGAAGTCCTCTCTCATAAGGAACTGAACAAAACGAGGAACAACACCAGATTGGATAACCTCTTCGATAGGAGGGCTTCTTTCTGTAAATACGTTTCACAAACAAGCAGTCATCATTAAAGTAGTTCCACCATCAGTGGCATCACTGAAACGCACACATAGAGAAACTAAATATAAGAATGAGAAAGAAACCTTACCGATCGACAGTAATTTGCGGAACTGTGTAGTTGCTTCAAGCTGCAAGTTGTTATCATCTGACCAGATGCCAGTAACCATAGCAGGAAGACTCTCCAACTGCATACAAATGGAAAAATATATTTCTCGAAAAATTACAACAACACTATAAAAGACTGACACGGCCACTCTACAGATACTAACCGGTAAGGAGGTTACTTAGCCAACCAAAATAAAAAATTTAGAAAGGAACCATTCACACAGTTAATACAAGTAGCCAAGTAGGGATCAACAAGAATAATGGTCTTATATTAAACCAGATAATTATTTATTTTTGAAAGAAAACAATCCACATATTTGGTCTAAGGGCAACTTCAAGTACAGCCAAAGGTTCAAACCATATACACCAATTCTCTTATCCTATAGATGCACTGCACTCTTATGCATATACAACGATACATCATACATGCTGGAAAACACAGAGGAGTCATTTATTAGTTAACGCAATACCACATGTACGCAAACACAGGCTTCACACAGAAGACAAATTATAGGAGAGTATGAAATTACAGAGCTGTTACAGGAGTTAAAACTCTACCAAACGTAAGATACTAGTCTCCTTTAAAATCAGTTCACATGCTCCAAAACAATTAGCATCGCACTCACACAGTGACACAGGCCAATCCAACAATATCAAATATCAATCAAATAACTAATCCACCACAAATTCCAATTTAATTAAGCTAATTAACAGCACCAAGCGATTATTCCGACCAATAATAGAATACCAAGAACATATTACACACGAACTCAACCAAAAAAAAAAAAAAAAAAATCAAATTTAGGCATAACCCAAAACCCTACTCCCCAAGAACTTCCAATTTCAACCAACGACAAACGAACTCTATCAAATTAAAAAAATTATTGACCTTTTTCTCGAGCGCGGAGGAGTGAAGCGACGCTGAGAACTGCTGCTGTTGGAGTCCTTCTCTTCGCTTCTTCAGCAAACTCTCCTCGCGCTTGCTCTTCCGGATCTCCACCATATTGTCCTCCCTCCTTCTTCGCCCCTCATCGGCGTCCACCGCCACCTTGTAGCGGCTCCGCCTCACCTCCGCCCTAGCGCCCGGCCTCAAAGACATCGTATCTACAGATAACCCGACGAACACCTGATCGGTACTGAAGCGAACACGAGATTAAGCAATAAACACATACATACACCAAATATACAGACGAAGACTTACTCAAATACGCGCTTACCTGTCTGTGTGAATAGTAAGATGGAGAGAGAGAGAGAGAGAGAGAGAGAGAGAAGGGTTTGAACTGGGAGAGAATTTCAATTCTAACAATTTTCAGCCGCATGAGGTAAAATTGTGGGTACCGGCAACCGGTCCAGCAAGTACCACAAACTATTTTATTATAATTCAACTTTTGACCCTCAACTGCTTGATTATTGCATAATAATGCCACCAACTCCTCTTTGTTCTGTGTTCTATAATCCTCACAAATTAGTAGTATTAATTTTTTGCATTAAAATACTAATGAACGTAATTATTTCTTAATACAGTAATAATAATTATTTCTAACAATTCTCACTTTCTTGTTTTGTGTTCACTTTCTCATTTCACTACCTTAATCCCATGTAGTTCAATTAAGTATATATTACCCCATCACTTCTTGCAGTATTATTGTCAAATAAATTTATTATTAATGTGCATAGCCCCAAAATATACACTCAACAAGTCTTATACTACAACGTATTATTCTCACTATACCATGCATGTGAAGTATTGTGATAGATACAAGTATTGTCTACCCATTTACCAAACTAGTAAGTAACCTGTCAAGATTCAACAAGAATTAATTTTATGTTTTGATATGCATATATTTTAAAAATAATTTATATATCTTGTTAGAAGTTGTGATGTTGTTCAAATTAATTATAAGTGTTTAGAATTTCTGGATATGTTCTTGTTCGAATATCGGTTAAAATAGTGATTTTACTGTACGTATCCATCTCAAACACGTGAGATAATACTCGATAAAAATCTAAACTCTACAAAGTAAATATTAACAAAAAATTAACAAAAATTCTTCTTTTTTATGTATATTTGAACCGTCTTGTTGGTATGCACTATTTAAATTGTCTCGTTCGTTTACACTATTTGAACTGTCCCGTTGGTTTACACTAAATTGTCTATTTATAATAATTACTTATTACAAAAACATTTATGTTAGAAGTATAGTCCTATTATAACTCTTGCTCATACAAAAATATAAGTCTTAGTATAAATTTGTTATTACTTTCGTAATTTAATGCAGCTTCAGTGTGTACGCAGTGAGGTCTCGAGTTCGAAATCCACCACTCTCCCTTCCCCATGTCAATAAGAAAACGGTAAAATATAAATAGGAATGAAACATTGTGAATGCGCCATGTAATGCTATGGCAATAAATTATATATTAATAATTATTAAAAAATTATACAATATAGGAATATAAGTAACCAAGACGATATATGACCAAATTTTAATATTTTATACAACGTAGAAGTATAAGTTAAAAAAAAACAAAAAAAAAAAAAAAACTTGTAACTTTACGCAAAAAGATACTTTATGCATTAGATATGAGATGTAGGCTTTGGAATTGATATATATTAATGAGAGGAAGAGGAATGTGGTCACATGGCCCGTGACAATATTTGTCATGCAATATAATATGGTAAAATTGTAGTTAATTTCATGATTTTTGGATAATTTTATCTTTATTAAAGGGTGGAAGTTTTATTTTCAGTTTTTCACCACAATTCAAATACTCATTTTTACCATTTCTAAATTTCTCGTCTCCACCACATTCTCTCTCTCTAAAAATTCTCTCAACCCTACCGCCTACTCCTCTGCCATTTTTCTCCTCCGCCACCACTATTTCTTCCGCATAGCCACCTCTCCTCCATCTACTCCGCCGCATGGCTTCCGACAACGACCTCGAGGAGTAAACCCTAGGAAAAGAAGAAACACCCTCCGATTTCGGCGGAGAAGAACAAGTCGCCGCCTTTGAAGTCGATGCGTCTGAACCCGAACCAGTAGAAGACAAAAATGACGACAATAAGTCGGATTCCGGCGACAAAGCATGACGAGAGAGAAAGAAGAAGAGAAAGCACTACAAGAGAAAAGAGCTTTTGCGACATAAAAAATGTGTCGCAAATTTATGTTTTAATGTCGCAAAAGTTATTTTGCGACATTCTTTGCGTCATGACCAATAGTGTCGCAAATAGTAATGTTGTTTTTTTGCGTCAAATTTTTTCGATTGTGACGCAACATATACAAAATTTTGTGCTTCACTTAAATAATTGTCGCATAAAATTTGCTACATATTATGTGTCAATAAACTTTATGACGCATGTCCAATTACGACACATGAGATGACATTAGTTTAATTGACGCATCATAATTTGAGACACTAACATGTGGCATTCCAATCAATGTGACACAATTTTTTGCAACACATGCGACGTCATATTTTAGGTCTCGCATAATATTGCGGCATATAAAAGATGTTGCAAAATTCATATTATGTCGCAAAATATACGACACATTTTATTATTATGTCACAAAAATTGCATCACTCGTACGATATTAATAAATATGACACTATAATTTGTGGCAATGCAATAAAGTGACGCAACTTTCGGTGGCACATGTAACATTATATTTAAAGTGTCTCATAGTATTGCAACATATGACAATTGATGGCAAAATTCAAATTAAGTCGCAAAATATCCAACAGATTTTGCATCACTTTGTTATAATGTCAAAATATTGCATCAATTGTACGACACTTAGATGCGTAATTTTTCAAATAATATAAAAATAAATCAAAATACAAATATCACTACTAATTAAAATTCACATGTCCATAATTCTCAATGTCAAAATAAGAATCACTACTAAAGTTCACATGTCCACTAAATTAGGCAAAGAGTCTTCAAATATCAAATGTCTAAACCTAATGTAGAAATCTAGCTATCAATTAATGCAAATCTTATAAGTGAAACAAGATAACATTCAATATGATTTTCTCTGCTTCTTGTTTTTCCTTGTAGCAGCACTTCTCTCTTGTTCCTACATAATTTAAACAAAATGAATTATATATATCTCACATTCAAAACATATTAATTTAAATGGAAAAGTATAATAGATAATAATACCTTGAGACAATGACCTTCTAAATGAATGTTTGTGTTGTTCTCGGCCGAGTTATTCATCTCTAGTCTCATCTAATAAAATAAATCAAATATAATATTATGAAAATGCTAGAATATAATATACTTTGAAATACTTAGTGAAATTTTGATCATACCTCTTGAAGAGTTTCGTTTCCTTGGCTTGAGAGCTCCAAATTTTGAAGTCCTTGAGATGTATACCCATTATTGTTGAAAACTTGTATGCATCGGGAATTGAAAGAGCAGGACACCTTGCATAAATATAAAAGTATGAGTTATAAACTAGCTAATGATGAAAATAAAGGCATGTAATGTTAACTTACATGTTCATCCTGACCCTTTAATTCGATAATCTGAGCTTGTAACATCTCCATTTTAGAGTAACAGTCATCTTTAAATTTTGACATTTCATCTTCAAAGCTCTTTCGAATGCTTGCCACTAGTTCATTAAATTTCTCTTGGACAGCTTTGTCAAATTCTTCTCTGGATGTGAAAGTCATTCTTACTCTTTGATGCAACAATGCTACTACGTAAACATCTTGGTATTTCATTTCTAATAACATCTTCAAAGATCTCGTCATTAGCACCAATATCATCTCGCAAATTCTCAGGCAACTTTTGTTTCAGATCTTTTAGAAGAGCCTAATAACAAAGCATAAAATAAAAGAAACAAAAAACCATGAAAGTCCAAACAATACCCCAAATATTTGATCTGATCATATATGCAAAAAAAAAAATCAATAATGTGCACTCTTTTCACATACGAAAAATATGAGATTCGGACTCATGTGAAAACTAACAAGCCCATTCAATCATTAAACCAAACAAGAGGGTGACTGCAGACTAGAATTTAAAAACAACATGATGATATTGCAAGCTGTAATAAATAGAAACAATGATTTCGTACAAAATCTTGACAGATCAAACACTTAAATAGTATACAGTCGTGCCATATTTATTGTATCAATACTATGATAACCCTTAGAGATTCTCTATTGTTATATACCTATTTTATAATAAATTTGTGACGCTAAATAAGACAAGTTAAGAAATTTATCATCAAACAAGAAGCATACCTGACAACTCAATGAACAATGTTCTCACATAATAATTTATTTTACTCCATCCATCTACCACAAATCAATATAACAAATCCCAGAAAATAAAATTCACAATGAAGACTACAAGATGAAGGAAAAATACAAGGGCAAGCAATCACAAAAGGAAAGTATGCAATGACAATATTGATAAAGCAGAACAAGGCTAAATTATGTTACCAAGAGTCGGACATAAACCTTATTACGAAGAACAAACTTACTAGCAACCAAATGAATTTATCACTTTAATAAAGTAAAAAGAACTTACTATTTTATCAATTGGTTTTCCGCTATTATTATGTCGTGTGTAGACTAACAAATCCAACTTTGATGGTTCATTACCATATTCTCGGCGGTACTATCATTGAAAAGCATATAGAAATTAGATAACATTGATACGTTCAATTATATACAAATTTTAGAAATTCGAATTTATTTTGATACCTCTTCTATGGCATTGGCCATATCCTTTCGTCCCAATCTAGGTGGGAGTTTGATATGCTTTTGACTTTTGCTATTGGCCTTACTAAGTTTCTGTGATTTAACCAAACACCAAGGTTTAAAGTTTTCATAGAAATATTCTTATATATATAAATGACAAATATTTATAATTTTATTATTTAAAACTGCATTACTCACCTTGTCGAGCCCCAATAGTTTACTAGCATAGGCCATTGATCAGTTTCCACCCTTGGGGGACATTTCGACAATAGGGTCTTATCATGCTTATGTGGGGTATAGTACTTTGCTTTCAATCGATTCTTTGTGAAGTCCATCTACTTTTGTTCCTTTCTTGGGAAACGAGCCAGGGACCAGGCCGATCGATTGAAGAGACTGGGCATTAACTCCCTAGTCCCCTTGCTTTCATTTCTTTCACTGGAACCAGTTCCATTCTTCATTTGATTGTACTTTCGTTCTTCCTCAAGTGTATGCGTGTAAAGTCAATGTTGCGGAAATGTCCCGTTCAAAGCCCAAGGGCTTTATAATGATGTCTATCAATAGGTTATTTATGAGGTACAAAGACTCAACGACTAGTCTTAACAGGTATCAATGGAATCGGCAGAGCAGCGAAGGTCTCTCTTTTGTCCATAATTAGAGGTAAATCATAGGTGAACCATCCCAAAACGCAAGGTAATCAGCACGACTTTCTTCTGATGATGGGTATTCCAACTCTTTCTCTAAAGCAATTCCAAACAACTTGAAGATAGCTCTCCAAAGCTCTTTGGTGTGGGAGTTTTATATGTCTTATCTTTGCTTACTCTTTCCTATCCTTCTAAAGCTTTCCAAGTTTCTTCATACAATTTCTTTTATAACTATCGGACAAGCTTGTATTTTCCTACAACAAATTGATTAAAAACATGTATACTTAAAATATGAAATATCGAAAAAAAAAATTATATTTTGAAGTGATTGTAAGATTACCTTCACTTCAACCCATACAAGATCTTTTTGTGCATTAGGAAGTGCTCTCCAGTCTGTATAACAAAGTGGCAATTTGTTCCCGTCTTTTGCGAAGATTCCTAGTTGAGATGAGAAAAAAACTACATTGTTTCCAACGACTTGATTGAACGAATTCAGTTCCAATTGCATGACTTTTCCTATACCCCATTCAAATCCCATTTTTGTTGGTCCTCTTCGTACTATTTCTGTTATTTAATTACACTTAATACAATCAAAATAAATAAAATAAACTTATCACAGTAATATAAAGTAAAATTGAAGTTTTGAAGTTACCTTGGCCATTAGTATCATCATCACTATTCTCTGTCACGTCATGATCACTATCCCCAGATGAGGTTATGGGATTGTCAGAGTTCTCCGCATTAAGATTTGAAAGTGATTCATCGGAGTCAGAATCAGAATTGTTGTTATTTTCATTTTGTGTTTCTGGAACTCCAGTATCAGTCATTGAACCAATCAGCCGTCGCGATTTCTTTTGAACTGATGCCATAAGAAGCTGCAAATTAATGAAACCTATTAATTTGCCATTTTATACTATAAAGCAAACCACATAGTATGAATTAATATATTTTAACTTAATGAACTTACATATTGATCTAGGGACAAGCATAATGATGTTTCATTTCAAGTTGGATAAGCAATATATTTTGCTCCAGAACATTAGGAGTTCGTAACAACCCATCCTATCCATCTATACAGTTAGATTGAAAGGATCTAAGATCCTGGAAAATCAGATTGACTGATGCTATTACACAGCCTAAACTATTCCGGACACGCTCTTTTACCTAATCTTTATGGCCCCTTTTACCTAATTTCTTAAAAATTGAAATGCAAATATTTATTAATACTCAACCAAATAAAGGTATTCGTCTATCGTTGAAACTGTCACAAGAATGAACTTAATATAACATTCACAAATTAAGATCTGCAAAAAAAATAGGCACGTAAGTCTTAAAACATTATTCTTCCTCAACAACCTGATTTTTTAGTTTCCTATAAATAAAAGAAAAATAAAACAACCACATGTTCATGCTTTCGAACTTGGCTTTTTTTCTATTGAGGCCGTCTACCTTCAATTTTTTTGAACTCTTAATGCAATATCAATATATACAAACAAGCATAACCAATATG
The DNA here is from genome assembly GCA_029490685.1 of Schizonepeta tenuifolia. Lineage (NCBI taxonomy): Eukaryota > Viridiplantae > Streptophyta > Magnoliopsida > Lamiales > Lamiaceae > Schizonepeta > Schizonepeta tenuifolia. The sequence goes on from CM055959.1 coordinate 22,315,766, forward strand.
TACAAATTCTTCTCATATTACTTGGAAACATAGTGGTGAAAAAGATATGCGACAAAGAAATCTTAAAATCTCGGACAACAGTAGAAGTGAAGAACCAATCAATAATCATTTAATATGGTAAGTGTAAAGTTCTTTGTTTTCTTGTAATATCTTAAATCAATTGAAGCTATTGACATGCACCCGTCGTATGGTACGATCAAAATACTTGTGTATGCCCCAGGCGGACAATACAGGTTCCTATGCCCACTACCGGACTGGTTAGTCTTAGCGGTAAACTAGGGTCGATCCCACGGAGAATGAGGAACTACTTTACCCTTCGGTGTACAAATTGAGTTGTCACGATCTCGATCTGTATATCTGCACAATAAAATAAACGGAAATCAAATATAAACATGGGGGTAAGATTTGGGATTGGTCATGATCATTGTTGATATGTTAATTCGGTCACGGGCACACTGAAGATTCGTCCATGCTTCGTATAAACTCAAGGCGTGGCCCAAAGACATTGGGGCGTTTCAAGAGTCTATACTCCACACTTGGGATGGTTGAATCCCTTGTTGTCGTTTTGGTCCGAAGGTCACGCTTCACCCCGGTTACAAGGCCGTGCTTCACTCCTCCTTAGATAGTAGTCATACCCGATCTCTCCAAGTATGACCCTCACCAACCTTCTCTCCAAAGCTTCCCATGTCTGCACCTACAGAGTAGACATAACTTACGGGATATCCATTTCCTGTACTACGTCCAACTGGTCATCGATATGTCTACGATACGCGAGATGAGTCCTTCGGTAATAACCATGGCTTGATGCCTCGTCACAGTTGGTGGTTGATTGTTAGAGAAGCCCAAAACCGAGAAAAGGTGCAGTATCCCCTTGCCTATTCCTCACCATCCAGATCTACAGCACCATGTTAGGTGCTATTTAGCTACTCGGTCGTGGGCACATCGAACGTTGCCGTCTGTCATGCCCTGTCTTTGCTTGACATGGTACAGCTCCAACCGAACGGAGATCACCTGCTAGGTCAGGACTGTCCATGAGTTCTACTCAGATCTATCCGGAACTACTGGACTCAACCGATGGCACAAGTGCCTCTCGAATATTTCACATATCAACAGTCAATCATTTCCCATACCCAATCTCACCAAGTAGATTACTCACACATAATGAAATACATAATGATTAACGAAATAGAACACATGAATAAAAGGGAATACGAAATACTTGAATTAAAAGCACCTAAGGCAAACAACCTTGGATTTGTTCTTCACAGCGGAATGTAACTTAAAGCGGATAACTGTTTTGAACGTAAAGTAAATATAGAACTGAAAGTAAAAGTGTTTTTCCGGACTAAGAACTAGAGAATGGTAGAGTAACCAACGTTGTGCCAGCCGCATTGGTTGGACTTTTATAGTAGCAATGGCAGCGGACAAAACCCTAAGCGAGTAGACTGAATCGGCATGATTGGTACCTTCCATGTTGAGCGAGATTCTGATTATCCCAGATTGACTTGATTGGTGATTGACAATCTCCGATTAATTGATTGATTTAGGGTGATGCGCTGACTTCAGGATCCTTCTTTCCATAGATGCTTGGCAGATATTATGTAAATCTTCTCCACGCGGCTTTCCTTCTTTAGCTCTGGCGACTGATTGGCAATTGCTGTGGTGGTCAAACTGGCTGCATGCTTCATGGTTTGATTCCTCGTAGGCAGGGCAGCTGCAAGATCTTCTTTGTTGTTGGATGCATTGCGTTAATACCACGAATGCGAATGATGAACAGCAACTTAGCTTCAAGGTTCACATGGAATCCTCCTTTCAACCTCGTCTCTTGCTTCAATTCATCTTCTGCGCTGCATACTCCTTTGCGTAATCCTTGCAACCAACTGAATTTACTTCAATTCTGCTCATTCTGGCCACCTTCCTCTGTTTGACTCGGACTGAGCTTCCTTCCCTCGAACAATAGCTTTCTTCCCCTAGACAGACACTTGACGACACAAAAAGACATGAAAAATAGGGCCAAATGGCCCAAAAGTCGAAGACGCATCACACCTACACACTTAAACCATACTTGCCCTCAAGTATGTAGGTGGATTCACAAAGACACCAAGAACAAAGATGAATGAAAAGGAATAAAACTTCAAGACACGAAAGTGCGCAATCAAATGGATCATTTCGTGCATGCATGTATCCACCAAATGAACATTCCACAAACCCATTGAGCAAATACATCACATGATTACATTAGCAGTTTTCCTCACACACTCAAGTGTATGGCTAGTGTTTACTCTCATTTCATGTTGCATTAGCTCTCCTATTAGCTTGTTCAAGGATTTATGGCTATTAGTTCATCTGGTGCAAATTATCAAAAGGTCTTTATTTGGGTGTAATGGGGCATACGGAGCAGGGTAAGAATTTCTGGATAGTGGGTTAAAACCTGATTCCAGTCATATTGACTACTCTTTCAATACCAGTGCTCCCACTACTCCTTATACTCTTTTCTTTCCTTGGGGTTTATCTCTTCTTAGGCATATATTGTTCTTTGATCACACTTAGAATTTCCATTCTTTTCATTTGTGCCTTCTTCTTAAACACTGGCTACCCCTTTTGTTACCCCTCTTTTTATTTGTGTTTTTCCACTTAGAGCATCTATGTACCCCTTCTTATCTTGTATGGTGTGAGAGACACACTCTTAATCAAATATCATTACAAGGGCTTATGAAAGAAAAAATGCTTCGGCTCAAAGGGTTTAGCAATGGATCATCATGTTTACTAGATAATTCTGGGGCTTCTAATCATGAAGAAACTGCCCTTATCCTTTAATCTACACCACCAGCTAAAAATCCACTAACAAGTTCTAAGATTACCAAGCAGCATGAACACACAGAAGATAGAAATAAATAGGCTCAATCCTCACAGGTATGGACTTCTGTATTCCCTCTACTGCTATTCATGCGATGTTGCTCATCATACGAATCACACCAGTCAAACCAAACAACATGCATACATTCCCCTAATCCATATATCATGCACAACACACAGACTCACAGACTCGATTTACACTAAACTCCAGCTGACACAAAACATAAAAATCAGAAATGAAAAGAAAAAAATAAAAAAAAAAGAAAAATAAAATCCTAAACTACAGATAGGGGAAAGAAAACTTATTCATTCTGGTCGGAGGCATCCTCCCCCTCTCCGTCCGCTTTTGCCATCAACGCCTCAAAACCTTTCTTCATGTTAGTATGGATCGCCGTCATCTCTGCCCTCAGCATTGTTACTTCTTCACGCAGCTCCTTCAGTTCCGCCAATACGGCTGCCATCTTGCTGTTTGTGCGGTGTGGAACTACCTGCTCATTAGCCTTGCTCGGTTCTGCTCTGCCTGCTGTGCCTTCCGGATAGACCAGCGAGTAATTCCCATGCTCATCCACCTCAACAACCCTCCACCTTACGAAGCGTCCTTGGTCCAGAAATCTTGTATCAGCAACTTGTAGATCGTCTGGTTTCTCCAAATTAAAATTGGTGAGATTCTTTGCAAGAATCGTCGCTAAAGGGCAGAGTGAAAGGTATTTGTTGTGGTGGGTCACGCCAAACTGAAACTGCTGCGCTGCAATGAACCCAAAATTCACCCTTTTCTTCTCCATCATGCACCATAAAATGAACAGCTCCTGCTGGGTCACCACATTAGACCCCTCTAAACGCCCGTAGATGTTGTAAGCCAGCCACCTGTGGCAAATTTGTAGCGCTGGATCTCTGATCTCATTGAATTTGCTGCTGTTCTTCAAATATCGATTTCTGGTGGAGATGATTGACCAATAGTGGTCAATCTGAGCCTTCCATTCATCCGAGGCCACCGTCTCTGCCTCCTTGTACTCATCCTCATATACCTCCCGCGGTTCGAGTACTCCGAGTTGAATGTTCAACTCGTTGATGGAAAGAGGGAACATCCTGCCCCGCAGTTGGAAGCGCAGGGTGCCCGGAGTATCGATACTGTAGTTACCGCAGGGTTTGAACTCCACTGTCTCCATGAATTCCTCCGACAGCTTCTTGAACGCGGGGTAGTTCCATTCCAATACCTTTCCCCAGCCTATTCCCTTGAAGTATCCCTCCACCTTTTCCTTAATTCCAAATGCTTCGAAGCTCTCTGTCAACAAGAAGTACCAAGGGATGATTTCCCTGTTTTGCAGGATGGCATGCCGCTGGCTGTCTCGCTGTATGGTTGCTCCAGATGATGCGGATCGTAGCAGGCCCTTCCTCTTGGTTCCCGTTTTCTTGGTGGTGACACTAGGTGTAAACTTCATAGGCACTTGTATCTCCCCCGAGTCAGAGCTGTCGCTGATCTCTACTCTCTCTACTTCTTCTTCTTCGATTTCCTTTGCTTCTCCTTGTTTTTCTCCTTCTTTTGCCTTCCCTTTTTCCTCAGCCGCAGCCCTCTTCACCGTGCTCATGGTACCAGCCCTACCCCCTGATTTGCTTTGTTTGGCCTTTTGCTGTAATGGGAGTTTTGAGGCTTCGAGCTTCCTCTTTGCTCCTACCCCTTTCTCCTTGCTTTGCGGGGTGATATCGTCTTGGGCCTGCACCGGAGAACTTTTCTTTCTCTCCTCCTCTCCGACTGCGCTCCTCCCTTTGCTCGCCTTCTTGTTCCTCCTCTTCGTGGTCAGACGTGGTCGGACCATCCTTCTTTGACTGAGATTGGGAGCGGGAAGAACTGGGATTTTGAGTTGGCTCCTTTGGCGGAGGGATAGCTGCTTTCTTTCCAGCGGTGCTCTTCTTCGCTGCTGCTGTGGTAGTGGTATCCTTGGCCGCAGACTTCTTCTTCTCTTTCTTCCTAGGTGGTTGAACATCTGGTTCTTCCTCAACCTGTACCTGGTCTTGATTCCCCGCAGCGTCTCCTTCTCCGGCTGGTTGCTTCTCCTGTTCCTTTTCTTCCACACCCTGAGCAGATGTGGTTTTTTCTGAACTATGTACAGGAGTTTCCTCGGAGGTGGTGCTGCGCGTTTTTCTCTTCTCCCCACCGGTACAGATTTTGTAGCGGCTGCACCTTTGGTTTGAGTACTGCCGGAGGCGGCGATACTCTTGCTGGTTCTTTTGTGCGTGGCTTTCTTAATTCTGACCATGGTGATTATGCTGATTGGAAAATTAGGGTTTTAGAACAACGGCGAAGGCTAGTGAAGGTATGTGGGGTGAAAGCTGGAACTGGGTGTTTAAATGGCAGATTTGTAGACGGCAGTTATGGCGAAGTGGAGAGAGTGGCTGAGTGTGTGACGGTTATGGAGGCTACGAGGGTTAATGGAGGAGGGTTTTCTCCTTTAACTGATGGAATGGTGAGTTGACAATTATGGGAAGTTGGAACGTTTAGGGAATAAAATCATTACCAAATTTGAAATTCAAATTTTCGTGCGAAATCCCAAACGCCGCAGTTATATCCCAGCCATCCTTGTCAGATGCGCCTCCACGTCATTTCTTGGTTAGACCGTTCCCATTCAACATACCGGTCTGCCACCTACACACTTTGCGTTGCAAAGTGGGTTCAAAATTCACCCTGGGCCTCCACCTACACACTTTGCATCGCAAAGTGGGTTCGAACTCAAAATGGACTTCTAAAACACCTTGGCCCACCTTCTCCAGTTCTGACTTAGTCCAATACTCACTCAACTTAAAACGACTCCTAATAAATAACAAACGGAAAGCGGTTGTGGTCTTACCGATGACCACACCTGGGTTACCTCCCAGTCAGCGCTCTTGTTTAATGTCTTGAGCTCGACTTCGAGCTTTGGCTCTTACTGATAGATAGGGTCCAATAAAGAGCATTTCTCCTTGGTCTTCTTCAACTCTGAATAATCGAAGTACGGCTTCAAGCGATGACCGTTCACCACAAATGTATCTTTTCCATTCAAATCATAAACTTCGACACTTGCATTTGGGAATAACTCCTTCACAATGTAAGGTCCTCCCCATTTTGATCTAAGCTTCCCACTCATCAACTTAAATCTAGAATTGAATAACAACACCTTCTGGCCAGACCAAAAATCATTCTTCCTGAGCTTTGCATCATGGATTCTCCTTGTTCTCTCTTTGTACAAGACTGCATTATCGTAGGACTCTAACCGAAGTTCCTCCAATTCATTCATTTGCAACTTCCTTTCTTCTCCGGCCCTGGTCATACTGAAGTTTATTCTCTTGATCGCCCAGTAAGCTTTGTGTTCCACTTATACCGGTAAATGGCACCTTTTTCCGAACACGAGCCTGAATGGTGACATGCCAATTGGAGTCTTATAGGCGGTGCGGTATGCCCATAACGCATCTCCCAAGTAATTGCTCCAGTCCTTCCGATTGGGATGGACCACCTTTTCCAATATGCCTTTTATCTCCCTGTTTGAGATTTCAGCCTGTCCGTTAGCCTGGGGGTGATATGCAGTCGTGACTTTATGTTTTACCCCCATCCTTTTGGTGAGTGCTCTAATGGTGGCATTGCAGAAATGAGATCCTTGATCGCTGATGAGGATTTTCGGAACGCCAAATCTGTTAAATACTTGCTCTCTCAAAAAATCTGCCACAGTCTGGGCGTCATTACTTGCTGTGGCTTTAGCTTCAACCCATTTGGAGACATAATCGACTGCTAACAGTATGTACTCATAATTCCCAGACTTGGGAAATGGTCCCATAAAATCAATTCCCCAAATATCGAAGATTTCTACAGGCATAATCGGCATTTGAGGCATTTCATCTTTTGCGGTGATACCCCCGACCAGCTGACACTTCGGGCATCCCTGTACCCATTTCTTGGCATCAGCAAAGATTGTAGGCCAATAGAATCCACTGTCCAATATTTTTTGCGTTGTTCTTCTTCCACCGAAGTGTCCACTGCATGCTGTGCTATGGCACATCTCCAATATCTGAGCATGTTCAATCTCCGGAACGCACCTCCGTATGATTTGATCTGTACCAATCTTCCACAAATGCGGTGCTTCCCAAAAATACGAGCAGGCATGTGTCACCAATTTCTGTTTCTCGAACTTGGTCTTCCCTGGTGGCACTTCCTTCGTAAAAAGATAATTTGCTATGTCTGCAAACCAGGGCTCCTTCTCTGTCAGGGCATACAGAGTCTCCATCTCCATATGATCCCGTACGGCGTACAACCTCTCGTCCGGGAAAGCGTCTTCGATTGGTTCACCATCATCCTTTCCCATTTGTAGCCTGCTTAGATGATCGGCCACTAGGTTGGCAGCTCCTTTCTTATCTCTTATTTCTATATCGAACTCTTGGAGTAGCAATATCCACCGGATAAGTCGTGGTTTCGATTCTTTCTTCGCCATTAAGTACTTCAAAGCAGCATGATCGGTGTAAATGATCGCTTTGGTGCCCAAAAGGTATGATCTGAATTTCTCGATGGCGAAAACCACTGCCAACAATTCCTTCTCAGTTGTGGTGTAGCTACACTGAGTTGGATTCAAAGTTTTCGAGGCATAGTATATAACATGGCTTTCTTTGCCCTTCTTCTGCCCCAGTACTGCTCCAATCGCGTAATTGCTAGCATCACACATGATTTCAAATGGCATCTCCCAATCTGGCGGTTGAATAATAGAGGCTGATGTCAATCTGTCCCGTAGATTCAGAAATGCCTCCTTACAGTCGTCATCAAAGTCGAACTGTACATCTTGTTGTAACAAATGGGTCATGGGTTGAGCAACCTTCGCGAAATCCTTAATGAATCTGCGGTAGAATCTTGCATGACCAAGGAATGCCCGTATGTGCTTGACCGTAGTTGGATACGGTAGCTTGGCGATGGAATCAATTTTTGCCTTGTCCACCTCGATCCCCCTCTCCGATATGACATGGCCCAACACGATGCCTTCTTTCACCATAAAATGGCATTTCTCATAATTGAGTACCAGGCTTTTCTCCACGCATCTTTTCAATACTAGCTCCAAATGATTAAGGCATGTGTTGAAAGATTCACCATACACCGTGAAGTCATCAATAAACACCTCTATGCAATTTTCCAATAAATTCGAAAAAATGCTCATCGTGCACCGTTGAAAGGTTCCTGGTGCATTACAAAGACCAAATGGCATTCTTCGGTATGCGAAAGTCCCATACACGCAAGTAAACGTAGTCTTTTCTTGATTTTCTTGAGCTACGAATATTTGCATATATCCTGAATATCCATCCAGAAAATAGTAATAGGCATTACCGGCTAGCCGTTCCAGCATGTGGTCGATAAAGGGTAATGGAAAGTGGTCCTTCCGTGTGACCATGTTCAGCTTCCGGTAGTCTATACAGACTCTCCATCCAGTTTGTAGCCTCGTTGGAACAAGCTCGCCGTTGTTATTCTCCACAACCTGTATCCCAGATTTTTTTGGCACGACGTGGACCGGGCTGATTTGACTGTCGGAAATAGGGTAAATTATTCCCAACTCCAAAAGTTTTAGGATCTCTTTAAGTACCACCTCCTTCATTACAGGATTCATTTTCCTCTGAGAATCCCGTACTGGTCGTGCTCCGTCTTCCAAGTATATGTGGTGCATACACTCTGTTGGACTAATCCCTTTTATATCCGCCAGGGTCCAACCGATGGCTTCCTTGTTCTCTCTCAATACTCTGACTAGTCTTTCTTCCTGCACCCTTGTTAGATCAGAACTGATAATCACCGGAAGAGTTTCCTCCGGTCCCAAGTAAGCATATTGCAAGTGTTTTGGTAGCTTTTTTAACTCTATGACTGGAGCTTTCACAATTGATGGTAACAGTTTCTCGTGTTGCCCATACTGAGAGAACAACTCCGGTTTGCCCTCTCCCGATCCTCCGATGGAGTATACTTCCAAGATAATCTCCTTAATTTTCTTGTCAACCTCCACTGCTACTTCCACAGTGCTTTCCTTTAATGAGTACAACTCCATTATAGCTTCCTTCACATCGAGATCTTCTGTTTGCATGGCATCCTGATCAGTCAGTCCGGCCTGTATTACCCTTTCTGTAGTGTCACTGGAACTGAACTCCAGGCTTTGCTCTTGCGCCAATGGTTTGAATATGTCAATCATTTCTTCAGACTCTAATTCAGGCTTCCTTCTCATGGCTTCATAGATGTTGAATTTTTCCACCACGCCATCGAATTCGCAAGACATAATTCCTGTCTTCATATCCAGCTTAGTTCCGGCAGTCATCATGAATGGTCTGCCCAGTAGAATGGAATTCTCCTTTGCTTCTGATCCTGTGTCCAACACGTAAAAGTCCGCAGGAAAAATCAACTCTCCTACTTTGATCAGCACATCTTCGATCACACCTTCTGGATACGCGTTTGACCTGTCTGCTAGTTGTATGACAACTCGGGTGTTTCGTAGTTCCCCCAAGTTGAGCATGTTGAAAACGGCTAGGGGCATCACGTTGATGGACGCCCCCAAGTCCATCATGGCTTTGTCCATGTCCCTGCCTGCGATATTGCAAGGGATAGTGAACATCCCCGGATCTTTCTTTTTCGGTGGCAATTTCTGCTGTATGATGGCTGACACACTCTCTCCCATAATATATCGAACATCCTTGTCAATCTTCACTTTCCTTGAGCATAGATCTTTAAGGAACTTGGCATACTTGGGAATTTGTTTAATCGCATCCAGTAGTGGTATGCTGAGCTCCAATTTTCGAAGGATCTTCATCATATCATTGGCTTCTTTTTCCCTGGCTTTTTGTCGAAGTCTACCCGGATAAGGAGGTTCAGTTTGCTCCTCATCATTTTGCTCTCTGGTCAGCCCATGACTGGTCTCTTCATTCATTTTTCGGTTGACTTCTGCCTCTGCCAAAATTTTCTTGGCTTGCTCGTCCCCCACCTCTGTTATGATTACCTGTGCTTGCTCTTTATGGTTGATCCCCTGAGGTGGGAGTTTTCCTGTATTCTCTTCTACCTTTGCCAGTGCTTTCGCCAAATGACCAATCTGCACGTTGGTTTGATTCATCCCGGCTCGGATTTCATTCCTAAATTTCTCACTTTCCTTAGCCATGCTCTCTATGGCTTCTTCCCAAGGTGCTCTCCTCTGATGAGATGGTTGATACACCTGTTGCTGCTGTGGCTGGTAGTGCTGTTGTTATGGTGGGCCTCCCTGATATTGTCCTTGTTGTTGGTGCTGGGCAAATGGTTGAGGTGCTCCTGATAGACCTGTACCATTCTGTTGTGGTTGACCATCCTGTTTCCATCGAAAATTAGAGTGATCCCTCCACCCTCTATTGTACGTATTGGAGAAAGGGTCATTCTTTCTCTGAAATCCTTCATTGCCCCCCATAGCGTTCACGTCCATTATATCTTCACTGAAGTTGGGGCAATTTTCAGATTGATGCCCCACTGCGTCACAAAGGCCACACTGTCTAACCTTCTTCTGCACGGTCAGACCACTTAGCAGTATCTTTATCTCCTTCATCTCCTTTTCTAGGTTTGTAACCTTGTCTTTTTCTCCCTCTTTTTCTGGTATCTCTCTGCTTCTTTCATGTCCATCATCTCTGGACTCTTCTGCCATTGTTCCCAAGAGTTTAAAAATCTCTTGAGGTGTTTTGCTCATCAACGATCCATTACATGCAGCTAGTACCAATCCTCGATCATTCCTCCGCATGCCCTTTACGAAACTTTCCACTTGATCTTTTGGAGTGATCTGGTGATGAGGACAGTTGCTTAACAACTGTTTGAAGCGAGTCCAGTACTCATAAAAGGTCTCCAGTCCATCCTGCTTGATGTTTCGGATGTCCCATCTCATCCTTTCAACTCCTGTGGCTGGGAAGAATTCTTCCAAGAAGCTTTGTTGCATTTCTGCCCAAGAGGTGACGCTCCCTTCAGGTAGATTATACAGCCATCTCCTTGCTCTATCCACCAATGAAAATGGAAAAAGAACCAGCTTCACATATTCCTGCTGATTCTCATTGGACTGGTGCATCACTGTCATTTCGAAGTCTTGGAGATGGGTGTGTGGGTCGTCTCCTGGGTATCCATTGATCGGTAAGGCCTGTATTAATGCAGGTTTCAGGTCGAACCGCTCAGGGGCGAAGGGATTCTCTGGTAAGGTGATCCCATTCGGTCTGAGATTCAGATTAGTTGGGTATGCCAACTGTTTGAGGGTCTGCGCCGTCTGTGGTTGGTCTACCATAGCTTCGCGGCTCGCTATCCGTGCAAGTGCGCATAGTTGTCGTTCAGTTCGGCCGATGTTTGCATCAAAAGCTAGTGCTCTCTGTACTCGATGAGTTCCACGCATACACTAGTAGCGGAAGATAGAATGAGAAGAGTAAAATTGTTGCGCATCAATTCCCCGGCAACGGCGCCAATTTTGACACGCACCCGTCGTATGGTACGATTAAAATACTTGTGTATGCCCCAAGCGGACAATACACGTTTCTATGCCCACTACCGGACTGATTAGTCTTAGCGGTAAGCTAGGGTCGATCCCACGGAGAATGAGGAACTACTTTACCCTTCGGTGCACAAATTGAGTTATCACGATCTCGATCTGTATATCTGCACAATAAACTAAACGGAAATCAAATATAAAAAGGGGGGTAAGATTTGAGATTGGTCATGATCATTGTTGATATGTTAATTCGGTCACGGGCACACTGAAGATTTGTCCATGCTTCGTATAAACTCAAGACGTGGCCCAAAGACATTGGGGCGTTTCAAGAGTCTATACTCCACATTTGGGATGGTTGAATCCCTTGTTGTCGTCTTGGTCCAAAGGTCACGCTTCACCCCGGTCACAAGGCCGTGCTTCACTCCTCCTTAGATAGTAGTCATACCCGATCTCTCCAAGTATGACCCTCACCAACCTTCTCTCCCAAGCTTCCCATGTCTGCACCTATAGAGTAGACATAACTCACGGGATATCCATTTCCGGTACTACGTCCAACCGGTCATCGATATGTCTACGATACGCGAGATGAGTCCTTCAGTCAATAACCATGGCTTGATGCCTCGTCACAGTTGGTGGTTGATTGTTAGAGAAGCCCAAAACCGAGAAAAGGTGCAGTATCCCCTTGCCTATTCCTCGCCATCCAGATCTACAACACCATGTTAGGTGCTGTCATGTTAGGTGCTGTTTAGCTACTCGGTCCTGGGCACATCGAACGTTGCCGTCTGTCATGCCCTGCCTTTGCTTGACATGGTACAGCTCCAACCGAACGGAGATCACCCGCTAGGTCAGGACTGTCCATGAGTTCTGCTCAGATCTATCCGGAACTACTGGACTCAACCGATGGCACAAGTGCCTCTCGAATATTTCACATATCAACAGTCAATAATTTCCCATACCCAAATCTCACCAAGCAGATTACTCACACATAATGAAATACATAATGATTAAGGAAATAGAACACATGAATAAAAGGGAATACGAAATACTTGAATTAAAAGCACCTAAGGCAAACAGCCTTGGATTTGTTCTTCACAGCGGAATGTAACTTAAAGCGGATAACTGTTTTGAACGTAAAGTAAATATAGAACTGAAAGTAAAAGTGTTTTTCCGGATTAAGAACTAGAGAATGGTAGAGTAACCAACGTTGTGCCAGCCGCATTGGTTGGACTTTTATAGTAGCAATGGCAGCGGACAAAACCCTAAGCGAGTAGACTGAATCGGCATGATTGGTACCTTCTATGTTGAGCGAGATTCTGATTATCCCAGATTGACTTGATTGGTGATTGGCAATCTCCGATTAATTGATTGATTTAGGGTGATGCGCTGACTTCAGGATCCTTCTTTCCATAGATGCTTGGCAGATATTATGTAAATCTTCTCCACGTAGCTTTCCTTCTTTAGCTGTGGCGACTGATTGGCAATTGCTGTGGTGGTCAAACTGGCTGCATGCTTCATGGTTTGATTCCTCGTAGGCAGGGCAGTTGCAAGATCTTCTTTGTTTTTAGATGCATTGCGTTAATACCACAAATGCGAATGATGAACAACAACTTAGCTTCAAGGTTCACATGGAATCCTCCTTTCAACCTCGTCTCTTGCTTCAATTCATCTTCTGCGCTGCATACTCCTTTGCGTAATCCTTGCAACCAACTGAATTTACTTCAATTCTGCTCATTCTGGCCACCTTCCTCTGTTTGACTCGAACTGAGCTTCCTTTCCTCGAACAATAGCTTTCTTCCCCTAGACAGACACTTGACGACACAAAAAGGCATGAAAAATGGGGCCAAATGGCCCAAAAGTCGAAGACGCATCAGCTATCAGCCAAATTAGGTGAATCCTCAACCAAAGGAGAAAAGATAAATTTCAAGAGACAAAAGAAAAATTAAAATAGAACAATATTTGGTAAGAGAAGGGGAGAAATTAATTGAGCTAATTAACATTCGTGTGCAAAATAATTCACAATCTAATGAATTCCTTGAAATTCATTAATTTTTCATAAGCTCCAATTATGTATATTCCAAATATAACAACCACGACAACATAAGACTTAGTAAGGAAACAAAATCTCCAAATACAATTCATCAAAGTTTTCAAAGCAAAATAATAAACTCCGAACATAATTCAATGTGCTAAAAAGACTGAAATGTTATGAAGTTAAAAGTGTGAAAGACTAACCATTATCAAGTGTGAAAAAGATTACAAAGAGCAGATCCCATTCATGGTAGATGCAGTATATATATAGCAAAAAATGATATATGCCAAGTAATGAAATGTTTAGTATGTTATCAATTCTTCACATCGATGGATGAAAAAATAAATTTTCATACCTCTCTTCAGAAAGATAGACTGCAAATGAAACTAAGGGTTTTTGCTTTGTGATGAAATTCTGAATTCCTTTTGTCATCTCTAATAATTTCGGAGCAGAAATCGACCGCATATTGGATTATGGGTGGTGATTTTTCCCTGAATAATAAGGAGATATGGTGTGAAAAAAATGGGCGCGAGATGTTGGGGGAGAAGAATTCTGCTATTTATCAATTTTACTCCGATTATTTTTGGGGGAGACGAACTCTGCTTATATTAGTTGTAGAAGTCTCCCTCCGTTTATTTTTTCTTTTAATTTTTTTCTATTCTACATTAATTTTAATAAAACCAGAGAAGCCCAAGCGTCGAAGAAGAAAAAAATGAAAGAAAAGAGAAAAAGGGAAGAAGAAGGTAGAAAAAGAAGAAGAGGAAGACAATCGCGCCACTGGCGATAGTGAATTGAGCGACGATGGCAGCGGCGAGGAAGAAGAATCTGCCGAGCAACCTCGTCCATCCCTCCCGTACGAGAAACGACGAATTTTTCAAAATGGAAAATTTGTATTATACATGTTACGAATTTCGTAATTCGTAACATTTGATACGAATTTCGTAGCTAGTGTTACGAATGTTGTAATTTGTAACTAACTCTGCAATGTGATAAGTGTATTTGAAGTTACGAATTTAGAATTTCGTAATACATTTGTGCCGATTTGAATTTCTCATATCCCGGGCTTAATACGAATTGGTGAATTCATACGTTTTGCGTTTAAAACTGGTTTGCATCGTGTGTTTTTATTTTTTTTCTCAGATCTGTTACCCATGTAATGAAATTAAAATTTCACAATGAATATTCTGTTTCTCTTTTATATTTTCGTAACATGTTACTTAGAAATTCGGTAATATAAATGTTACGAATTTCGTAATTCGTATCATTTGTATCGAATTTCGAAGCTGGTGTTACGAATGTTGTAATTCGTAACTAACTCTGCAATTTGATAAGTGTATTTGAAGTTACGAAATTAGAATTTCGTAATATATTTGTGCGGATTTGAATATTCTGTTACTATTTTATATTTTCGTAACATGTTTGTGGCGATTTGAATTTTTCAAAATGGAAATTTTGTATTATACATGTTACGAATTTCGTAATTCGTAACATTTGATACGAATTTCGTAGCTAGTGTTACAAATGTTGTAATTTGTAACTAACTCTGTAATGTGATGAGTGTATTTGAAGTTACGAATTTAGAATTTCGTAACACATTTGTGCCGATTTAAAAATTTCGTATTGAATCATGATATTATCGCGTATTTTTTCTCAGATATGTTACCCATGTTACGAAACTAGCATTTCGTATTGAATATTCTATTTCTAATTTATATTTTCGTAACATGTGACGGCAGCGGATTTGTCGTCGGGAACCCGGACGCGTTAAAATACTATTTGTATTTCCTGGTGCCCACCACTAAGTATAGTTAGGGTAAGTATTCAGGGTTGAACCCAAGGGAGGTAGGCTGTGATGACCTCGATAACACTGGACAAGAGTTGGGTTTTGGTTTGGGACACTCTCAACATAAACTAGAAGCAAATGCTGAAATAAAACACGAAATAAATCAAATATAGAGGGCATGCTTGAGTCGGTCTTGACTTGGTTCGATGTGCGTGTGTGTGCGGTTGGATCCCAGACCCTCGAATAGTCACTGCGTGGGCACGTCTCTTGGTTATAGGGTCTCGACACTCACGGACCTTTATTGTCACCATGTTACGTACGTGAGCATCTCAACCCTAGCACTTCTTTTCAGTATCGAGCCCTCCAAGTCACCTCGTGAGCCCACCTTACTGTCCACAGAATTAGCTTGCATTTGGAAAAGTTACCAATTGAGCCCTCTGCGTCAGCAGCCTTTGGATCTAGAAGGCCCAAGATGGCTAGAAGTATGGCTCGTGGCATTCACCACTCTCCAGCGCCTGCAATACGATCAGAGGTGAGGGGAACCCCTACACCTTTACCCAGTATTGTGAGGGATTTTGCCTCAGCCGCTCCTCCGTCAGCCACCACAGGATTTGTGGACGCTACACAACTTTGGAATTAAGCCCAGCGCGTCAGGAGCGGGTCCAGCAGCTCTCCGGCGAGCGTCCGGCCTCACCTTTCTCACACACAACACTCACATCTCACCGCATCTCAACCAACCCAAGCACAAATAACTTAGCTAGACATAAAGATAAAAGAACAAGCAACGAAAGAGATAAAAGAAAGCATCATCAACATTAAAACCAGAAAATATTATTTGCCTCACAGAGGTCTTGACAGAAAATGTAAAGAGTGATATTGTTTGAACTGAAATCTAAAAGTGCAGAGAGAAGTGTGTGTTGGTGTTCTTGCTATTCTTCGATGATAGGAGATGATTGAAGTGAAGGAGAGGGAATGACTTATATATGGCGGCTTCCAAAGTTGGTAGTTCCATTGATGTCTTTCAAGTCCACTCTTTAATCGAGTTTGGAGTCCGACATCCCTTTGGTTGGTCAGCCCTTCATTTTCAGTCCCATGTCCTTGCTTTTATCCCATTGGTCACTGCTGTTGTTGTTGTTGGAGGCTACCGTTGATGATGTTGTGGCCCTGTCAGAACTTGTTCTTTCCATTTCCGGCAAAGATTTGACTTTCAACACACGGAGTCTTCGTGGCTTTGCCGTCTGTCATCGTGATCACCATTAAGCTCCTTGGGACCTACAGTGCCCTGCTGCATTCCATTCTCTTTTATGCCCTTTTATCCACTCTATTGTGCCCATTTGCAGGAATCCTGTACCCCTGCATACCAGTGTGTCATCCCAGACACAAAAAACCAAAACAAAAGAAGAAAAGACTCGATTTAGACCTCTACGGACACTATAAAGAGCACAAAAATAGAGCTCGTCATACCCATACACTTTAATTCATACTTGTCCTCAAGTATGTGGTCAGACTTACGTTACAAAAAGATACAAAAGAAAAATAACAACCGACACGAAACAAGATCAACATGAAAAAAAAAATAAAGACACGACAACATGTTCATTCATCAAAACCAATAAATAGGTCAAAATTGGGTAAGCAACATGAGATCACTCCCTCACATCACCTCTCATGTATGCATGGTTGACTGTTTAAGCTCAAATCATTCTCAATCTTGGCCATGTTATAGGCTTGCCTACTGACTCATAATTCTTCATTCTTTAAAGACTAGGGCGTTTTCAAATTATCAATAGGATTTAACAGGTTGTAATGGGGCTTTAGGCAGGTAAGATCATTTAGGAACTGGCAAAGGTCATTATAGGCTTTTTGGAGGCCTCCAGGATCTTTCTTCTTACTAAACTCTTTGCATTACGGGCCTTAGCACACCCCCTGCTTTTCTTTTTATTTATTTCTTTTCTTTTCTATCCCCCCTTTTTGTAAGTAACCACCCTCATGTGGATTTTAGGATTTCTTTGCCTTAAGCTCTAGGGTGGTTTTTCTTCTTTTCTGCTCACAATCCCTTTCTGTTTTCTCTCCAGTGATCTCTAAGCCTATTATAATGATCATTACATCTTTGGGCTTTTTATCAGATTAATTCAAATGAATTATTTGGCTCAATCTGGGCTAACAAGTGATATACTTTTCAGGGAAGGGATGTGTTAGCTAAGTAGGATCATAGAAAGAAATGCCTATATCATCTAATCATCAACACCCATAGTCATAAAATTATCGAGAGCCAAGTAGACAAATTCTAGCAGAATCCTAGATGAGAATGCAAAATCACACAAGAAAGGAATGCTGCATAGATCATGAGATAGCATGCAAAGCCCTAAATCTCACTGGTTTATGCTACATACCCATTCATCGTCCCTATTCATCTAAGCCCATAAAATGAACACAAAAACAAACAAAGAAGAAAACAAGAAAGAAACAAGGACATGCTGATCAAAGCAAACACAAAAACACACAAACCAACATACCCACATACTTTGCTGCAAGCAAAGTGGTTGAATCCAATAGACTCAAACATATATACAGACTCAACATAAAGAAAAACAAACCTATAATACTAAAAATCAAAAATAGGAGGACACAAACTAGGGAGCAGACTGCTCCCCAGGGTACCTGGCTTCCTACCTCTTATTGAACTCCTTGAGGGCGCGGAGGATCTCTTTGAGGATGTGGTTGTTGGCTCCAGCAACAGCTTCCACCTCCTGGATGCGGTTCAGTATTTCCTGGCCCATTGCAGCAGTCATCGGGCCCTCCACAACAACTTCCTTGGTTTTGGGATAGGTAAACTTGTACACCCCTCATTCTCCAACTTCAATGTCTTGCATCCTCTGCAAGCATCCAAAATCCAGCAACTCCTCTGGGACAACCTCCATCTTCTCCTCATTCACCAGCCTCATGAATATAAGAGAGATGAAAGGTCGTGGCAGATAGATATTTAGGATTTCTTTTAGATTATTGCTGATAAAATCCACATCAGTAGATGCTTCCAGAATCCCCTCAATCTCCCGACCACATCTTCATGCTCTCTGAAATTATGGTGGGGCCCTCCTACCTACACACAGAGACCAGACAACCCCAAAACAAAACACTACCCTTTACAACCTAAGTTAACACAACAAACTCACTCAAAAGGGAAATAAACAAAAAGATAAAATTCTTACCATGTTGTCTCCTGGTGAGAGCCCTTGGTTATAGTAGTGAGCCCAACTTCTCCCTTCTTCATATAAAGTTGTGAGGCTGAGTAGTGGTGGGGGCACCATCTACTCCTTCATGATCTTCATGATACGTCTGGAGCCTTTGGCTGTTTGTCATAAACAACTTCCCTGACTTTAAATCCCTGATCTCAACCGCATCGCTTTGATAGTGGACCACAACCTCATATGGACTCTTATTCTTGGTAGTCACTTTGCACCTCCACGGGTTGAATTTTGGTTGATGAAGTAGCACCCGTTGCCCTCGTTCAAACTCTTAACTTGCATCATTTGATTGAACTCCTTTCTCAACCAATTCAGAAAATTTTCAATTAGATTCATCGAGATGTGTGGTCTGCTAGCCCTTCTGTAATCCACACATACTCACCATCCATTCGTGAGATCCTTATGGACCAACAAATCTCTTTCATCCTTCATGCCCTCTTCACCCGAGGTAGTGGGCACCATGAGCACTGTATTGAGCCATTCCCCTTCTGAAATAGATTTTATGATGCTCAATTCTGTCAATCTAGTGATCTCCGGCCTCAAAACTTCTTCCACCATTGAAATAAGCCCTCTTGATTGATCACGGAGTTGTTATGCATGCTCATCATTATCCATGTGGAGCTCTTGAGATGCCATAGTGTGCTCTATATAGTCCACCGCTTCCATGTCGTCAATTTCAATGGCACCTTTTGCGCCCTTGTAGACTTCAAACTGCACCTTCTCACCATCAGATTCACAAGTTAATTTTCCTGAGTGACAGTCGATGTTGGTCCTTGTTGTTCTCATAAAGGGTCTTCCTAGCAGTAATCACCTGGATTTGATCTCATTGTTCCCCATATCTAAGACATAAAAATCAGCAGGGAAGATAAGATCCCCTACTCTGATCAATACATCTTCCATAATGCCCTCCAGGTATACCACTGATGTGTCAGCCAACTGAATCACTACCCTCGTGGCCTTCATTGCCCCAATATTCATTTTGTTGTACATCGACAAGGGCATGACATTGATTGAAGCTCCCAGATCCAGCATTGCCATATCTATCCTTGTGTTTCCAATAACACATGGGATCACGAACATCCCCGGATCTCCACATTTCTGTGGCATTTTCCTTTGAATCATTGCAGACACATTCTCCCCCGCCACGATCCTTGCATCATCTTGAATTCTCACTTTCTTTATGCATAAATCCTTCAGGAACTTGGCACAACGAGGCATGGTCTTGAGTGCAGTGAGGAGGGGTAGGTTAATTTCCACCTTCTTGAATATGTTGAACATTTCCATCAATTCATCCTCCTTCTTTCCTTTAGCCAATCTATGTGGGAAAAGGGGCATGTATGATAGGTGTCAGAGGTCTGACATATGGCTTCTCGACCTCGACTTCCTTCTCCACCAGATTTTCTTTGATTGGTTCCTTCCTTTTTTTGCCTTTCGTTGTTGTGCCCTCGTCAGCTTCCATTGTGAGCTCTGTCCCTGGCATGAAGACCTTCTCAGCTTCCCACTTTGCAATGCAATGACATTGAGTTGAGCCTTCTGAAGTATCTCTACTTGAGGGGGGAGTTCACCATGTCTCTTCTCCATCCTAGCCATGGCATTTAGCATTTGACCCACTTGATTGTGTAGGTTTTAGAGGGTATTTTTCGTTTCTTGCTTGAATTTGGCTTTCTCCTCCTGTTCTTTAGTGAAATTGGCCCCCAATATATTGACAACATCAGTCAAAGAAGGTCATCTGTTCTGATTTCGAGGCTATACTACTGTTGATGCCCTTGCTGGTTCCCTTGGTGCCAGGGTTGGGTCCCAATCTCAGATTCTCATGATTTTTCCAGGCAGGATTGTAGTATTGATTGTTTGGCTCAAACCTCCTTTGCTGGTTGTTATTGTTTCCTGGTTGCATCAATGCATTAACATCCTCCACAAAGAGTGTGAGGCAAACATCTATCTCATGGTGTGTGGCTTGGCAAAATCCGCAAGGCTTGAACACCTTCTTCTGTTGTGAGCCCAAGTTGTTGACCAACATCTTTACAACAAAGCATATGTCATCGATCTTGGCCTCTACTGCCGTGGGCTCCGTGGTAGGCTGCTTGAATGTTTCTCCCCCATCGTTGCGAGAGTCTTCAGCCATATCTCCTAACCACTTGAAGGCTTCACTTGGAGCTTTGTTCGCAATATTTCCTCCAAAACAGACATTGATAAAGGACTTCTCATTGGCCCTCAAACCTCCTACGAAATTCAGCACCAAATCATGAGTGGAAATATTACGTTGTGGCACTTTGCTATCAGCTTTTTGTATCTTTCCCAATAATCATAAAAGGACTCCCAGTACCCATTTTGATGCTCGTGATGGCCTTTCTCATAGCCATAATACATGTAGCTAGGAAGTATCTTTCTAGAATTTTTTGTTTAAGTTGTGCCCACGTCGTCGCACTCCCTTCCTCCAAAGAATAAAATCAGGCTCTAGCGTTGTCATGGAGTGTGAAAGGGAAAGACACTAGCCGAATAAATTCTCCCATGTTGCCCTCCGTACAGACTGTCAAGACCGCCATCTCAAAGTCTTGTAGATGTCTCTAAGGGTCCTCTCCAGGCATGGCGCTGAACTTCGGAAGTATTTGTATGAAAGTATGCTCCAACTCCCAATTCCTGGTGGGCTCAGGCAACCTTATGCCCATGGGTCGTAGGTTAAGGTTGAAGGGGAACACCATCTCCCTCATCGTGCGCTCAGGCTCTTCTTGATGGTTGTCTCCCATCTCGTCGTCAATCGGGTTCTTTGCTTCTAGATTTGGATCTCCACCTTTGAGATCTCCACGTTTCTCGTCTAGATCTGTAGCTCTAACTTGTAGATCTCGTATCCTCTCTGCCTCTTTTTCCCTCCTTGTCTATGCTCGTAGCCACTTTGCTAATTTCTTGATCTCAGGATAGTACCAAAGATGCCATTGAGGTGTACCTGCAAGACCATGACCAAGCATATACAAGGAAAACAAAAGAGGTTAGCTTAAACAAAATGAGATTATCACTAGCAAACATACCTCCCTGACAACGACACCAGATTTGTCTTCGGGAATCTAGACGCGTCAAAATACTATTTGTATTTCCTGATGCCACCACTAAGTTCAATTAGGGTAAGTATTCAGGGTCGAACCAAAGGAAGGTAGGCTGTGATGACCATGATGCCAGTGGACAAAAGTTGGGTTTTGGTTTGGGACACTCTCAACATAAACTAGAAATAAAGACTGAAATAAAACATGACATAAATCAAATCTGGAGGGCATGCTTGAGTCTGTCTTAACTTGGTTCGATGTGCGTGTGTGTGCGGTTGGTCCTAGGCCCTCGAATAGTCACTGCGTGGGCACGTCTCTTGGTTATAGGGTCTCGACACTCACGCCCCTTTACTGTCACCATGTCATGCACGTGAGCATCTCAACCCCAACACTTTATTTCAGTATCAAGCCCTGCAAGTCACCTCGGAAGCCCACCTTATTGTCTATAGAATTAGCTCTCATATGGAAAAGTCACTAATTAAGCCCTCTGCATCAGCAGCCTTTGGGTTTAGAAGGCCCAAGATGGCTAGAAGCATGGCTCGTGCCATACACCACTCTCCAGCGCCCGCAACACGACTGGAGGTGAGGGGAACCCCTGCACCTTTACCTAGTATTGTAAGGGATTTTTCCTTTGCCGCTCATTCGTTGGCCACCAAAGGAGTTGTGGACGCTTCACCACTTTGGAATCAAGCCCAGCGCGTCAGGAACGGGTCCAGCAGCTCTCCGGCGAGCTTCCAGCCTTACCTTTCTCACACATAATACTCACATCTCACCGCATCTCAACCAACCCAAGAACAAATAACTTAGCCAGAGATAAAGATAAAAGAACAAGCAACGAAAGAGGTAAAAGAAAGCATCATCAACATTAAAACCATAAACTATTGTTTGCCTCACAGAGGTCTTGACAGAAAATATGAAGAGTGATATTATTTGAACTGAAATCTAAAAGTGCAGAGAGTAGTGTGTGCTAGTGTTCTTGCTATTCTTCGATGATGGGAGATGTTTGAAGTGCAGTATAGAGGATGGCTTATATATGGCGGCTTCCAAAGTTGGTAGTTGCAATGATGCCTTTGAAGTCTGCCCTTTAATCGAGTTTGGAGTCCGACATCCCTTTGGTTAGTCAGCCCTTCACTTTCAGTCTCATGTCCTTGCTTTCATCTCATTGGTCGTTGCTACTGTTTCTATTGGAGGCTACCGTTGAAGATGTTATGGCCCTGTCAGAACTTGTTCTTTCCATTTCCAGCAAAGATTTGACTTTCAGCGCACGGAGTCTTCGTGGCTTTGCCGTCTGTCGTCGTAATCACTCTTAAGCTCCTTGGGACCTCCAGTGCCCTGCCGCATTCCTTCCTCTTTTATGCCCTTTATCTGCTCCATTGTGCCCATTTGCAGGAATCCTATGCCCCTGCATACCAGTGTGTCCTCCCAGACACAAATGACCCAAAACAAAAGAAGAAAATACTCGATCTAGACCTCTACAGATACTATAAAGAGCACATAAATAGTGGTATTCATGAAGCTCCCCGACCTTGTCTCCAGATCCGGCAAAGCTCTACATTTCATGATAGCTCGCCAAGTAACATCGACACCGGAGGATGATGAAACAACTTTGTTTTTCAAGGTCCATGGGAGAGTTTTAAGGTTCTCAAGGGTTGAGTTTGCATTGGTTACGGGCCTCCGATTTGGACCTACACCTATCAATTTCCAGCCCTACCAAGCCCACCGAATACCAAGAAATTTAGTCTTCACAAAGCTCATGGGAAACAAAGAAGTGCTGATTGCCAATGTCCGAATAAAGTTCACAAACAAGAAATTCAAAGTGAAAAAGGTAGAAGTCAAGGGTACCGAGTCGACTATCTAAAAATGGCGAAGATTCTCTTGGCTTGTCTTTATGTGCTTGGACTTGATCCAAACAAGGAGAAAGTTCCACTATGAATGTGGGATTTGGTGGAAGATAATGAGGCTTGGGAACAGTTCCCGTTGGGAAGTTATGCCTATCAGATATTGATTGATAGACTTGATGCGGTAAAAAAATAGCTTGGAACCTGCTACCATCTGAAAGGGAACACGATAGCATTCTTGGTAAATTTCTACTCAATTCGTATCACTTTATCTTGTTTCCCTGCTACGAATTGTCTAATTCAGAATTATGTGGTTACACAGTTATGAATTTGCCTTAATACAATTACGAAATGACTCTATCTTTTATTAGGAATTTAACAATTCGTATCAGTGACAAAATGCTACTAATATAAATTTAATTTCAGGCTCGGATACATGAAGCAATACCGACTGTGGGGAAACTGATTAGAGGGAAGGACAACAAAAATTTATACCTCATATGCTGAGGTATAAATATATGAGTGCAAAGAAAATGCCGAGCTTCAATTCAAAGGCACAATTTCAATTATTGTTAACAAGTTGCGAATTTTGATTTTATATCCATGTTATGAATTTTGAAATTCGTATCGTTGTTTGAAGCATCTTGGGTTCTTTTGGTGGAATGTCGAAACACTATTGATTCTGATGTTACGAATTATGAAATTCTTAACTAATACTGCTGTTACATGTCATTTTGAAGTTACAAAATTTCAATTTCGTAACACATTCTTTGGTAACCCTGTTACTTGTTAGAATTTATTCTGAGGTTACAAATTATGAAATGCATAACTAATGCTGCTGTTACATGTAATTTTGAAGTTACAAAATTTCAATTTCGTAATACACTCTTTTGTTGCGATTCATTATTTTCGTAACATTGTTACTTGGTACGATTTTATTCTGATTCGTAACATTTTTTGGTTGCGATTTATTCATTTCGTAACAGTGTTACTTGTTTTCTGCATTACGAATTAATCAATTTCTAACAGTGTTACTTGTGTTCTTTGTAGGAGTTGGTCGCCGAACTTCAGCCAACAAACAAGGAGAAGAAGACAACTTACTGGTAATCTCTTGAACAAGATCCTAAGAAGAGGCCATTTACATTTCAATATGATCCAACTGACAACATGAAGAAGAGGAAGCGGGAATTGATAACGACGAAGATGTCGCTACTGACCCCAATGTTGCTTCACTACTGTTGCTGCTGTGAATGCTCCACTACTCCCTTCCAACATACAATTTGCTTAAGATCGGGAGACTTTAATGAAGAAGATAGGTGAATATGTCGGGAGCGTAGCAACAAAGAGAGCAAAAATAGAGGTTAAGGCTCTTCTCCAAACACAGCAAGAGCAAATGCTACAAGCCCTTATCCAATGCCAAAAAGAGAAACAACAGCAACTCATTGAAGCTGTGGAAGATTACATCTTGAAGAAGCTGCTGGAAGTCGAAGCACATAAAGGGGTGGAGTCACAACGACTGAAAATGGAGACACCGGAAGCAGTAGCAGCAGCGGCAGCCCCTCTTCCACAAATGGCAGCAACAGCCTCCCTTCTCTTGAACAAGAAATGCTACCCCCCATCCCCCCCCCCCCCCCCCCCCCCCCCCCCCCCCCGCCGAATTGTGCTGAAGGAATGACAGAAGGAGAAGACCAATAGCAGCAGCAGAACCTACTCTCCACCGAGCTGGAGTCCAAACATGTATAAAAATGAAGATGAGTGTGGAATAAAAAATAATGATGTTTTATCTATTTTTTTATTTAATTTATGGACGAATTGTGTTGGTGTATTTTCGGTTGAAACAATTTGTACGATTGATACAAATTTAATAATTCGTATCGTCATTATATTATTATTATGTATTCGTATCATTGCATATATTGTCGTCAATATGTGTTACGAATCTCATAATTCGTAACAGATATTCATCTGTTGTTGCTACAATCTTATACAAGTACGAATGATACGATATTTATAATTTGTACCATAGTTATATTATTTTCATGATACGAATTATAGTAATGCATACCATTTGTAAATATGCTAAAAATAATAGGAGGAATGTTGGATTGCTTTGTGGAGTGGAGAAAGATTTCTTTGAACACATTTTAAATAAAAATAAACAGCTTTACGCGGATCACATTGAAGCTTACCTCGCTGTACTCACTTCGGATCTAGCCCTTGCAGGACTCAAACATATCAATTCCAATATTGCGATCACATCATGCTACTTCATGGTAACTGCCCTTGTTTTATGTGTTAACTTTGATACGAAATTATCAATTCGTAACATGTGTCTCTCATTACTAGGAATTCGTAACATGATTTTCTGATTTGTTAATAGGAAACAGTTGATGAGGTGTTCGAAGAAATGCATAAGGATAAGAAACAATTCGATGAGTTGTTTAATCACGAATTGTTTAATGATCAAATTGAAGAGATTGTTCCAGAAGAGCTGATGAAAAGATTGTGCTTATTTGCTGAGGCTACACAACCTAATTGAGGCCCAAACATGAAGCAATAAATCGATTACGAAAAGGTAAAACTAAAACTATTACATTTTTTTCCGTAGCAAAATGATTGTTTCTCTATTACGATTTTAAGAATTCGTATCACTTAGTCATAATTTCATGCTATGATTTTATGAATTCGTATCACTTTATCATAATTCAATGTTACGAATTATCGCTTTCGTATCACATTATCATAATTTCATGTTACGATTTAATGAATTCTTATCAGTTTGACCTGATTCCATGTTACGAAATCACTATTTCATATCAATCGTGTCATGATCTCATGTTATGAATTTATTACTTTGTATCAATTTTTGATAATTTCATGTTACGATTTTATGAATTCTTATCAGTTTTTCATGATTCCATATTAAGGAATTCAACATTTCGTTTCGATGTGCCTTGTAGGTCGTAGCCATCTGCAACTACAAAGACCACTGGGGAACGCATCTATTGGATCTAAAAAAGCAAAAACTTGTGCTCTACGATTCATTTCAATGGACATTCGAGGATCACCACTTCACAGATAGGAAGGACATCTTCCTACCCGTTGTAAGGCTTATCCCTTAAATATTGAAGGAAATCAGATACTTCGAACATCATCGCATCAAGAAACCCACTCTAACACAATGGGAGTTGTGTTTTCTACCTAAGATAAAAAATCCATTCAAACAAAAAGGGGATGTGAAATATGGGCTCTATGCATTGAAGTACGTGGAGCAGAACCTATCGAGTACCCCGCTGCCCAAATGCTTGAAGAAAGAACAGGACTATGATCATTATCGCAACCACATTGCGAGAACTATATATGCTCACAGCAACGACGAACCCATTCCCATGGTATTGGAAAGTAATCATTGAAATAATATTTTCTATGGCCTTTTGTTTTTGCAAGCTGCACATATTTTGCTCTAAACAATTCCTATTTTGTAAGATTTCATCACACTTACTGTAGGTAAAATATGCAACTGTTTTTATTTTGCAAACTACACTGTTACGAAATTATGATTTTGTAATCCGTAACATCTGTTACAAAGTTTATATTCCATATCATATTTCCTAAGAAATTTTACTCATAACAAGTTATTCATTATTATATTTTACTCTGTTACAAATTTTATATTTCGTATCAATGTTCGTATGAAGTTTAATTTCTTAACAAGTTATTCATAGCAAGAACCCGTTACACATTATTAGATGTTACTCTGTTACAAAATTCATATATCATATCATGTTTTGTAGGAATTATAATTTCGTAATAAATTATTTATAGCCAGATTAAGTTACAAATTACAAATTTTTATATGTTACTCCGTTACAAAATTATAATTTCGCAACAAAGACTCCTATCTAAGATATGTTACAAATGTTGCGAAATTGTCATTGTGTAATATTTATATGACTTTCGAAATGTCTTACTTCATTACGAAGTCAATACTTCGTAACAGACCACAACGAAAATCCATAAAAATACAACAAAAATACGATGTCATAAAAAATACCAACAATCAACATACAAAAACCATAAAAACTATCAACCAAATATATTCGGGTCTTCACACGTTAAACGAGTATGCCTCTCTACGCCGCAGATCCCGCATTTCTTCTTTTTCCGAGTCTTTAGTTTATTGCTACTCACTTCCTCCTCCCTAGTAATCTCATCTAAAACTGTAGTGCATGTGTTTTGATAATGATCTTTATGATGACATCGAGAGCACACACGATCTCCAGACTGAATTCTCTTCTTTCGTGGTCGACCAACTTACCTAGGGTTGTGAGGGGTCCCAACAACCCTTGAGGCAATGTCATCGGGTGCAAGCCATTCATCTTGATCCGGGATCGACATCACTTCACCAGCATAAGATTCAAGCCACGTCTCAGTCGAGTAATAACGATGCACATATGACAATAGGGCTTGTCTGGCGAAACTGCAAAAATAAAAAAACATATTGCAGTTACGAAATGTACAATTCGCAACGAATAATACCAGTCTATATGGTAATGCAGTTACGAAATGACACTATATTCGTAACATCTAATCAATTTCGTAATGAGGTAAGATCATCTTATTTCTGCAGCGGTATGAGAACAAGGTATAGGATCAAAGATCAAAGACGTGACATGAGCACTCTCGAACAGCAAGGTCTACCATATGGCTGTGAGATCTAGAAATGACTTTGCATTTAATCTCACTGATAGGTTCAACCTTCATACTCAATAGCTTTCTCTAGCCTTTTGATTGCATACTTCAATAACTCTTGGGATCTAGCTGTAGCCCTGCTACGATGCTTAAAAAACCAATCATGACATATCTTACGGACATACTCAAGCAATGAACACTGGCAAAGATCTAGCCCATTTTATTCTAGCATTCAAAACCTCTACTGCATTTGATGTTTCAAAGTAGTACCGGCGAACAGGGCATTTACAGACAGCCCATCTACTAGGGTCAAGATTCATAACCCTGGCATGTGCACGAAAAGCTGTCTGTTGCAGATTCGCCGTGTGTTCCTCAAAATCCGAATACTAATATGCCGTTGCTGCAGCTTGGAAAATATCAGTCACAAAAGTGTCATAACCCCATTTCTTCATGTTAGTTTGTATATGAAATGAACATAACCCGTGGGCGATCCCTGGATAAACCAAATCAATTGCATTCTTGATGGCGCTCGGATCTATCATCGGGAAACCCGGACGCGCCAAAATACGATTCGTAAATTTCCTAATGCCCACCACAAAGTATAGTTAGAGGTAAGTATTCAGGGTCGAACTCAAGGGAGGTAGGCTGTGATGACCTCCATGTCACTGGACAGGAGTTGGGTTTTGGTTTTGGTCACTCTCAACATAAACTAGAAGCAAGCCTGAAATAAAGCGCTAAATAAATCAAATATAGAGGGCATGTTTGAGTCAGTTGTGATTTGGTTCGATGTATGTATGTGTGTGTTTGGATCCCAGGCCCTCGAATAGTCACTGCATGGGCACGTCTCTTGGTTATAGAGTCTCAACACTCATGCCCCTTTACTGTTACCATGTCACGCACGTGAGCATCTCCTCCCCAACACTTCCTTTCTGCATCGAGCCCTCCAAGTCACCTCAAGAGCCCACCTTACGGTCAATAGAATTAGCTCGCATCCGGAAAAGTCACCAATTGAGTCCTCTGTGTCAGTAACATTTGGATCTAGAAGGCCCAAGATGGCTATAAGCATGGCTTGCGCCATACACCACACTTCAGTGCCCGCAACACGATCGGAGGTGAGGGGAACCCCTACACCTTTGCCCAGTATTGTGAGGGATTTTGCCTCCGCAGCTCCTCCATTGGCCCCCGCAGGAGATGTGGAGGCTCCATCACTTTGGAATCAAGCCCATTACATCGGGAACGTGACCAGCAGCTCTCCGGCGAGCATCCGACATCACTTCTCTCACACACAACACTCACATCTCCCTGCATCTCAATCAACTCAAGCATTAACAACTTAGCTAGACATAACGATAAAGAAACAAACGAAGAAATAAATAAACGAAAGCATCATGAACATTAAAAACTGGAAATAAGTGTTTGCCTCACAGAGGTCTTGATAGAAAATGTAAAGGAAGTATTGTTGTGCTGAAATCTAAAATGTGCAGAGAGAGTAGTGTGTGCTGATGTTCTTTGATGATTTGTGGTGATAGGAGATGTTCCGAGTGAAAGAGAGGGATGACTTTTATATGGTGGCTTCCCTAAGTGGTAGTTACATCTAAGCCTTTCAAATCCACCTCATAAACAAGTTTGGAGTCCGACATCCCTTTGGTTGGTCAATCCATCACTTTCAGTCCCTTGTCCTTGCTTTCATCCCATTGGTTGCTGCTATTGTTGCTGTTGGAGGCTACCGTTGAAGATGTTGTGGCCCTGTCAGAACTTGTTCTTTCTATTTCCGGCAAATATTTAACTTTCAGCGCATGGAGTCTTCGTGGCTTTTCCGTCTTTCGTCGTAATCACCATTAAGCTCCTTGGGACCTCCAGTGCCCTGCTGCATTCCTTCATCTTTTATGCCCTTTATCCGCTCCATTGTGCCCATTTGCAAGAATCCTATGCCCCTGCATATCAGTGTGTCATCCCAGACACAAAAGACCCAAAACAAAAGAAGAAAGACTCGATCTAGACCTCTACAGACATTAAAAAGAGCACGAAAATAGGGTTCGTCATACCCACACACTTTAATTCATACTTTACCTCAAGTACATGGTTAGACTTATCCAAAGAAAAGACACAAAAGAAAAACAACAACAGACACAAAACAAGATCAACATGAAAAGGAAAACAAAGACATAACAACATGCTCATTCATCAAGGCTAATAAATAGGTTAAAATTGGGTAAGCAACATGAGATTCACTCCCTCACAACACCTCTCGTGTATACATGATTGGCTGTTTACGCTCAAATCATTCTCAATCTTAGCCATGCTATACGTTTGTCTATTGGCTCATAACTCTTTCATTCAGTAATAACTAGGGTGTTTTCAGATTATCAACAGGACTTAGCAGGTTGTAATAGGGCTTTAGGCAGGTTAGATCATTTAGGTACTGACAAAGGTCATTATAGGCTTTTTGGAGGCCTTCACGATCCTACTCCTGACTAGACTCATTGCATTACGGGCCTTAGCACTCCTTCTGCTTCCTTTATTTCTTTCTTTCGTCTTTTCTTTTCTATTTCCCCTTTTATACGCAACCATCCTCATAAGAATTTTAGGATTTCTTTGCCTTAAGCTCTAGGGTGATTTTTTTCTTCTTTTTCAGCTCACAAATCCCTTTTTGTTTTTCTTCCAGTGATCTCTAAGCCTATCATAATGACCATGATATTTGTGGGCTTTTTATCAGATTAATTTGAATGAATTATTCAGCTCAAACTGGGCTAACAAGGGATATATTTTTCTCAGGGAAGGGATGTTTTTGGCTAAGTAGGCTCATATCGAGAAATCCATATATCATCTAATCATCAACACCCATAGTCATAAAAGGATAGCGAGCCAACTAGACAAATTCTAGCAGAATCCTAGATAAGAATGCATATTCACACAAGAAAGAAAAGCTGCATAGATCATGATATAGCATGCATAGCCCAAAATTTCTCAGGTTTATTCTACATACCCATTTATCGTCCCTATTCATCTGAGCCCATAGAATGAACACAAAGACAAACAAAGAAGAAAAACAAAAAGAAACAAGTTCATGCTGATCAAGGCAAACACAGAAAAGACACACAAACCAACATACCCACACACTTTTCTGCAAGCAAAGTGGTGGAATCCAACACACTCAAACATATATACAGACTCAAAAAGAAAAATAAACCTAAACTACTAAAAATTAAAAAGATGGGAGGACACAAACTAGGGAGCAGGCTACTCCCAGGGTACCTGGCTTCTTGCCTCTCATTGAACTCTTTGAGGGCATGGAGGATCTCTTTGAGGATGTAATTGTTGGCTCCAACAACATTCTCCACCTCCTGGATGCGGTTCAATATCTCCTAGCCCATTCCAGCAGTTATCGGGCCCTCCACAACAACTTCCTTAACCTCGGGGTAGGTAAACTTGTACACTCCTCCTTCTCCAACCTTGATGTCTTACATCCTCTGCAAGCATCCTAAATCCAGCAGATCCTCCGGGGCAGCCTCCATCTTTTCCTCATTCACCAGGCGTATGCTCTTAACCAATTCAGTGATGAATTGACCGAGCATTATCTTGCTCTTGGTGGTCTTGTTAATTTCTTGCAGTTGTGTGATCACCAGGGATCCAAAGTTGACCCTCCGCTTGGTCTCCATGCACCACAGCAGATACAACTCCTTCTGAGTAATGGAGTTGCTGGCATTGTCCTTCCCATAAAAGTAGTAGACAATCACTCTATGGCAAAGACGGAGGGCATCACTTTTCAATTCGTGCCCCTTTGAATACCCACTCTTGAACTCTAGGGTCCTCCCCAACATCCTTCATTTCTCTTGCATCTCATGTACAATCTGGTCCGGTATCTTTCTTACAACATTTTTATACTCTTTTTGTTGCAAATCCCACACATCCGCCATCTTCACAGCTTGGTTGATCTCATTCACCGACAAACTCCCCTTGATCTCGAAATACAAACATGCAGTCGCTAGCCCCACCGAAGTCCGAGTCTTCGTCGCCATGGTCCTCACAAACTCTCTTGCCAAATCCACATACACCTTCCCCCTCCAAGTTAGAAAAGGGCTCCACCCTATGTTCACAAAGTAGCGCTCCATATCCTTCCACACCCCCAATTCCTCCATGGATTTGACATCCACAATCTTGGGCACTAGGACTCGCTTGAAGGATGGAGGTCCTGTTCCCACATCTCTTCGAAGGAGCTTAGAGGAGGTCGGGGTTGCTGGCGTGCTCTTCGTCTTTCTCTTCTTGGCTGCCGTCTTCACCTTGGAGGCCTTTAGCAACTTCACCAGATCTTCAGAGGCCATGGAAACCATTCCTTCATTGACCGACTTCTCCTTCTTCTTCTTATCCTCCGGTGCAAACTCATTGATAATGTCGTCGATGGTTTTAGCTGTGGACTCATCCTTGTCATCCTCATTCTCCTCCGACCCCTCTCCTCTGCTTTTTCTTCTTCAAGCGGAATGGACTCCCTAGCATCATGCTTCCTCTTCGTCTTCTTTTCCTTGGGTGGAGACTCGGTTGATTTCTGCACCTCCTCTGTTTGAGGGTTTTCTCTCTCCAATTCCAGCATACGAGAGGCGGCAGCCTCTTCGTCATGGTCAGGTGAGGATAAGTTCTGTTGTTCGACGTCAGCGGCTGAGGGATCGGCTGCCATCTTCTTTAGTTTCCTAGTTTTCTTGGCTATAGGGTCTTTGGGAACGACGGTTTTAGACTTTCCTCTTATTCTAGCCATTTACTTGAGTTGGGGGTGGAGGGTTATGGAGGTTGTGGAGGGTGAGGAAGAAGATTAAGGGTAGAGGTTTGTGGTGGTTGTGAAAGAGTGGGAGAGTGGGTTGCTGAAAAATAGGGTATAAGGGTTTAAATTTTGAAATGGAGGAGACGAAGGGTCGCGACAAGCAAATATTTTAGGGTTTTTTTTTGCTGATAAAATCCACATCAGCAGAATTCTCTCGATCTCCCAACCACTTCTTCGTGCCCTCCATAATATCGGTGATGCCCTCCTATCTACATACAGAGACCAGACAACTCCAAAGAAAAAAACACTCTACAACCTAGGTTAGCACAACAAACTCTCCTGAAAGGAAAATAAACAAGAAGACAAAATTCTTACCAGGTTGCCTCCTGGTGCGCTCTTAGTTATAGTCGTGAGCTCAACTTTCTCCTTCTTCATATCAGGTTATGAGGCTGAGTAGTGGTGAGGGCACCATCTACTCCATTGTGATCTTCATGATAGGGTTGAAGTCTTTGACTAGTTGTCACGAACAACTTTCCTGACTTCAAGTCCCAGATCTCAACCGCGTTACTCTGATAGTGGACCACAACCTCATATGGATTTTTCTTCTTGGTAGTCACTTTGCAGTTCCACAAATTGAACCTAGGTTCATGAAGTAGCACCCGTTGCCCTCATTCAAACCTCTTAACTTGCATCATTTGATCAAACTCCTTTCTCAGCTAATTCAAAAAAAATTCAATTAGATTCATCGAGATGTGTGTCCTGCTAGACTTCTAGCTTTCTCTTTTGTAAGCCACACATACTCGCCATCCATTTGTGAGATTCTTGTGGACCAACAAATCCCTTTCATCCTTCATGGTCTGTTCATCAAAAGTGGTGGGCACCATTAGCACCGTATTGAGCTATTCCCTTTCTAGAATAAGTTTTATGAAGCCCAACTCTGTCAATCTCATGATCTCTGGCTTCAAAACCTTTTCTATCATTGCAATAAGCCCTCCTGATTGATCATGAGGCGGATCTGCATACTCATCAGTGTCCATGTGGAGCTCTTGAGATACTGTTGCGTGCTCTATATTGTCCACCACTTCCATGTTCTCAGTCCCGATGACACCCTTTGTGCCTTTGTAGACATTAAACTGCACAATCTCGCCATCGAATTCGCAAGTTAATTTCCCAGAATGGTAGTCAATCTTGGTCCTTGCCATCCTCATAAAAGGGTCTTCCTAGAAGTAATCCTTTGGATTTGATCTCATTGTTCCCCATATCTAAAACATAAAAATTAGCTGGGAAGATGAGATCCCCTACTCTGATCAATACATCTTCTATAATGCCCTCCGGGTATACCACTAATCTGTTAGCCATCTGAATTACTACCCTCGTGACTTTCATTGCCCCAATATTCATCTCGTTGTACATCGACAAGGGCATGACATTGATAGAAGCACCCAGATCCAACACACCCTATCTATCCGTGTGTTGCTAATTACACAAGGGATCACGAACATCCCTGGATCTCCGCATTTCAATGGCATTTTTCTTTAAATGATTGTAGTAACATTCTCCCCCATCATGATCATTGCATCGTCTTGAATCCTCACTTTCTTCATGCATAGATCTTTCAGGAACTTGGCACAACGAGGCATGGTCTTGAGTGCAGTGAGGAGGGGTAGGTTAATTTCCATCTTCTTGAATATGTTGAACATTTCCATCAATTCCTCATTCTTCTTTCCTTTAGCCAATCGATGTGGGAAAAGGGCTTGTATGATAGGTGTCGGAGGTTTGACATATGGCTTCTCTACCTCGACTTCCTTCTCCACCAGATTTTCTTCGATTGGTTCCTTCCCTTTTTTCCTTCATTGTTGTGCCCTTGTCGCTTCCTTCGTCGGCTCTGTTTCTGGCATGAAGACCTTCTTAGGAAGTGGCTTACTGCTTTGCAAAGAAATAGCATTGAGTTGAGCCTTCTGAGGTATTTCTAATTGAGGGGAGAGTTCACCCTGTCTCTTCTCCATCCTAGCCATGGCATTCAGCATTTGACCCACTTGATTTTGTAAGATTTGGAGGGTGTTCCTCGTTTCTTGCTTGAATTTAGCATTCTTCTCATGTTCCTTTGTGACATTAGCCCCTAATGTATTTACAACACCGGTCAGAGAAGGCCCTCTATTATGGTTTGGAAGCTACTGATACTGTTGTTGATGCCCTTGCTGGTTCCCTTGGTACCCAGGGTTGGGTCCCCATCTTAGACTCTCATGGTTTTTCCAAGCAGGGTTGTAGTACTGATTGTTTGGCTCGAACCTCCTCTGTTGATTGTTGTTGTTATCTGCTTGCGTAAGTGCATTGACATCCTCCACAAAGAGTGTGGGGCAAGCATCCGTCTCATGATGTGTAGCTTGGCAAAATCCGCAGGGTTTGACCACCTTCTTCTGTTGTGAGCCCAAGTTATTGACCAACATCTCACAACAGAGCATAGGTCATCGATCTTGGCCTCTTCTGTGAGCTCCGTGGTAGGCTTCTTGAATGTTTCTCCCCCATCGTCACGAGAGTCTTCTGCCATATCTCCTAACCACTTGAAAGCTTCACTTGAGGCTTTGTTTGCAATATTCCCCCCACAACAGACATTGATAAAAGACTTCTCAGTGGCCCTCAAACCTCCTACAAAATTCTGCACCAAATCATGAGTGGAAATGTTGTGTTGTGGGCACTTTGCTATCAGCTTCTTGTATCTTTCCCAATAATCATAGAAGGACTCCCCAATGCCCATTTTGATGCTTGTAATAGACTTTCTCATAGCAATAATACGTGCAGCTAGGAAGTATCTCTCCAAAAAATTTTGCTGAAGTTCTGCCCACGTCGTCACACTCCCTTCCTCCAATGAATAAAGTCAGGCTCTAGCGTTGTCATGGATTGTGAACGGAAAAAATACTAGCCTAATGAATTCTCTCATGTTGCCCTCCGTACGGACCGTTGAGACCGCCATCTCGAAGTCTTGTAGATGTCTCTGAGGGTACTCACCAGGCATGGCACTGAACTTTGAGAGTATTTGTATAAAAGTGTGCTTCAGCTCCCAGTTCCTGGTGGGCTCGGGCAACCTTATGCCCATGGGTCGCAGATTGAGGTTGGTGGGGAACACCATCTCCGTCATCGTGCGCTCACGCTTCTCTTGATAGTTATCTTCTATCTCGTCGTCAGTTAGGTTCTTTGCTTCTAGATCTAGATGTCCTCCTTCGAGATCTCCACGTTCCTCGTCTAGATCTGTAACTCTTGCTTGCAGATCTCGTATCCTCTCTATCTTCTTTTCCTTCCTTGTCTACACTCGTAGCCGCCTTGCTAGTTTCTCGATCTCAGGATAGTACCAAAGATGCCCTCGAGGTGTACCTGCAAGACCACGACCAAGCATACACAAGGGAAACAAAAGAGGTTAGTTTAAACAAAATGAGATTATCACTAGCAAATGTACCTCTCCGACAACGATGCCAATTTTGATGGTGCCCGGATATGTCATTAGGAAACCCGGATGCACCAAAATACGATTTGTAATTTTCCTAATGCCTACCACTAAGTACAGGTAGAGATAAGTATCCAGGGTCGAACACAAGGGAGGTAGGTTGTGATGTTCTCGATGTCACTGGACAGGTGTTGGGTTTTAGTTTTGGTCACTCTTAACATAAACTAGAAGCAAGACTGAAATAAAACACTAAATAAATCAGATATGGAGGGCATGCTTGAGTCAGTCGTGATTTGGTTCGATGTATGTGTGTGTGTGTTTAGATCCCAGGCCCTCGAATAGTCACTGCGTTGGCACGTCTCTTAATTATAGGGCCTCGACACTCACGTCCCTTTACTGTCATCATGTCACGCACGTGAGCATCTCCTCCCTAGCACTTCCTTTCTGCATCGAGCCCTCCAAGTCACCTCAGGAGCCCACCTTACTGTCCACAGAATTAGCTCGCATCTGGAAAAGTCACCAATTGAGTCCTCTGTGTCAGCAGCATTTTGATCTAGAAGGCCCAAGATGGCTATAAGCATAGCTTGCGTCATACACCACACTCCAGTGCCCACAACACGACCGGAGGTGAGGGGAACTCCTACACCTTTACCCAGTATTGTGAGGATTTTGCCTCTACAGCTCCTCCGTTGGCCACCGCAGGAGATGTGGAGGCTTCACCACTTTGGAATCAAGCTCAGCATGTCCGAAACGTGACCAGTAGCTCTCCGGCGAGCTTCTGGCCTCACATCTCTCACACACAACACTCACATCTCACCACATCTCAACCAACTCAAGCATTAACAAGTTAGATAGACATAACAATAAAGAAACAAGCGAAGAAATAAATAAACAAAAACATCAGTAACAATAAAAACTGGAAATAAGTGTTTGCCTCACATAGGTCTTGCCAGAAAATGTAAAGGAGTATTGTTGTGCTGAAATCTAAAATGTACAGTGAGAGTAGTGTGTGCTAGTGTTCTTTGATGATGTGCGGTGATAGGAGATGTTCCGTATGAAGGAGAGGGATAGCTTTTATATGGTGGCTTCCCTAAGTGGTAGTTGCATCAAAGCCTTTCAAATCCGCCTCATAATCAAGTTTGGAGTCCGACGTCCCTTTGGTTGGTCAGTCCTTCACTTTCAGTCCCTTGTCCTTGCTTTCATCCCATTGGTTGCTGCTGTTGTTGCTGTTGGAGGCTATTGTTGAAGATGTTGTGGCCCTGTCAAAACTTGTTCATTCCATTTTCTGGAAAGGTTTGACTTTCAACACACGGAGTCTTTGTGGTTTTGCCTTCTGGCGTTGTGATCACCATCAAGCTCTTTGGGACCTCCAACACCCTGCTGCATTCCTTCTTCTTTAATGCCTTTATCTGCTCCATTGTGCCCATTTGCAAGAATCATGTGCCCCTACATATCATTGTGTCCTCCCAGACACAAAAGACCCTAAACAAAAGAAGAAAAGACTCGATCTAGACCTCTATTGACACCAAAAAAAGCACAAAAATAGGGCTCGTCGATTCTTTATGCTCAAGTGTTGATCAGACACAATCAAAAGATCAAGTGGGACAACCAAACGCATTGCGAACTTGTTTGAGAAACCAACTCCATGATAAATCATTTTCTTTGTCCCCAATCCCAAAAGTCAAAGGAATTATCTACTCATTAGCATCCTTCATTGCAAGAATAAACATAATACCCTTATATTTTCCTTTCAAATGGGTTCCATCAAGCACAATAATAGGGCGACACGAACTAAATGCTCTTATACATGCACCAAGAGCAAAGAAAATGGATTGAAAGATACCATCATCACATGTTTGTAGTTCCACCACCGATCCCGGGTTTAAGTCCTTTAGCATGTACAGGTACGTGCCCAGCAACTGAAAATATACAAAAAAATCATTAAAACATAGTCATAACACAACGCATTATGGGTGCATCAAATCCGTAACAACAATATCACCAATCTCCTAACAACATATTACTTTCTTATTACGAATTTCATAAATTCGTAACATCAATATCACCAATCTCTTAACAACGAATTCATTAATTTCGTATTACAAATTTAATAACTTCGTATTACAAATTTAATAACTTCGTAACATCACACATTATGAATTCATCAAATTCATAACATCAACATCATCAATTTCCTTACAACGAATTCATTAATTTCATATTACGAATTTGATAACTTCGTAACATTACACATTACGAATTCATCAAATTCGTAACATTAATATCATCAATTCCCTAACAATGAATTCATCAAATTCGTAACACTTAGCATTACGAATTTACTAAATTCCTAACAGGCGTACCACAAAAATAAAATATATCAAACTTAAGTAGGGCTAATCAAAAGAACCTGAAAAGACTTGTGTACATCACCGTATGATTCTTTTATTGCATGGTTCTTCCCAGCCAACGCAGTTCGGTATGTCACATGAACACCATAATCCCTTAACAACTTCCCTTGAATATTCTGAGGCCTAAGAAGAAAACCATCTTCAATTATCAACAAATTCAACAGCTACAAATTTAGAAGAAACCTTTGGATGACGATAATATCTCAAATCCATTTCACAATTGTGAAGTCTTCAATGAGTGATTTTCCAAGCCTGGCCCACCGCAGACGCTCGAATAACAAATTCATATCTATCGCCAAATTTGCATATGAGATGATAACGAGTACCACTTGAGCGCTCTGTCATCGACTTCACATGATTTTTCATGTGATAATTCCCAACAGCTGTAGTCATTGTCAACTTGTCACGAAATATACCACCAATCATAAGTATATACCAATCACAAGTATAAACCGTGATATATACCATAGGCAAATCCAACAACCCTAACATACTAGACAACTCAAAATCATCCCTTATCTTCATTCTCATAGTCTCGCCTACAGTGACTGAACTAAAGCATCTACATCAAATACATACATGCTATTGTCTTTTTTCAATCGCACCTCAAGCTTACTCAAAAATTGTTGAAAGCTTATACCTGTTGGAGGAATGAGAATATACTCCTTTCTCCCACCTACATATATATTCTTATCCCAATGTTCTCCATGCACAATAATTAAGCACGATGGACTCATCTGCATAAAAGGAGTAAGATTTTAAATTCTTACAATGTTATCCCACTGTCCTACATGATCACACAGTTACGAAAATAATAAATCGTAACACAACTTGAAATATCGTAACAATTCGTTATGTTACGAAATCAACAAATCGTAACACAAAACCAAAATCGTAAAAAATCGTTTTGTTATGAAATAAGTAAATCATAACAAAAAAAAATCGTAAACATTTGTTTCGTTACGAAATTAAAGAATTGTAACACACTAAATTGTACGAAAAGTTAAATTGGTAAAGAAATTAATAAAATCTTAACAGTTACAAAATCGTAACACCACTTTACATGCTAAAGCTGTTACGAAAAAAACAAGTCGTAACACCAAAGCAAAATCGTAACACCAAAACAAAATCGTAACAAATCTTTTCGTTATTAAATCCACAAATCGTAACGCAAAAAAAAAAAACATAAAAAATCATTTTGTTAAGAAATAAAAAAATCATAACACAAAAATAAATTCCTCAAAAAATAATTTGCTACGAAATTAAAAAATCGTAACATACTAAATTGTACGAAAAGTTAAATTCGTAGTGAAATTAATAAAATCTTAAGAATTACAAAGTCGTAACACCACAATACATGATAAAGCAGTTA
The DNA here is from genome assembly GCA_029490685.1 of Schizonepeta tenuifolia. Lineage (NCBI taxonomy): Eukaryota > Viridiplantae > Streptophyta > Magnoliopsida > Lamiales > Lamiaceae > Schizonepeta > Schizonepeta tenuifolia. The sequence goes on from CM055959.1 coordinate 22,355,678, forward strand.
CAAAAAAACATAAAGTCGTAAACCAAAATAAAATCGTAACAAATCGGTTCGTTACGAAATCCAAAAATAATAATAAAACAGCTACGAAAACAACAAATCGTAACATAAATTCAAAATCGTAACAACATGCAAAAACAGTACTTCTCAAATCAAAAAACATAGCCCAATCCAAAACTACAACACCAATCACAGAGAAAACAAATTGAAATACAGATGCAACACACAACTAACAAAAAAACTTAACAACCAAATCGAACAATCAAAATTAATAAACAACAAAATACAAAATAATACCTCAAAATCTAAGAGATTCGCCTCGACAACAACAGCGACGCGAGACGAGAGAAGATCGACTGCGGCAAGAGAAGATCGGCAGCGGGAGAGAGGAGATCGTATCCGGCGACGACACCCTAGACGAGAGAGAGAGAACGCAACGACGAGCCAAGAGAGAGCTCAACGACCGCGGCGGCACGAGAGAGAAGGATGACGGCGGCGGCGAGAGAGAGAGTAGAAGAACTGCGGTGGCGGTTGGAAGAAAAGAGAAAAAAAAGATGAAGAAGAAAAAATCACAGAAGCTAAGCAGAGAAAGAAGAAAAGAAGAGTAGAAACAGAAAGAAGAAAAAAGATAAAAGATGAGAGAGAAAATGAGAAAAAGTGAAAAGAAAGGGCATTTTTGTCCAAAAAACACATCTTTGGCTAGAATTTGACCATATTAAGTTCCTTGATAAACATTGTATTCCACCTAGTCAAAGTGGCTATATGGATCGATTACCAATATATTAATTGATTGATATATAAGTATTTTTTTTACCAGGTACTCATTTATTAAGTATTTTCAAAATTTAAATTTGTTTATAAATTTCTTGCATGTTATCATCCCTTATCTTGCTTAATAGTGATTTTCTTGTACATATATACTTGTATCAAATTCCAAAGTGAATACTCGATAAAAATCTGAGCACTACAAAATTAATACTAATTGAAATTTGTAAAAATCCTTCTCTTTTTGTCTATTTGCACTGTCTCGTTTGTGCAATTGATATATATCTCTTAGATATGTTAATAGATGTCAATATAAACCAATCAGTATAATATGAACGAGGCATGACTCGTGAGAATATGTAAATCTATACAAATATAAAAAGAGTATTGTTTTACAAAATTTGAATTGCCTAAAATGTCACAGCCCCAAATCCCGAGGGACGGCCAAGCCGGGTGCGACTAGGGGTTGGATTAAAGAGGCGGGGAAGAAAGGGGAATTACTGAATAATGAATAAATTATAACAGAAACTACTATGAACTTGACTTCATTGAATAAAAAGGGAGTCAATCTCGAAAGATTGCTCGACAAAGTTGTGATTAGAGAAGACTAGGTTTAAAGTATGAACAACTTAAACCGAAAAGATTAATAATAAAAGTGTATTAGTTTGCAGCGGAAAAACGTAGAATGATATCACATATCAAATGTGAAATCGAGGCTCAACTAAGCTTTACTTCCTCAAGTACGACCTTTACTCAACCTCCTCCGCCTTCGTCACTCAACCTGCACATTTAAAAACAAACATGCAGGGCTAAGTACATAAAGCACTTAATGGGCACATTACCGAAAACAACTCACAAGAGTATAGATTAATCATGCATCTTTTCATAAACATTCGTAAGACTTATACTGCTGAATACTTAATTCTGGATAATACACTGAAGGTTAACTCAGAATCCGATCATCTAGATAGCACTCTGTGGGCTAACTCAGAATCTGTCCCTCTGGATAGCACTCTGTGGGCTATCTCAGAATCTGATCGTTTAGTTGGAATTTCTGGATAGCACTCTGTGGGCTAACTCAGAATCCAATACTCTGGATAGTACTCTGTGAACTATCTCAGAGCGTCACAAGAGAATTCACATAAAATAATTCATTTATGCACTGATAATTACTTTAATACACACTTATTGAAGCAGTAAATAAACACTTTCGAGCAACGCTCATTTTATTTTGATAAAAAAGTCCACCTCATTCGTTTACAGAACAAACTTTAACCTTTTGTCTTCCGTCCTGTCTTCTAATCTCGACGTCCTCCTTCTTTGAACGCAAATAAACAAACTTGCAGTCGAGATAATAAAGGAAAAAGGAAATCGAATTCGTTTTAGACTTTTAGGCCTTTGCACTTTACTACTTTCTTTTGATTAACGAATAAATGAGACTTGATAAATTCTCGTTTAGAAACTGACTCGGCTCATTACTCGACACTTCAGTCAGTAGATAAATGGAAGTCGATAACTCATAACGACTTAAAAGTTTACAAGGAACGAAGTTGAAAAGGATTCAACTTAAGAAATTAAGTTTTGGAAACTTTCTGCACAAGTCAGTGGTTCTGGAGTTTTCACAGAACATAGATCTTTTAAACAGGGAATGAAATTTATACCAAAAGAAAGCCACAGGTGTCTAGTTTACTCTCCAATTTACGGATCTTGATTTTGTTAAGCGATCTAAAAGTTATGATAGTTTCCGTATCGCATCGCAAAACAGTCTGCGTGGAACCCTAGTGCTCTTTAACTCGACGCACGACTTTCTAGGTTCGGTTTATGTTAACCCACTTATATACTTACGAAATTTCCATCTCGATGCAGTCTACATGCATATCCCTTAATCGGGTACACATTCACGTCTTTTGATTTAAACAAACGACGAGAATATCCTCGCCCTTTTTCAACTAACCAATTACTAAACCAATTCAATTTCAATTTCTATTTCATTCAACAACTTCTCGTTTATTAACTAAAACTCAAATCATCTCGTATCTCGGATGGAAATGTCGTCAACTACAAACTCGTTCATTTATCAATAACAATCATTATTATCAAATTGGTTTTCCTTATTCGACTTTTCTATCGGCTTTTAATCTCGATTCTCCGTCTCTTAACGAAATTCGAACCTTCTTAGAATTTGTTCAAATTTTCCGGTTACGACCATTAACTATCAAGATTAACATAGGTTCGAATCACAAGCCTAAATCATTATCTATTCTCGACTTATCGTCGATTCTTCGTCTCTTAACGAAAATCCTACGTTCTCCATTTTCGTTCAAATTTTACAACAACGATCATCACCTATCTAGCATCATTAATATGTAAACCATATTCTCAAAACATTAACGAGTCTTGACTTATCGATGGATTTCCGTCTCTTACGGTTTTCATTTTATTTTTAGAAAAATTCCAAATAATTATATCATCATCCTCAAACATCCTACATACCATTTCTATTAACAAATCATGCAAACTATAACATCTTCTTCATCAAATCATCCATTCTTCATCTCTTACATTTCTACTTTTATTTTTAGAAAATTCTAAATTAATTCATGCATCAATCTATCATCACATAGAACACGATTCCACTAATCAATTATCTAAAAATCGATTCAAACATCAAATCCCTATTTCCTCTATAAAATTTTGGTAATTATAAATTAATTAGGAGGGTTATTTTCATGAAATTTCAACCATAGAAATCTAATTCTAAGCATACTATAACATGCTTTAACCATAGATTCATCCTCCTACATCCCTTGAAAATTTCGAAATTAATTAAACTTGAAGGATTGAAATTTTGTTCGGTTCAATCTATAGAGGAAGCTCTTACCTTGTCGATTATGGAATCGGAACTAAGATTGATCGGTAGATGGCAAACTTGTGGAGCTTGAGAGCTTGAAGAATGTCTTTCAATGGAGGAAAGTGAGAGAGAAAATGAGGGGGGGGGGAGGGAGGGGGGCGGTTTCAAGGGGAAATAAATGGAGAAGATGATGACTAATGTTTAGATATTATCTCATAAAGTAGGATGACTAACAAGGTGTGAGTCATGAGGGTGGGGGGGGGGGGTAAGGTGGTGGTTTTAGGATGAGATATTTAGTCGAAATATCTCGTTTTCGGGTCTTATACGACGGATTAAAAATCGAAAAATAAATTCTTAGACGGTTACGTTTTCGTTGAAATCTAAATCGTTCGTTAGATTAGAAATAAATCACATACTCGGAAAGCATATTTCGTCTTTTCAAAATCCGATAAAAAGTCGGGACATCACAGTCCAAATTTTGTCCAGAAAAATAATAAAAATGGATTTTTACTAACTTACTCGTCTCGCAAAAAGAGTGAATGTAAAATCACTCGATTTGAGTTTTCGGACGAAAATTTTATCGGACGCGAAAACCCTAATACAGTAGTCGTTTAACCGACTTCTGGAATTTATTTTCAGAAACGGATTTCACTGTTAGTCTTAGAATTAAAAATCCTTAACTTAGGCGTGCAAAGCCTTAATTAATTAGAAAATTTTTATTTCTCGTCGGAAGAAAATATCTGGGGTATTACATAAAATATCCCTACTACAATATCATGATATAATTTAAATATATTATTAATTACAAGAAAATACAAACTCAATTACCTTTGTGATAATTTATACCTAATATTAATTGATATACATATACTGCGTTTATTTAGCTACAAGAAACACAAACTTGCCTTATTAGTTTTGTAATGCCCCGTAAATTCCTTACGTTCTTAAAATTTTAAAGTTAATTAAATAAATGGCTTTGCACACCTAAGTTTACGATTTTGAATTCTAAGACTAACGGTCGAATCCGTTTCTGAAAATAAATTACGGAAGACAGCTAGACGACTACTGTATTTAGGGTTAGCGCGTACGAAAAGTTTTTAGTTCGTGAACTCAGAAAGGAAAACCGTCTGATTTTTATATTCACGAAATCGCGATACGAACTCGCCCGAGAAAGTTCGTTTTTATGATTTTCCGGACGAAACTCGGACTGTGCGTCCCGAGTTTTTGTCAAAATAAATTTTGTAAATTTATTTTCCGATTATGTTTCGCACGTTAGAATTTGCGGTCGAATCGGATCACGACGATTTTTGTGCCGAGCGACGTTTTTCGTTGAACATTTTCCGTAACGTCGGATCGCGCCGGAAAAGCGCGTATTTCCCTCTCCCTCACCCACCTTGACCGACATTTACCCTCACTTTAGAGGATATTTGTTGTGTTTTATAGTTTAATTAAGGGACACCTATGCTAGTCACTATTTACCTTTACACCTTGCACCTTATAACATATTTTAGCAAATTAAAACACATTTCTTCCCTCCCACACCCACACAAATCGGCTGCCACCTTCTCTCATATCTCCTTCTTCATTTCATCATCCTCCATTGAAGAGAAGCTCCAAGAACAAGAAGAAACACACAAGTCTCCATTCTTCCATCCAAACCTCTTACATCTTTCATTATTTAGCAAGGTATTCACCTCCTCTTAACTTCTATCCATCCATCCTTCTCTTCTTTTCTTTTTCATTTCTTGATCGAAAATTAGAGTCTTGTTATGGATGAATTGATCTTGGAATAATGAAATTAGATGTATTGGATAGGATAATTAGGTATTAAAATTGAACAAAAATAAGAACCCTAACTCTTGCTTGAATACCGAAAATTTTAGGGTTTATAGTAGGATTTTGGATTTTCTTCAATTGATGATAGATTCATGCCTAAGAGTTGTTTAATTGGTGATTAGAACGAAGAGGAATCGAAAGCCCTATGTTTTTGTGAAATTCAATTAGGGTTTGAATAATGAAAGTTAGGGGTTTATGCATGATAGTTTGTATTTGGTTTGCAATTGGTTAATAGTTGTTATAATAGGTTGATTAGTGAATAAATGGTGTTAATTGGAGAAGAAAAACACCCTCTTAACATTTATATATATACCGAAATTTTAGTAAGAATTAGGGGTTTCCATGTGTTGATGTTAATTGATGAATTGTTAATGGAATATAGTTGAAATTGATGTGAATTGATAATAGGAATTTAATTAGATTTTTCTAAAATTATTTGTCGTAACGTAAGAGACGGAGATCATGTTATAAGTTGAAATATAATGATGTTATGAAATGTTTGCATGCATAGAAGTGATTCTCGTTAGATGTAGATTGACGTCGTAAAATTTGAACGAAATCCGACAACTTTGAAAATCGCGTAAGAGACGAACATTTAGTCGTAACTAATAACCGAGAAGTCGAATGAGAATTCTTTTTTGACATTATTGTCTATGGTGAACTTGAGAACAACTTTGTAGTTGACGTCTTAAACTTTCGAGTTGTTATAATATGAGCTATAGTTATAGTCGAGAACTAGAACGCGTTTTGAATAATTTGTTGGTTTATTAATTGTTAGTTAAAAGCCGACGTTTAGAACGTCGTGCTTATGGACGAGTTTTGAGAAGGAGTTCGTCATGTACGGGAGTACGTGATGACTGCCTTGAGGGCCCAGTTTCCAAAGAAATCGAATTCGAGAGCTTAGAACGAACCTAAGACGTTATACGTCGAACCTATCGAGCAATTAGGGTTTTCGCGGCAGTTTTGCGACCCTCGCCAGAAACTGTAATAACTTTTAGCTCGTTTATCGGATTTGCGATCCGTAAATTGGAGTGTAAACTAAACATCCCAAACTTTCCAGTGGTACAGGGCTCATCTCCTGTTTCCAAATCCTCTGTTCTGGACAGCCTCCAGAGTTACTGGATTGCGCAGTGAAATTTCAGTTTCTTGTCTTCTAAGTTGTTTTGTTCGCAACTTAGTTTCTTTCGATCGTTTAAGCCGTATTATCTAACGAATATTTTCCTACTGACCCTAGAGTCAAGTACAGGACCTTGAGTGATGAAAACTAATCGAGATCTTATCTCTTATCCTTTCATTAAAGAAGTAATGAACGAGAAATTTCATAAGTCGTTCAAAGAACTAAAACGTAAATCACCTAAGTTGATTCTTTCCAACTTAGCTCCTTATAATCTTTAAAGTCGTATTAAGTTACCGACTACCCTCTCTACTGACCTAAGAGTCGAGTATGAGACTTTCCGAGTTCTAACGGGATTAGTACGAGTCTCGTTCCCGTTTAAGTAAAACGAATCTAGTACGCGTGCAAATGCATAAAGAATGAAATGACTAAAACTTATTTCGATTCTCTTTGATCGATTATCTTTTACGACTCGTTTTTAAGTATTTTTTTATTTTACGATGAAGGAGGAAGCCAACTGTAGAGAAAGGTCGGAAGATCCGAAGTTGGAAGCTTTTGCTTTTAGTTCTGTATATCGAGGTGGGCTTTTATATACAAAATAAAACGAGCAATGCTCGGAAAATCTTTCTTTATCGCTTTGATATCTGTGTTTTCAAAGTGATATTATGGCATGAACTGTTTTATGTTTTATGTGAGTTCTCTTGTACCTATCTGAGTCAACATTCGTGTTTTCCAGATTTAGAGTTAATCTAACTAGATTAACTAACGATCGGCTCTGAGTTAGCTGCTAAGTGCTTTCCAGAGTTAGTGCACTTTGTAACCTGTGGTGTATGTGATATCCTGTTGAGGGGTACCAGCCACGGTGAATTAGAATTGGTCAAGATTGAACATTGCATACCTGAAAATACTCGGCTGAGTAAATTGTGAAAATAAGTCAGAAAATGTTCAGTAGACACGGGCCCCTTTTCAATAAAACCCCGATGTGCTACAATTATGAGATGCCATATTTATCTATACTTATGATTATGATTTCGGCATCGTGCCCACTAAGTACGTTTGTACTTAGCCCTGCTTTGTTTTCTAAATGTGCAGGTTGAAGCGACGGTGAGCGGCGACGGTTGATGTTGAGTTAAAGGATAGGATGCTTAGTTAGAACGCTTCCGCTGCAAAACTCTGAATATCTTTTGAGATGTACTTTTTGAACAATACACTGTAGTTTAAGTCTGTAAATATGAACTTAGTTTCTACTCTGTACTTTTGTCGAGTAATCACTCGTGGTTAACTCTTTCTTATTTATATTCAAGTCTTGTTCATGGTTATTGATGCCTTTAATGTATGTTTAGTCAGTTAGTCCCCTTCTTCCCCGCTTCTTTAATCCAACCCCAGTCGCACCCCGGCTTCTGCCGTCCCTCGGGATTTGGGGCTGTGACAAGTTTATTCTTTACCCTGTATATATGGTTCGAAAGAAATAATATATAATTTGATTTAGCAGTTGGGTCGTCGTTGCTTGCCGCTGTTTCTCTTTCCAATTGTTTGGAATATCGGATAGAAAAATAAACTAAGAAAAATTGCGAATGATATGAATTTGACAAGTATTAATATCCATCGGCTGTCTTGTCTATCTAACTTGAGCCAAAATAGAACATTCAATTCAAGTGTGAATAATAACAAATTTGGTTCTGAAAATTGATTAGGTTGAAGTGTACAATTAACTTTTTATAAGTAGTGTATTTTGACATGTATGCAGATGTTGTCTGCGGGCAAAATATTACAGGGCTTTGGTACATAGGAATAGTTTCGATATATCTTGGAGACATGTAGGATTTTTTGCTTGCCTGAATGTGTTCCGAGACTTTTCTATTCATTTTCATTGAGTTGTTGTCACAAATCCCGAGGGACGGCAGAAGTCGGAGTGCGACTGGGGTTGGATTAAAGAAGCGGGGAAGAAAGGGGATGAATGAATAAACATACATACATAACAACTTATCTTCTATGAACAAGACTTTATTGACGAAAGGAAAGAGTTAATCTCGAAAGATTACTAGACAAAGCATTTCAAAAGCTTCTCAGTTATATTACAGAACCTAGACTACAGTGATTATTACACAACGTCAAAAAGAGTTTAGAGTCTAGTAGCGGAATTTGTGAACTATATACAGAAGTCTTCCTTAACTCTATTCACTCTAACTCAACCGTCGCCGCTTCGTCGCTTCAACCTGCACATTTAGAAAACATATGCAGGGCTAAGTACAAAAGTACTTAGTGGACACATTGCCGAAAACATAAGCATAAGTATAGATAATCAGGCATTTCATTTCTGTAGCACATCGGGATTTTTCATTAAAGGCCCGTGTCTACTAAACATTTTCTGTTCTCATTTTCATAAAGGTTAGCTCTGCAGAGCATTTTTCATAGATGTTACGTTCAAATCTTGACCCTTCAACAGGATACCACATACACCACAGGCTACAAGTGCACTAACTCTGAAAAGCCCCTTTTGACTAACTCAAAGCCGATCGTTAGTTAACCCCTTTTGATTAACTCATAAGGTACAAGAGAACTCACATAAAACACAAAACAGTTCATGCCATAATTATCACTTTGAAAACATGATTATCAAAGCAATAAAGAAAGGTTTTCGAGCATTGCTCGTTTTGTTTCATATATAAAAGCCCACCTTATATGTTACAGAACTATTAAACAGTTTTCTGTCGTCAATCCTTCGTCTTATCCCGACTGTTGACTTTCTCCTTCATCGTAAGGAATCATAACTTTAATAAGTTATCGAGACGATAAAAGAAAACAAAATTCGAAACTGAAATCGAATTAGTCTTTTACGTTTTCAAGCTTTTAGGCATTTGCACGCTAAACTAAATTTTTTTAGTTATAAGGAACGAGAATCGAACATTTCTCGTTTAGAACTCTTACTTGACACTAAGGTCAGTAACTAAGGATAGTCAATACTTGTAACGACTAGAAAGATCGAATGAAGTTAAGTTGAGAAGAAATCAACTTATGAAATTATATTTTGAAACCTCACTGCACAAGGCAGAACTTCTGTGGACTGTACAGAACAGAGTACCATGAAACAGGGGAAGTTCCCTGTACCATGAGAAAGTCATGGATGTCTAGTTTACTCTCCAATTTGCGGATCTCAATTCCGATAAACAAGCTAAGAGATATGGCAGTTTCCGTGAAGGGTCGCAGAATTTGCCGAGTGAACCCTAATGCTCGATAAAATCGACGCACGGCTTTCTAGGTTCGTTTTATGTACTCGTACTTAATTTCTCACGAAACTTTACCCTCAAGGCAGTCAACACGTATTTCCACACGTGATAAACTCCTTTTCATTTCTCGTCCATAAAAATGACAATCAAAACCTCGTCGTTCAATCTAACCAATTACTAAACCAATCAACTTCCTAATTCAAATTCCATCTTCTCGATTTCAACTTATAATTATCAAACCATTACTCGGATTAACCCGTCATCAACTACAAACTTGTCTCATTATCAACTATAATCATTAATAACCAATTATTCTCTTAGTTCAACTTTTCTATAGTTATTTAAGCTCGTCTATTTGATTCTTATTAAATTTCTAACATCCTTGGAATCCAATCAATTTCTACAACATTAACAAACATCTTTTAAGGATTATTACTACACAGATCATCATCTCAATTCATTAACCAAACTTGGTTTATTTATGGATCTTCGTCTCTTACAATTTCCATTATATTTTTGGAATAATTTCTATTAATTCACATAGTCATTAACAACCAACTAGAGTACTAATCCATCATCAATTCATTAATAGAATTAAACTACATCAAACACCTAATCCTCATAATTTTCGGTAGCAATAAAATAATTAGGGGAGTGATTTTCTTTATCAATTTAATCCATTTATATCATTCTAATTTTACTACAACTTGTATTAATCAACAACTAATACTTCTACACCATTAAAACAAAATCCATCTTCAAACCCTAGGTCCCTAAATTCGGTCACCATCATTTCTTTAGGGGTCTTCATTTCTTTTTGCTTAATTCACCAATTAAAACATTCCTAAGCCTAATTATCCAAACAAAATTCAAGATCAAAGCATCCTACTTTAAAACCCCTAATTTCGGTCCAAGTACTACTTAGGGTTTTTAATTTTTCTCTTCAACTTTAACCATAGAATCAACTCCAAACCAATTAATTACAATAATTAAGACTTAATCATCATCCTAATCCATCCTAGAATTTTCGGTCCTAGTGAAAGATAAATAAATTGAAATTTCATTTGGATAGAAGGATAGCTATTGGATTTACCTTGATTATTTATGAAACTAGAAGTAAGATTGAATGGTTGATGATCAAGATGGATGGAAATTCCTTGCAAATAGCTTGAAGTATTCTTCAATGGTGGAGAGAAAATGAGAGGGAGTATAGTATGTGTGTGCTGCGTGAGTTGAGAGAGAAGGGAGGAAAGGTGATGACAATTTTTATGATATTTCTAACTTAGCTTAGGTGTCTATTATAATAATATTAGAATGTATTAGATGTAGTGAGTCATAAAGTGTAGTACATTATAAAATTCAAATATCCTAATATATCTAAGAGAAGAAGTCGGTCATGAGAGGAGAAATTTCTCCAAATACCGCGTTTACCGGCTCGTTAGGACGTTATGAAAATCGAGAATCGAAAACGTACTTGGTTTCGTTTTTCGTTGGAATCTAATTGGATCATTAAATCCAAAATATTTAATATACTTAAAAATCTAAAAAGATTTTGGGGCATCACAGTCCAAAATTTAGTTTTCGTACGCGAAAACCCTAATACGGTAGTCATCTAACTAACTTCCGTAATTTATTGGAAATGATTTTCACCGTTAGTCTTAGAATTATATTTTATGAACTTAGGCGTGCAAAGCCATAATTATTATTATCTTTGAATTTTTCGAGACAGTAGAATTATCCGGGGTATTACAGTTGTGAAGGTTTCTTGCACTAGGGGAGACCGAGATGTTGTTTGACAATTAATGTGGAAACTGAAATCTTTACAACGACTGAAATTCAAAAAAAAAAATATATATGGATTTTTTTACGATGTTTAGAATTTACACCTTAAAAATGAAAAAAAAAAAAAAAGATAAATATATACTAACATAAAAAGAGCATTGTTTTAAGAAAATCCTGGAAAGTGTAATGTGAGTGGAGAAAAAAGTAAATGTGAGTGGATAAAAAGTATAATTAAGGATAAAAATGATAGAAAGTGGTGGGCCAATGTAATGGAACGTATAAATATATGAAAGTTTGAAAGGGCAATTAGTGAAAAAGTTATTTCCGAATATGGACTATGCATAAATTTAGGGGACTTAAGAAAAAGGAAAATTATGAATAATTTTAGGCGGAGAGATTATAAGATATACAATAATTTACAAGAAATTTTATTTACCTTATATATCAATTTATTTTACCTACTGTCTTCTTCTTGCAATATCTCAAAAGTTTCAAAAATAGGCAAAACTAAATTAGATCAAAAATAGTGTTTTATATATACATATTATATTATTAAGGATATATAAGATCATTGATAGTTGAATTGGTTATATTAATGAAGTTCAATTGTATAATTTTCCTATCCAAATATATAATTCAATTATGAATAAGTATTAATATAAAGAACAAACCTTGCATAACCTAAAATTAAGTTTATAATATATTGATTGTGTTTGAAAATGAAATGTAGAAAATCATATCAAGTGTCTATTCAAATTAAGAGAATTTTTTTATTTTTTAACCATATGTATGTAGCTTATATATTTTTGTAAGAACTCATATAAGGAATTGTGGATATTTTAGTCCTTGTTAATTATAACTATTCAAAGGAAATATTAACTATAGAAGAATTTATTTGAATTATCTTATAATATGACAATACAATACTACTTTATAATGACAGAAGTGTAAATTTTAGTTATCGATTTACACTCATTATTATTTCAGAATATTCAATTACACAAATAAATTGAGTGTGTTCTTTAAAATAAAATATATTTTGAATATTTTGTATTTCTATACCATTATTAATGATAATATATAAATTTTAGAAATTTCATAAAATTCATTCTAAAAGAGAGTTAAAGATTATTAATACTACTATAAAAATAAATTGATTAATAATTAACGAACATATTAAAACTTATGAATTAAAATCATTTTTAACGTGCACTAGTGTATATAAATAGATGTTGATATATTCAAATAGATTAAAAAAAATCTTACAGAGAAAGCACCGTTTATTTACCTATAGACTAGTAAGTAGTCCGTCAAAAATTCGACGGAAAATTATTTTATATTTATCATATATGAATAAATCTAATAAATAATTTGATGGTCCCGATACGAGTTACTGGTGTATGGGGGGGGGGGGGGAATACACCAGTTAGGATTTTTGAGCTTTCAAAAAACTTAACACTTGAAATCAACTTCAACTGTGAGAGGACTCAGTTGGGATCTCACAGCTGAGTAAGCAACCTCAGCTGGAAGGTTGGTGCTGTGCGGAATGTGGTGGAAAATAAACTCGTAAAATCAAACTCACGCTTTTATGCACGGTTGGTCAAAACCAAAACTGTTGTTGTGAAAGTATGCAGATTGTATGCGGTTTGTTTGTCAGTTAAGATATGATAATAAAGACTAAACACAAAAGAAAACACGACACACAAGATTTACGTGGTTCGGAGAGAACTCCTACGTCCACGGGGAGATGTGAGTCCACACACCTCAGTCCAAGTTCTTCTGGACAGAACCACTCAGCTTACGCGGGCTGAGCAACCGTTACAGTTTAGTTCCCGGGCACTAAACAGCCTAAGTCAAGTTTGCAGGTACTTGACGACCTGACTACTCAATTACAGGAAGAGTAAGGTCCTAGCACACTTTTTAGGGTGTGAGAAATGGTAGGATTTCCAACTACAGCTCGATCAAGAATGAGAGCTGGATCTAAGGCTTGAACGAATAAACACTCAACCTAAGATCAAAAACAGTTTCGAATTCTAGGAACCCTCAGCTACTAATGTTCTCTCAAATTGGAACTCTCAGCTGCTGATGCTCTTAGATGATGATGTTGCAGATTTGCTTTGATTTCTCTCGAGAAAGCTCTTGAATTCTTTTCGTCGTCTATGTGTCTATGCATATATATATCTCGAATGAGAGGATCCCTCTATTTATAGGCGGAGAGAATCAACTAGCCGTTGGAGGAGCAGTTGATCTCTGATCGATTGAAAGCGATGGCTTGTCTCTCATCTCTGCAGACTTTCCCGATATGGCATCTGTGCTCTTCTGAGACAGCCTTGTGTTGGGCCAGATGGGGTAATGACTGAACGGTCAAACCCTCATGTGACTTCCTTTTGAAACTCAAATCTTTGACAGTCAACTTCGGTTTGTCGGTTGAAAGTCTTGACCTTCATCTGAGTGATCTTCAGCTGATGTTCCGATCTGTCGAGTTCTCAGCTGACTTTGAACTTCAAAACAGTTGAACTCCTTGTTCAGATTCTATAACTGAGGTTCTGAAACTGAACCCTCAGTTGTCTTCCACTTCTTTACTCAGTTGGGTTTGAACCCTCAGATGATTTCCTTTTCATCTGATGTTCTCTTCCTCTCAACTGTTTCTCATCTGATGAACGCTCAGTTGGTTTCCTTCAACTGATGTTCTGAAGACTTCCCCTTGTTTGCATCTGAACAAATGAACTCTCAGTTGTCTTTCTTCACAACTGATGTTCTGTCTGAGTGACGCCTTGTTGCCATCTTCAGCTGGAGACCTGTAAAGATAAAATCTTAACTTTGCTCAAACAGCGAGCCTAAATTCTAACATTAGGTATTGGCAACATCTACTCGGTTGGGGTCAGCCGGTTTTGGAATTCATCAAAACTTATACTAATAAATTTCCCAACAATTTCCCCCTTTTTGATGATGCCAAAATCACTTACAACTTGAAACCACTACTGATCTAAACCTCACTAACTTATCTAAAATCTCAGCTGAAATTCTAGACAGTCTATAAGATAAAACATCAAAGGGTTAGAACAGTTATAACATGGTATTTAAAAGACTTTGTGATTCAGAGCTTGGACAATGAGGGATTGTTCATCAAGGTGAATCTTATAACGGAATAGTTTTCATTACAACTGATTGTTACAAAAGATAGACTCAAAAATCAAAAAAATTACAACAGTTGCTAGAAAACTAACTGAGCTAGTATTGTAGCCCATACTTGCCAAAAATCCTTACAAAAATTTCCCTCTTAGCAGGTGACTCCTTAGAGATGTCCACTCCATGCTCCTTGCAGACCTGCCTCGCCTCAGATGCAATCTTCTGACGGTTCGGGTTGCTGGAATCCGAGAGAAGAGGTGGCCGATAAGTAACCCTCTTGGGAATTGGAACAGTGTTCAAGTCCAGGTTGGCGTCAATCATGGCCCTCCTGAATTGACTGAACATGCCCGGGTCACCTGAGTGCAACTCAGTCAGCGCCTCTTTGAACGCTCTCCTTGGGTCGTCAGTTTGCGTAAACCTTCCTGTAATAGAAGTCGTTCACGAACTCCTGCTTGAACATCTCCTAATCCTCATTCCACTCGGTCAGCATCCACTTGTCAGTATGCCTGAACCGACTCTCAACCTTGGACTTTAGAGGCAACCTTTGTTGCTTCAACCGAGCTTCCGCCTTTGATTGGATTCTGTTGATGCGGCGTCGGCTGCGGGAGGCAACGTTGCGGTCCAGGTTCTGAGAAACCTTCTTCAGCTCAACCTCGAACTGGTTCACCCTCCTCGCCTGGCTGGCGGCAAACTTTCTGATCCAGCTTGGGTTCATGTAGTCCTTCTCCTCTACATCCATAGCCTTGGCCGCTGCAATGCACTCTTCGGTTGTTATCCCGTCAAGTTCAGAATCCAGCTCGGCTGCGATCTCGGCTATGGAGCTGTAGGAAACTCCAGTCTTCTTTGCCTGCTCCAAGTCCTTAGACATTTCGGCTCCACCGACTTCGGTTGTCTTGGCAGCAGCAGACTTCCTTCTCCTCAGCTGAGATTTGAATGGTTGAGCAGCTGGCACTCCTTCTTCTTGGGTCTCTTCTTCTTCCTGTGCTTCACCCTCCTTCTCCTTCTCTTCCCCCTTTTTGGCATCAGCAACAAGGCTTGCTACTGAACCGTCCAGAGAGTTGAGTTTGGCCTCGGTGGATTGAACACGGTTGAAGAGTTCATCGACCGCACACTCCAGTTCGATCTTCTTCGCCAGTTCGGAGTCCTGGCGCTCTTGTTCTGCCTTCTTCAAGACAGAGAGGTTGTCGTTGACCTCTGTCTGAAATGCAACGAACTCAGCCCAACGCGACTCGAACCGGGACTCCCATTCAGCATCCTGCGTCTGTTGGGACTTGGCCAGATTTGAGTCAGCCAAGGACTTGAAGACATTCACTTCCGACTTCAAGCCTAACAGAGTGGATTTCAGTTCCGACACGTCCTGACTGGTGGAGGAGGAGAGATTATTCATCTTCATCTTCAGCTCGGCATTCTCCTCCATCAGTTGTTGATACTTCACTTCTTGAGCTGCCAACTCCCTCAGCTGGTCATCGTGTTGGTGCTGGAGGTTGGCGAGCAGCTCGGTCCTCAACTGGTTTACCCTCTCAGCCATTAGCTCGCAGATTTGTTCTGTTGAAGGAGCGAGCTGAGCAGCTGGAGAGGCTTGAGCAGACTGAGCTAGAGGCTCAGCTGTGACCATGGCTTGACGGTTTGCCAGGTACAGATTCAGGTTCTCCTCCTCTTCTTTTGCGGTGGCGGCTGCTGCATCGACATCTTCAAGGAAGTCGGCTGATTTCACCAACATGCTGTCAAGGAAGTCGACACACTCCTTTTCAGCTGCCTCCCTTGTGTCCTTCCCTTCAGCCAGACTCTGGTCCAACCGTCTAGTGAGCAATGCGATCCGGTTGTTGTACGCCACCTCCAAGTTGGAATAGTTGAAGTAGGCTCGGATGCGGGACTCGTCAGATTTCAGCCTGTCCCAGCTCAGTACCCTGATTGTGTCTTCCTTGACATACCACTGGCTAAAGATCAGGTGGAACTGGTACAGTAGCTCGGTTCCCAGTGTGGCGAAGATGGGCATGTCGCGAGCCGCAGGGAATAGACCCAACAGCTTTTGAAAGCAGTAGGCCACCCTGCCTTCGTGCTCATCAGCAACAGCCTGCAGGTCCTCCGCTTCATTGATCAGGGAGGGGGTGAGATTGTATGGTTCGGGTTCAAGAGGTTCATCGATGTTGGCCAAAGAGTCGGTCACAACACCGGCATCGAGCTGAGAGCTCGGAATTTGGGATTCAGTTGGAGAAGAGGGTGGAATGGTTTCCTCAACATCGGCCGAAGGAGAGGTCACGATGTTGGCATCGAGCTGAGAGCTTGGAATTTCTGGCTCGGTTTGGGTAGAGAGAGCAAGAGGCTCTGGGGGCGGTACAACATTTGCTCCAGCTGTGGGGGAGGTGGTAGCATCTTCGAGGTCCTCAGATGAGGAGGATGCATCCGATGTCTCCATGCCCTCAGCCTCATCAGCTCCGGGGCCTCGAGGTGCGATCTCGAATGATGCGGCCTCAGCTGAGCGGCTGGATTCGGAACGCTCCTCAGCAGGTGTGGACTCGACCTGCGCTCCCTCCTCGTCTGGAGCTTGTTCCTCAGTTGGCTCCTCAGCTGGAACTTCAACTGGCTCATCAGCTGACTCGTCAGCTGGAACATCAGTTGGCTCATCAGCTGGCACCTCAGCTGCCTTCTTGATTGTCTTCTTGAACCTTACCCTTAACTTTTTCTGGGCAGGTTCATCAGTCGACTCCGTCTCAACGTCAGCTCGGCGACGTGAGGCTTTGGATTTTGTGGGGCAAGCAGCAGCTTGTTCTCCCTCAGCTGTTGACTTAGCTGGCCTTCCCGACTCCCTCTTGTCCTTGGGAGTGTAGACACTCCTCAGCACCTCCTGTGCTTTCTTGGCCGTCGGGAACAACAACAGCTTCTTCACCGGCGTCTCCTCGCAGTCAGCCCAGACCATGTTGCGGTCCTTTGTTGCGAGGAGGATGAGGGCGGAGATTTTGCATCCGAAGTTGAGCGTGCCCTTCACACTCAGCAGCTTCTCTCCAGACTCAGTCGTAGTCTCAGAGATCTTCGACTTCTCCATCATCAACTGGTTCAGAAAATATTGGAACCAGTTGAATTGGTGTTGGTGCTCCAGGGCCAACAGCTGTTTCAACTTGGGTCGGCTGATGTCGCCGAACGCGCCACTGTATCCGAACACGACCTTCGACACGGCGTCGAACAGCAGGCGGTGTTCAGGCTTCAGCTTAGTCCTTTGCATGTTGCTCCTCAACCGCTCTGGCTCGATCAGAGCATCCTGTAGAAATTCATCCGCCTGTTTGTCGGTAATATTCTCCAGGAACTCGGTGGCGGTGTGGTTGATTGGTATGATGTATCGGAAGACATCGGACACGTCAATGGAGAAGGAGACACGACGTATTGTCCTTGCCGGAACATCCCTTTGTCGGCAGGACACCGTCGTAGAAACTCCCTCTGAACCGTCAAGGGGGCGAAGAAGATTGACGTAGAATTCTCCGACTTGACGCCTGAGCAAGTGAGAGGGATAGAGCTTGGCCCATTCCAGAAGTCCGTTCTCACGGAGAGTGTTGGCGAGAGGGGCTAGGACCGGCGACTCTAGATCCTCGTCGGAGAGGATCTGCTCGAAGTGAATCTTCGATACTAACATATCGAACGACTCTTCATACGTTGTAGGCACGAGGGAAGGTCCGGATGATGCCATTCTTTTGCTTTTGGGTGCCATTAAATCACTGCAAAGGTAAAATATATAGGGGAGGAATAAATCTATTTGCAGAAAAGGGTTAGGCAGAAAAACTGGAAGACGATGAATAGTATGATTGATAAGCACGAATGAGGAAAGTAGGAGATATCTTCCTGATTTTTCGCCTTATATAGGTCTTTGACTTGGATGAGATCAACGGCTGGGGTTAAATGGCGCGAATCCATCAACGGCTGGGATTACGCGACTGTTGACTATCTTTGACTCGACGTTTTGATCCGAGTTCCAACCAGCCATGAGAAGGTGTACAGTTTCATGTCAGCCCAGTCGCACTATAAAGTAGGCTATGGATGCTCAGCCATACTTTACATTTAATGCGACATGATGGCTATTTTAATATAACTGACTAGCACAGGAATGTTTGAATTTATTTCAAACATTCTCATTTAAGAATATAACATCTTCAGTCATAAATGATACCTGCCAGCTGATGTCTGAATCAGCTGTGTTCATTAGTCGAGTTCCTCAGTTGCCGCATACCATCAGCTGACTCGAGTTCGTCTGTTCAGCTGACGTTTGACGTCTTCAGTTGGCAATCAGTATATGATATTCCCCTTTCAGTTGAGCTTCCCCCTTCATCTGAGCTTCCCCCTTAAGTCGATATCCGATTCTTCAGCTCGGATGAATCCTTATCAGCTCGGATGACTTCTTAGCTCGGATCCAAAAGTCCTAGAAGATCACACAGCATCTTGAACCGGGCTTCAGGAAGAGGTTTGGTGAGGATGTCAGCTCTCTGAATCTCAGTTGGGATCTTCTCCATGGACACATCCTTCTTCTCAATATGATCTCGGATGAAGTGATGACGAATATCGATATGCTTAGTCCGAGAGTGATGAACAGGGTTTAGAGAGATAGCTATGGCACTCGAGCTATCACAATGTATGGGAACCTGTCCAGTTGAGACTTCATAATCTCTCAGCTGCTGCTTCACCCACAATACTTGCATGCAACAGCTTCTGGCAGCCATGTACTCTGACTCGGTTGTCGAAGTAGCAACACACGCTTGTTTCTTGGAGAACCATGAAACCAGCTTGCTTCCCATGAACTGACAGTGTCCAGAAGTAGACTTTCTGTCCAACCGGTCTCCTGCTAGGTCGGCATCTGAGTATCCAGTCAGCTGGATATTGTCATCAGTTGGGTACCACAATCCAACATTGACAGTTCCCTTCAGATACTTAATGATGTTCTTTGCTGCCAACATGTGTGCTTCTCTTGGTGGGACTTGAAAACGAGCACACACTCCAACTGCGTATGAAATGTCTGGTCGGCTGGCAGTTAGGTAGAGCAGCGAACCGATGATCCCTCTATACTGGCTGGCATCAATGAGCTTTCCCTCAGCTCCTGGTTCGATCTTCCAGTTCGTGTTCATAGGGATCTTGGTTGTCTTACTTGTCTGCAATCCGAACTTGGTGATGAGCTCCCTTGTATATTTGGACTGGTTGATGAAAATCCCTTCAGGTGACTGCTTCACTTGTAATCCAAGGAAATAATTCATCTCGCCCATCATTGACATCTCGAACTTTTCCTTCATAAGATCGGAGAATTTCTTGCACAGCTCCTCCGACTTGGACCCGAAAATGATATCATCGACATAAATTTGCACGACAAGTATATCTTCTCCAACTTTGATGGTGAACAGAGTTTTATCAACTGAACCTCGTTTGAACCTCGAGTCCAGTAGAAATCCACAAAGAGTGTCATACCATGCTCTTGGTGCTTGCTTTAGACCATAGATAGCTTTCTTCAGCTTGTACACTCTTCCATCTCCAGTCTCAAAACCAGGAGGCTGTTCAACATATACATCTTCTTTTATATCTCCATTGAGGAATGCACACTTCACATCCATCTGATATACTTTGAACTTGTGATGTGCGGCATAAGCTAGAAAGATCCGGATGGCTTCCAGCCTTGCAACTGGTGCAAAGGAATCTTCAAAGTCAATTCCTTCTTGTTGGCAGTATCCTTGAGCTACCAACCTTGCTTTATTCCTCACAATGAATCCAATGGCGTCTCTCTTGTTTTTGAAAATCCACTTTAGTCCAATCACCTTGACACCATTTGGTCTTTCTACCAACTCCCATACACAGTTGCGTAGAAACTCATTCAATTCTTCTTGCATGGCTGTTGTCTAGTGGACACAATTGAGAGCTTCCCCAACATTCTTCGGTTCTAGAACATCAGCTACATAGCAAGAAATCATGGCAACATCTCCAGCTTGCTCGAACTCCTCTAGAACTGCCAATTCCTCAGCATATTGGGCATAAGTGTTGGATTCTTCCTCGGTTGATTCTGGATTTGCAACTCTGCTCCGTGTGCGCACACCCTCGGTTGGATCTCCGATGATGTCGTTGGTGGAATGAACTTCATACCATCTTCGGTTGCGTCTTCCTTCTTCTTCCAACTGTGGTTGTTCAGACATCTGAGTTGGAGTCTTCAGAGCTGGTGATTGATCAGCTGTTGAGTCTGGATTCTCAACATTTACAATAGATTGAACCGAGTTCGGTTGGGCATCGGATGCTGATGCAGTTGGAGGGACATCAGCTGAAGTTCCCCCTAGGGACGAGCTGAGGTCTTCGCATTCATCTTCAGAGGAGTATGGGTCCTCATCCTCAGTTGCCCATACCAGTGGTTCAGCTCGGTTCTTTTCCCGAAGAGCTTGCGATCTGGTGAGAATTGGTAGAACAGCTGGATCCGCGTATTGTTCCTTTACCTGTTCCCTGCACTCGAAGGTAGATTCATCAAAACTAACATGAGGTGTTATTTCCACAACACGAGAGCTGTTGTTGAAAACTCTATATGCCTTGATCCGAGCTGCATATCCAAGAAATATGCCCTTCGAAGCTTTGGCATCAAAGGTTTTCAACTGAGTCTTCCCATTGTTGTGAATATAACACTTAGATCCAAAAACACGAAAATAAGAAATATCTGGCTTTCTACGTCTCCACAGCTCGTAGGGCGTCTTTCCCAACCGCTTGGTGAGAAGAGATCGATTCTGTGTGTAGCATGCTGTGTTGATCGCTTCAGCCCAAAATCTCTTAGGCAGTGCTGAGCTCGCTAACATGGATGTGGCTGCATCCTTCAGAGTTCTATTTCTTCGCTCAGCTACGCCATTCTGTTGTGGAGTACGCGCGGATGATGTCTGATGGGTTATGCTATTCTTCTCGCAATACTCAATGATGGTTTCATTTAGAAACTCCGTTCCATGATCTGATCTGATAGATATGATCTTCATCTCTTGTTGGTTCGATATCCGATCCATCAGCTTGGGCAACTCATCTCGGGTCTCACTTTTGTGGCGCATGAAGATGGTCCACGTATATCTTGAGTAGTCATCAGTTACAACTAATGTATATTCGTTTCCATTAATGCTTTTTGGTGTAACTGGCCCGAAGAGATCCATGTGGATCAGCTGTAACACTCGGTTAGTTGAAGGAGTTGACTTCAACCGGAAGGAGGTTCTAGCGAGCTTTCCCAGCTGGCATGCACTGCAGATGTGTGTTGTTGAAAACACTCGGTTAGGTATGCCTCTTGCATGTTCTTGTCTGGCAAGTCGGTTCATCGTCTTGAAGTTCAGATGGTTGAGCCTTTTGTGCCACAGCCAGCTCACATCCGAACTGCTCTTTGACAACAGGCAAGTGTCAGGGAGGCTGCTGTTCCAGTCAGCGTAGTATACATTCCCTGTTGGAGATCGATTTCCCAACAATATCACCTGCTTTGATCCGACATCTTTAACTCTGCAACCCTGTGCATCAAACTTGACAGAGAACCCATTAACACAGAATTGGCTGATGGAGAGCAGGTTATGCTTCAATCCATCAACAAAAGAGACATTAGAAATTGAAACATGATTGGTTTCAAGGGTACCGTAACCTCTGGTATAACCTTTTGAGTTATCACCAAAAGTAACTGATGGACCTTCTTTCTCCACGAAACTTCCAAGCAAATCCTTCAGATTTGTCATGTGTTTCGAGCATCCACTATCCATCACCCACATTGTTGTAGACGTCTTCTTCTTCCTCAGCTGTTTCTCCTGTACCTGGAGGGTTAGAACCAGTTCCCGCTGGAACCGTGCGTTGCTTTTCTCTGTACACTCGAATAGCCTTGTCATTCCAAATGATCTGCCCATTTTCATCAATTATAACAACACCCCGGTTATCCTTAGGCTTGTTGTTTGAAATGATGCTCTGTTTCTTGGGAGGAGTTGGATTTCTCCCATGTTGGGCTTTAGGAGGTGAGGCTTTCCCCCTGTTTTGATGGCGATTCTTATCCTGTTGAGTTTGTCTGTGAGGTCGGACGCCATTGTAGAATCTTCTTGGCTGATTCTGATTCCATTGCCTTGGCTGTTGACGATAGCTGTTCATGCCCGGATGTTGATTCATGTTGTGGCATGAGTAACCATAACTGTCGTAACTTTTCCACATAGGTTGACTCTGTTGGAACCTCTGATTGTTGTGGTGATGGAACCGTTGTTGATTATGTCGGTTGAAGCTTGGTCGGTTATCACGTCGGTTCTGAGCTTGGATATGTTGTCGATTTTGAGCTTGATTGCGACTCCGACGTCTCCGGTTCCTCCGTTGAGTCTTGGAACATTCCCCCTCAGTTGTAGACTCCAGGGACTGTTTCGTTGGTGCTCCATTTGCAGCTCCTTTGCCTTTCTCAGCCGTAGTTACCTTTATCGGTTGTGAGGGTGTTTGTTCAGTTGCATACTCAACTGTGTTAGGTTTGGCAACCATGACTTCCTCAGCCCTGGTGAAGGTAGCTGGTGGACTTCCAGTGTCCTTTGCCACGTCGTATCCGAGTCCAGACACATCATCCGTTTGCCGTCTGTATTTGATGAGATTTTCGATGATCTCGGATGACTGATATAGCTTTGTCAGGTTGTCCTTCTCAGTCTGAAGATCCTTGAGAAGAACAGCTATATGCTCGGTCTGGGCATCTGATGTCTTCATCAGCTGGTCGATCTGAGCCTCTTGCTTGTTCAACTGTTCGTTCTGTGCCTTGATCTGTTCCTTCAACTGTTCATCGGTTGAAGCCTCAGTTTGGTTGGCTATACTCAGTTGACTTTTCAGCTAGTCAATTTC
Source organism: Schizonepeta tenuifolia (assembly GCA_029490685.1). Classification (NCBI taxonomy): domain Eukaryota; kingdom Viridiplantae; phylum Streptophyta; class Magnoliopsida; order Lamiales; family Lamiaceae; genus Schizonepeta; species Schizonepeta tenuifolia. The sequence continues at coordinate 22,379,196 of CM055959.1, forward strand.
TTCAGCTTGTCTCTTGATTAGATCGTCCTTTTCGGTTAAGGAATCTTCAAGCTTGACAAACTGGGCTTGAAGACTCTTAAACTCAACCGACTGCTGATGCAGTTCCTCACTGAGTTCTTGAAAATCATTCCAGGAGGGTTCCAACTCATCGTTCATAGATTCCTGCATGTTAGAAGTATTGAAAGAATTTAAGCAAGCAGGATTAGATTGTACCTCAATATCATCTTGGTCGGTTCCAAGTGCCATGAAGCATTGATCCGGACTGATGACTTTGTTGGTAGAGGTCAGGTCATCCTCATCTTCAGTGTCTGTGAAGATGTCCATATCGTCAGCTGCCTCTTCAGCTACCATGGCCTTGTTCTTTGCAGTTTGCTTCGCCCTCAGTGCTTCTCTTTCCTTCTTTGAGAGGTCTGGGCAATCGGCTTTGAAGTGTCCTTCCTTGCTGCATTCGAAGCAACCATTGGAGACTGGCTTCGAACTGTCTCGAGTTCGGTTTGATTTATAGAAACGTTTATATTTGCCGAACCGAGTATCCATATCGGCTAACTTCTTTGACAACGCTGCAATGTTCTGTTGCAGTTCTTCTCTGCTCGGCTCCTTTGCAGTCGTGTCAGCCGACCTGGTTGGCCTTGACGATCTCGACTTTGAGTAGTCAGCTCGGAGGGCAACTGACTTTGATGCTGAGCCGACATCCTCAATTCTATTTTTCTGACTTGAGGGCTGCGACCTCCTTCTGTTGACCTTATACTCATTTCGTTTCAAGATTGAGAACAATCTTTCAGTTCCCATTTCACCTAGGTCAGCTCGGCTCTCGTGGATATTTGTGAAAGTATCCCACTCAGCCGGTAGAGCTTGCAACACTTTGAGGTTTATTTCTCTTAGAGTGTATTTTCCTTTCCCGATGGATTGGATTCTTCTGATGATGTCCATAAACCGAAGCTCTAGCTGATCTATAGTCTCATCAGGTCGCAGACTGAAATTGTCAAAATCTTGACATGCATGCGAGAACTTGTTTTCCTTTGTCTCGTCGCTTCCTTCACTTAGCGAGGCCAGGATGTCCCACATCTCTTTTGCGGTCTCACACTCCTCTATCCAGGGCAGATAATCTTGTCCAACCGTGGACATTATTGTGCTCTGAGCCCAGATATCCAGCTGGCTCACCTTGGCCTCCTCCGGAGTGTAGTCCTCTGGCTGTTTCTCCACATACTCCACCACTGCATCTCCATCGTTGGGATTTGTGGGAGTACGAAGTATTCTGTCTCGTATGACGATTGGTCCAGATGTGAGAACTTGTTGCATCCTATGATGCTTGGACAAAAGGATCTTCTTCATTCGAGTTCTCCATGATGTATAGTTGACAACAGAGAACATGACCGTGATCTTGTCCTTGACGTCCATCTGCACAAACAAAAGCAGGACAACAAAAATGCGAGCAAGAATGCACTAGCGTGAAAAGATCTGTTCAGTTGACCACTGAAGAAAATTCTCGAATTCACACCTCGTGAAACAGAGTCAGCAGTCTTTTGAACCACTGCTCTGATACCACTTGATGGTCCCGATACGAGTTACTGGTGTATGGGGGGGAGGGGGGGGAATACACCAGTTAGGATTTTTGAGCTTTCAAAAAACTTAACACTTGAAATCAACTTCAACTGAGTGAGAGGACTCAGTTGGGATCTCACAGCTGAGTAAGCAACCTCAGCTGGAAGGTTGGTGTTGTGCGGAATGTGGTGGAAAATAAACTCGTAAAATCAAACTCACGCTTTTATGCACGGTTGGTCAAAACCAAAACTGTTGTTGTGAAAGTATGCAGATTGTATGCGGTTTGTTTGTCAGTTAAGATATGATAATAAAGACTAAACACAAAAGAAAACACGACACACAAGATTTACGTGGTTCGGAGAGAACTCCTACGTCCACGGGGAGATGTGAGTCCACACACCTCAGTCCAAGTTCTTCTGGACAGAACCACTCAGCTTACGCGGGCTGAGCAACCATTACAGTTTAGTTCCCGGGCACTAAACAGCCTAAGTCAAGTTTGCAGGTACTTGACGACCTGACTACTCAATTACAGGAAGAGTAAGGTCCTAGCACACTTTTTAGGGTGTGAGAAATGGTAGGATTTCCAACTACAGCTCGATCAAGAATGAGAGCTGGATCTAAGGCTTGAACGAATAAACACTCAACCTAAGATCAAAAACAGTTTCGAATTCTAGGAACCCTCAGCTACTAATGTTCTCTCAAATTGGAACTCTCAGCTGCTGATGCTCTTAGATGATGATGTTGCAGATTTGCTTTGATTTCTCTCGAGAAAGCTCTTGAATTCTTTTCGTCGTCTATGTGTCTATGCATATATATATCTCGAATGAGAGGATCCCTCTATTTATAGGCGGAGAGAATCAACTAGCCGTTGGAGGAGCAGTTGATCTCTGATCGATTGAAAGCGATGGCTTGTCTCTCATCTCTGCAGACTTTCCCGATATGGCATCTGTGCTCTTCTGAGACAGCCTTGTGTTGGGCCAGATGGGGTAATGACTGAACGGTCAAACCCTCATGTGACTTCCTTTTGAAACTCAAATCTTTGACAGTCAACTTCGGTTTGTCGGTTGAAAGTCTTGACCTTCATCTGAGTGATCTTCAGCTGATGTTCCGATCTGTCGAGTTCTCAGCTGACTTTGAACTTCAAAACAGTTGAACTCCTTGTTCAGATTCTATAACTGAGGTTCTGAAACTGAACCCTCAGTTGTCTTCCACTTCTTTACTCAGTTGGGTTTGAACCCTCAGATGATTTCCTTTTCATCTGATGTTCTCTTCCTCTCAACTGTTTCTCATCTGATGAACGCTCAGTTGGTTTCCTTCAACTGATGTTCTGAAGACTTCCCCTTGTTTGCATCTGAACAAATGAACTCTCAGTTGTCTTTCTTCACAACTGATGTTCTGTCTGAGTGACGCCTTGTTGCCATCTTCAGCTGGAGACCTGTAAAGATAAAATCTTAACTTTGCTCAAACAGCGAGCCTAAATTCTAACATTAGGTATTGGCAACATCTACTCGGTTGGGGTCAGCCGGTTTTGGAATTCATCAAAACTTATACTAATAAATTTCCCAACAATTTCCCCCTTTTTGATGATGCCAAAACCACTTACAACTTGAAACCACTACTGATCTAAACCTCACTAACTTATCTAAAATCTCAGCTGAAATTCTAGACAGTCTATAAGATTAATCAGATCAATCTAACCGCAATTTTAGTTCGGATCAATCAGATTAAATTTTTTAATTTTGTTCCAGATATTCTCGACCACACCTTCTTATCAAATTTAGTTGGATTATAACTTAAGTGTGCACACATTATAATTAATATAAATAATAACATATAAAGTTTTGATATATAGATGTCAATTTTATATAACCATCGTCGCGATAAAAATCATAATACTACAAAATTACCCACATATAATACTACAATTTTCCTAGGACCTCAACCTTACAGTTTGTCCAGTCTTTACGTTGAGGGCAGCGACGTTCTCTGTATTATATTGATGTAATTAATATTTTATTATTATTAATAACTAATCATCATTATATTACTAAAAGGAAAACGATTTTTGTTTTGAAAAAATTCTACGTGGCATCCCTTATATTCCTACATTCATATTTATCTAAATTCTCAAATTTTTGAATTTTTAAATGTAAAGTAATAAATTTTAAATATCTATACTAAAAACTTGTGTCCCCACATCGGTTTCTCAATGAAACTTCACCTATTGGAAAGCCTATAAATACCTAGAATCAATGTGTATTTTCTCATCTTTTGCTCCACCGGTTTTATTTGGCCAATTTATTTATTAATTGGCCAAATAAATAACTATATTTTATAGTTTAATTTAATTTAATTTGGTCAATTTATTAATTGGCCAAATAGATAATTATTTTTTGTAGGAGTTTTATTTGGCCAATTTATTTATTAATCGGCCGGATAAATAACTGTTATATGTTTATAGTTTAATTTAATTTAATTTGGTTAATTTATTAATTGACCGAATAGATAATTATTTTTATTAAGAAACCAATTTATTAGTTGACAGAATAAATGGTTCCAAAATAGTTTGGATAATTTATTGGTAGACCGAATTAAATTTGGAAAATAGTCTAATATTTTTTTTATTTAATTTGATAAAAAAAAGTAATTTCTAATTTGTCAATTAATTAGGTAGACGGGCCAATTCTCAACTGACGGGTACCTCAACTCGGGATCCCACGTGATACATTTTCATTCTTTATTCTTATTAATTTTAAAATTTTCATTTTATTCATTTTTTTCATGTATTTTCTAAAATCTAGAATCGTTATAAATTGTACATTTATAAATCAAAATCGTGGTCAACGGGTCAATTCTGACCCAGAACCGTGGCGGTAGACGAGCCAATTCTCAACCGACACTCGAGAAATTTTTCATTTTATGCTTTTTTTCCCATGAATTTTCTAAAATCTATAATCGTTATCCATGAAATAATTTTTACGTTATTTGTAGTTGGGTTTCCAGCTTTGCATAATTTATAATTTTAATTAACGAATATTACTATACGATTAAGGACGACAAATAGTACAATCATTATTTTTATTAAATTTTTGGATCTATATAAATTCTAAATAAATTTTATAAATTACGCACTTATAAATCAGAGTGGTGGTCAACAGGCCAGTTCCGACGCAGAACTGTGGCGGTAGACTAATATACGGATTTTTTTCAGAAAGGAACACAAATAACTAATTTTTTAATCGGATTTTCAATAAGTACGAGTATATAAATTTCAAACAAGTTTGAATAATCCTAAACACATCATCTCAAATTGTTTGATAATCGTCTCCATTGGAAAATGTAGAATATGTAGGAAAATTGGCAGAAAAATTACTAATGATTTATCAACGAGTCAATCCCGACCAATAATCGTGCGCGTAGATGGGCCAATTCTGTACTTGCGGGACAACTTTTTTTTTTAATATATTATATAATTTTGAACTTATAATATTAAGAATATTTATAGTCAACTTTTATCTTATATCATTGACTAAATAATTTTATGAATCACAATCATTCCACATAAAATTTGGTAAAAAGGAAAGACTACCAAGTACATAGTGAAATAATTCTTGAAGTTCTATTCTTAGTTAAAAAAGTTATTCTCGAAGCTGGTAAAAAAGAAAACGAATGTCATCATTTATTTTTCTATAAATATATTTGGAAGATGATTATTTATATAATACTACAATTTATAATTAAATTTTTATTTATTAAATATTGTGTGAATATTTTTAGAATATAGTTATTTATATAATTAAATATTAATATCAGGTAAAAAGAAAACAAATGTCATCATTAATTTTTTTGTGAATATATTTGAAAGATGATTATTTATATAATTTAAAATCAGTATTGTAGTCAGTAGGTCGGTTCCAGGTCGGAACCGTCGGGGTAGACGGGATGATTGTGAAGCAGTGGTTTAACTTATTTTTTTTTTCTTAATCTTGTGTTGAATTCATAATGTGGGGTATTTAGGGTCACTTTCATCTTATAGACAATCTTAACATCTGTAGTATTATTCGCTATCTATATATCTCTTCTCTCTCTCACTACCCGCTCCTTCCCTTGCCTCTTTTTCTTCATAAAAAGCTAAAAAGTTCATCTTAAGAGTCGTTTTCCTTTGAGAGAGAAATATATTTTTGCCCACATCGGTTTTGTAGAAGAACAAAGCTTTAACAATTATCGAAAGTAATGAGAATATATAGTATTAGTTATAATTTTTAACAAACATAACTATATGCGTTTGAGACGTAAACATGTGGTAAAATTAATTTTTAATTGAATTTGAGATGTGTTCAAGGGATATAAATTCTAAGCGAGTTTAGTAGATTGCATAATCGAATTATTTAACGCTAAAATAATTAATAAATAATATTTTTTTAATCTATCACATATTAGTAGGGATGGCAATTTACCAGCGGGTACCCGACCCTAATAGGTGCGGGTTTGAGGGGCATTTGATATTCATGGATAGCTTCATAGTTAGAAAATACTATCCATTTAGTTCGCGGGTATGGGTATGGATAGTTACTATCCATACCCGCGATACCCATTTACCCGCTAAAAATACCCCTGAAATATTCACGAAATACCTGACTACTACACGATTATACCCGACTACTACCCGGTAAATTTATAATTATTATTAATCTTATTTTTTTGTAATATTCAATTTCTAATGTAAATAATTGTTTGTTCGTAGGTTAAGGAAAGAATGGAAGTTTTTGGACATGTCTTGAAGACGAAGAAGAAGAAGAAGAGTTGAAGGAAGATTGCTCTATTTCAACCGTTGAGTTGGAATAATGTAACTTTTTATTTTAAATTTGGATTTTGAATTTTAGTTGATGAATTTGGATATTGGTATGAATTTGAACTTTGTAGATTTGAATTTTATGTTTTATGGATTTGAACTTTGATGGTTAATCTTTTATTTGTGTTAAATTGTAAGTTATTTGATTAAATTTCGGTTCGCGGGTGGCGGGTACCCAACAGGTGGCGGGTTAGTGGATATTCGTGGGTGGTGGGTTAATGGATACCTGCGGGTGGCGGGTAGGTGGGTACCTGACGGGTTGCGGGTATCCGCGGGTAGCGGGTATGGGTGGAGGAAAATACCCATCGCGGGTATGAATATGGGTATGGGTATGAGTTTGGCTCGCGGGTATGAATATGGATATCCACTATCCGTGCCCGCCGTACCCGATTGCCATCCCTACATATTAGTACTATTTAATAATTTTATTAATTTTTATAATTTCCCGTCGAAAAATCGACAGGTTGTACACTAGTTATGATATATACAAATATACACTATGAATTTCTTTATGAAATAAAAGTTAATATGTACATATTATAGTATATATCAAATGATACAAAGTATTTTTTGATTTGTTTGTATATATACGTATATTATATATACAAAATATATATTTAATTACTGAGAAGAGTTGTATGGGTTATATAATTGAGGCGTGAGAATTGATGAGTGTATCGATTGAAATCTATTACTAATATATTGATTAATAAAATATATTAGTGTGAATTGATAATGTTGAGATCAAATTGATATCAGTTACTAATATATAATTGATATTGTGAATTGATAATGTTAAAAATACGAGAATAAATGAAAAACGGAACAGAGCACCGGAGGGAGTACCTTATTTTCCGATGACGACTCTGACTCCGCGCGCGTATTTTATTATTTTCCTAAAATGCCTACAAATAAAGATCATAATTGTATAGATCGAGTAAGCTAGCCTTGTTCGTGCTTCGTGTCGACACAATGTAGAGAATCCATCTGGCCATTAAACTATATCAATGTCTGTCGATATATAGAATTTTCTACGATAATCAGTGAATTTTCGATCGGTGCATGATTCTTAACTTGAGAATGCAACAGAAGAATTATCGACAAGTCCACGAGGAATATTGCACCTCTTTCCTTTAGCTGTTCCGCCTCCGAGCAACATCAGCATGTGTTGCTACCTTTTTCTCACATGAAACTGGACATGATTTTGAGTTATAATGTCCTAAATCAGACATGAAATTAAATTCTAATCTTTGTATAAACTGCACTAAAAGATTAGTCTTTGACAAAGGAACTAATATCATGAAACATTAAATGTGTAAAAAAAAGCATGGTTTAATTTAATCGATCGAAATATCTATATTGCTCAATCTCTGAACAAGCTCCTGTTTGAAGTTCTTGCATGCATCATCTCATATATATAGTTGTAAGAAAAATAAAACATATACCCAAAATGGGAATTTCCACAAACCACTTTCGTAAGTTTTTGTCTGACAAATCTCACATGGAATTGTTGTGTGCAAATCTAGCCATCCATGATGAAAGTGATGAAATGTTGCTAACTTTTTCTTCATGTCCTTTCGCTTTATATATGCACTTTGTGTGTCGAAATATAAGTCGTATAATCACGTTGGCTAATTGCAACTCCTCCTTTTGCAATAGTACTAAAGTTTAGTCACGAGACTAAATATAATTAATATCTAGTTCTGGAAGCATTTGGACATGAACCCATGAATATTATAGCTTGGGGGAGCTTAATTAGTTGGTGATGACAAACCATGATGATGTCGTCATTGTCGTGTGTGCACGCGATCATCTACCCATCTACGTTGAATTAGGTGATTCCTCGTCGAAAATAATCATATAATCATATAATCATGTTGGATATTTGCAACACTTTGCAAGGCTAGTACGTATCAGCAACGAAAATTAAAATAATTACTGAGTGCATATTTTACACGTCGAAAATAATTTAACATGATAAGAATGGCAAGATGAATGAAGCTAGATTAGTATGGTGTAACAACTTAATTTTGAGACTTATCGAGGTACGGAAGTCTCCCTAACACGATCGAGTTAACTTCTATCTGCACGCGAACAATAATGCTACGGGGTCATGTTACTAGGGCCCACACGTACCCAAACACGAACACGACAACACAAGAAAGTGACACGGAGGGACACTGCAATCCACACTAGGATCACAGAAGCAAGTCATGGTGAGAGAAGTGGACAAGACAAAAGGGCCCTTCACTCGTGCAATTCCTTTCGTTATTTAGCATCAATTATTTTTGGACGTCACTTTCTCATATGCCATAGTTGTTAAGGCAGCACCTTAAATGACCTTAAAAGTTATCATGGTCTTATCTTGCTACAAATCACAGGTACACTTTTGGAGTCATCTCTTAGGTATCTAGCTTCGGTTTTAGGCACGACGTGACAAGTCACTAGAGCTTGACACGTTGGAAAATGCTTAGATAAATGCGATCTTAATTTAGCTTCGGTTTTCTACGTGCAATACGCCATACTATGTCACTATATGTAGCATGTTGAGAATGCTTGGCTAATCGTGATCTCAATCAAGAAAAAATAAAAACATATATCTTGATATATGGTGTGCATTCTATGATCAGAGTATGCATCTGGTCGAAATTGATGGCTTGCAATCAATCTTTCAGATATCTAGCTTCGATATTAATCTAGGCACATCACGTTGATAAAATGCTTAGCTAACCGCAATCTGAATCAAGCACATAAGTAAAAGAAAATGTCTCTATGATTTGTGGGTAAATTCGATCTCAATCAAAGAAAACTATAGCATGTCGGAAATCCCTTAGCTCACAATCGTCTAGGTAATGTGCATTCTGCAAAAAGTGTAGTAGGATTCTACATGGATAGGATCGAGCCTGGTGGCTCGTGATCACCCGTTGATCGACCGGAACGGGCAAGTAAATCAATTGCCAATATAGATGGTGAGATTGGCTACATGCTTAGGTGGACCATCACTTTGATTCTGCAATCTTATGATGTAACACTCTTGAAATCCCACTTTAGCTAAATGTGCGACAAAAGCAAACATACTACAGAATATATATTTACACAAAAAAAAAAAGAAAAAAAAAATCCTTAGCTACAACATTTATCTTGTGTTATAAAATAGAGGAAGTCTTTGATGCGCAGCCTCAGAATTACCTAACTTTGAATAATGAATCACTTTAATTACTTGGAAAAGATTTAGGTCGTAAATCATATATGCTGGATGGAATGTTAATCTAGTCTAGTTTGAATCAACAACAACAAAATTACCAGAAACTTTTATTTGTGAAGAAAGTTATGGTCATTTGAATGTACTAGAGTGCCCATGAAAATTGTCCATGTTCGGGTTTTTATTTGCATCTTTTTTAATTTGAGATATATATATATATATATATATATATATATATATATATATATATATCTAGGATTATTATCCTTTGCATTTTTTATTTTTATTTTTGGAGTGAGTGATTCTTCCTATATATATATATATATATATATATATATATCAAGTGATTGGCTTAGTCACGTCGCGTGATTCTGTGATTAGTGTGGTCGAGAGAGTCTGTGACGCAGCTTGATCGCGTATTTCCGATCGTCATTGCAAAGTTCGGGGTAAAAGAGGCATGGGGCCCCCTCGAATGAGCTAAAAGACAAGGGTTAACGTTTTAGTAAAAAAAATGATGGTGGTGGGAAATGATAGGGGGCGGAGCACTAGGAAATGAAGGTGGTGATGAATGGCGGAGGGTTCGTCAACCTTAAGGTCACTTCGGTGGAACTATTCCTCGGATTAGGCCTTTCGCCACAAGTGTGTGTCTCCCTCTCTTTGTTTCGTCGTATGCAAGCAAGAAATGTCTTCTTGTCTACACACCTGATGTGCCATCATCCATCATCACGCTAGCCTACCTTATAGTTTTAAGGGATAAAACAAGATGCATGCCCTACTCTACCTAAATTAATGTGAATCTAGGCTTAGTGGGACGACTTGTTTTGCACACATGTACTTTTAGAGAGAGAGAGAGAGAGAGAGAGAGAGAGAGAGGAACTCCTTAAAAGGAGAAGAATGCAGCACAAAAATGTTAGAATTATGTGTACTTGCGAATATTGATGCTATGCAATATTGAATTTTAGTGCCTAGCTTATCTGGCATTCGGATAAGTCTATGTTAGGTCGAGCAAAAAAAAGTTGTGGGTGATTTAAATATAAGGGCAATTTTCACTTAAATAACCAAATTATTTAACTTTTCATAATTATATTCTAAACTATTTGAAACATTAATTAAATAGTCAAATTATCAGATTTTTCACAATTATAATCTAGCCTCAATTTTCCGGCTAAGAAAACTGATGTGGCATGCAGGGAGCTTATGTGGATTTTTTTCAAAATGCGATGGTAGTTTTGATGCCAAAACTTAAAAAATAATGAAAACTGAAAATCAAAATATGAAAATTAGGATTTAAATATGTTTGTTTGTTGGGAAACTTTGAAATTTTAATACTTGAATGTGGTGAAGTGTTGCTGCGAAGTCGTAAGGCCGGAGACCAACATCTGAGTTTGGCGAGTTAGAGAGAGAGAGAGAGAGAGAGAGAGTTGGGGGGGGGGGGGAGATGGCAAAATGTTGGATAGAACCGGCGACGACTTTGGTGCTAGACAGAAAGGTGGCGAGAAAGAGAGAATTGTTGCATAGAGAGAGATAAGGATTTCGTTTTTCTTAGTACCAGGTATTTGTTTAATCTATTTTAAAAATTAGGATTTAAATGTGGAAAATCCAAGTCACCTCAGTTTATTTTTTACGAGTATAACAAGCTTTTCAGGCATGCCAGATCATTTTTTTAGCCAGAAAATTGAAGGTAGAATATAATTGTGAAATATTTAATAGTTTGACCATTAAATTGACATTTCAAAAATAGTTTGGAATATAATTACAAAAAGTTAAATAGTTTGACTATTTAAATGTAAATTACCCTAAATATAAAGTAGTCTAAACTAAAATAAGGAAATAATATATGGAATTGATGATTATCGTCTAGATATGATGGGTCGTCGTAATTTTAATAATTTTTTTAGGTTACAAATTACTCTAATGTCACAAGATATATCGTCCGAAATATCATATCCTCTCGTTTTCAATTTACTTTGGTTCAATTTTTTTTGTGCTCGACCCAGTATGGACTTACCCCTTCTTTACGTTGTACAAGCTAAGCCCACACTACTCACGACAAAACGACGTGGTCTGACCCCATTCACATGCCTTAGGAAAAAAAGAAAGAAAAAGTCTCAAAATAACACCATCATAATCATCACTTGAAATCATGTGCTGTTTAGTTCAAGGTTTGCAGCATTTCCCTTTTGCTATGTGATCAAGACAAGAACACTCAAGCTCAAGTTTCCAAGAATTCAAGAACTCAGATTTCGCTTTTCTTTTTTTTTTGGTTTATGTAAGATTATCTTGTATGAAAAGTAGGCATAATAATAGGGATACTAACTGCAGAAAGAGAATTCCATTTTTAGTAGTTAATTTCTTGAATCACTTTTTTCGATTCACACTTGATCAGAATCCAATCAATGGCTGACGAAATCTTCCATCAGTACTATATATCGTTGCAAAGCATAGGTGTGTGTGTGTGTGTGAGTGTGTGTGTGTGTGTGTTGTGGGGGGGTTAGGATCGATGAAGTAGAGATAACATAGCCAAATAAAATCTTGGATATATTTTGCAGAAGATATGGTTATCATCATCTGTAGACATGATAGGGCCAAACGCATGTTTAGTGTTTTTCACATTTAGACTTTAAATCATTGACGTATACATATATCTCATGCAGTTATCACATAATTTTTTACAAATACTGATCAAAATATTAGATCTGTCTAGTAATTAAACTCTTTCTAGCTCCCCACTTTGATCAATTTGAATAATTCTCTATGATCCTTCATAAAAATCTCACACCCGAAAAAAAAAGCGGCCACGTACCACTAATTAAATATATATAAAAAATAGATGATCTCTTGTCATGATGTCCCGTTAATTGCACCCTAAGAAATGAAATTAGAAAAATACAATTATGAGTGAAATTCAAAATTTTGCCTAGTTAAAAATCGAGCTCAAATACCTTATTTTACAGACATATTTAGACCTTGATTTTTGACATCTGACTAAATAGTGCTTGCTTTAGTTTTCATGTACAGGACTAATAGTGTCTGTCCCATTCTCTCTCTCACATCTCCCTCTTATATATATACACCTCTCCTCCAAGATTATGCATCAAACTTTTTCCCTCATATATAGATTTTTTTATGGAAGATCATTCATCATCTGCAGCAGATGCATGTGATCCTGATCATCAAGATTGTGCACCACCATCATCTGTGATGAAGATCTTCGGTTTTCCCGTCCGAAATTACGAGCATGCCCCTGTACTACAGCAACGGTTAGACTTGGATAACAAGAGGTTCGAGTGTCAACACTGTCACAGAAAATTTGCCAACTCTCAAGCATTGGGTGGCCACCAGAATGCACACAAGAAGGAGCGGCAGCGAGCGAAGCGGGCCCACTTCGTCGCTGATAACCGCCGTCTGGGAGCGGCGGTGCACTTGATCGGGCCCCACGGGGCTCGGTCGGGAACATCAAGTGGTGTCTATGGCGGCCATGGTTCAAGGTTCCTCCACCTCCCACCACAAGAGCATCAGCCTGTTGTACCTCACGTTTTGTCGGGGGTACCTTTAAGGTACCCCAGTAGTGTCCAGGTGGCGCTGCCACGTCAGGCAGGGTATGCTAGCCGGGGCCCGCCGAGAGCGGTGCCATTGACAGATGGCAATGAGGGATTGGATGTTGATTTACATCTATGATGACTTGTACTATATGAAATGAGTTTTAGTTGTTTCCGTTAATGAGTTAAATATCAGTTTTTTTCAACATTCAAAATTCATAATAAAATCATGATCTTATTTAATGTCTACATTTATCACATCATACTTAAATTTTCCTTCATCAAAGTCATCACTCTAATGTTAGATTTATTATCTAGGACGGGTTGTGTACAATATATCGAAAGCACAACTATTTTTTGTCCCGAATAAATCGAAGATATAATAGAATAAAACTAAACTAGCGTATAACCCATCGAAAATCGACGGAAAATTATAAAAATTAATAAAATTATTAAATAGTACTACTAGATTAAAATAAATATTATTTCTTAATTATTTTAACATTAAATAATTCGATTATGCAATTTACTAAACTCGCTTAGAATTTATATCCCTTGAACACATCTCAAATTCAATTAAAAAGTAATTTTACCACATGTTTACGTCTCAAACCCATATAGTTATGTTTGTTAAAAATTATAACTAATGTATTCTCATTACTTTCGATAATTCTTAAAGCTCTGTTGTTCTACAAAACCGATGTGGGCAAAAATATATTTCTCTCCAAAGTAAAACGACTCTTAAGCTGATTTTTTTAGTTTTTTATGAAGAAAAGGAGCCAAGGGACGGAGCGGGTAGTGAGAGAGAGAGAGAGAGAAAGAGAGAGAAGAGATATATAGATAGCGAATAATACTATAGATGTTAAGATAGTCTATAAGATGAAAGTGATCCTAAATACCCCACAATATGAATTCAACACAAGATTAAGAAAAAAAAAGTTAAACTACCGCTTCACAATCATCTCGTCTACCCCGACAGTTCCGACCTGGAACCGGCCTATTGACTACAATACTGATTTTAAATTATATAAATAATCATCTTTCAAATATATTGACAAAAAAATTAATGATGACATTTGTTTTCTTTTTACCTGAAATTAATATTTAATTATATACATAACTATTTTCCAAAAATATTTACACAATATTTAATAAATAAAAATTTAATTATAAATTGTAGTATTATATAAATAATTATCTTCCAAATATATTCATAGAAAAATAAATGATGACATTCGTTTTCTTTTTTACCAGCTTCAAGAATAACTTTTTTAACTGAGAATAGAACTTCAAGAATTGTTTCACTATGTACTTGGTAGTTTTTTCCTTTTTAAAAACTTTATGTGGAATGATTGTGATTCATAAAATTATTTAGTCAATGATATAAGATAAAAGTTTACCATAAATTCTTAATTTTATGAGTTCAAAATTATATAAAATATTTTAAAAAAAATTGTCCGGCAAGTACTGAATTGGTCCATCTACGCGCACGATTATTGGTCGGAATGGACTCGTTGATAAATCGTTACTAAATTTTCTGCCAATTTTCTTACATATTCTACGTTTTCCAACGGAGACGATTAATCAAACAATTTGAGATGATGTGTTTAGGATTATTCAAACTTGTTTGAAATTTATATACTCGTACTTGTTTAAAATTCGATTAAAAAATTAGTCATTTGTGTTCCTTTCTGAAAAATAAATCCGTATATTAGTCCACCTCCACAGTTCTACGTTGAAATTGGCCCGTTGACCACGACTCTGATCTATAAGTGCATAATTTATAAAATTTATTTAGAATTTATATAGATCTAAATTTTAATAAAAAATAATGATTGTGCTAGTCCTTAATCGTATAGTAATATTCGTTAATTAAAATTATAAATTATGCAAAGCTGGAAACCCAACTACAAATAACGTAAAAATTATTTCATGGATGACGATTATAGATTTTAGAAAATACATAGAAAAAAAAGCATAAAATGAAAAATTTCTCGAATGTCGGTTGAGAATTGACTCGTCTACAGCCACGGTTCGGGGTCAGAATTGATCCGTTGACCACGATTTTGATTTATAAAAGCACAATTTATGACGATTCTAGATTTTAAAAAATACATGAAAAATTGAATAAAACGAAAATTTTAAAATTAATAAGAATAAAGAATGAAAATATGTCACGTGGGATCCCGAGTCGAGATACTCGTCAGTTAGGAATTGGCCCGTCTACCTAATTAATTGAGAAATTAGAAATTACTTATTTTTTATCAAATTAAATAAAAAAATTATTAGACTATTTCCAAATTTAATTCGGTCAACCAATAAATTATCCAAACTATTTGGGAACTATTTATTCTGTCAACTAAATTGGTTCCCTAATAAAAATAATTATCTATTCGGCCAATTAATAAATTGACCAAATTAAATTAAATTAAACTATAAAAATATAACAGTTATTTATTCGACCGATTAATAAATAAATTGGCCAAATAAAACTCCTAAAAAAAATAATTATCTATTCGGCCAATTAATAAATTGACTAAATTAAATTAAATTAAACTAAAAAATGTAGTTATTTATTCGGCCGATTAATAAATAAATTGGCCAAATAAAACTGGTGGAACAAAAGATGAGAAAATACACATTGATTCTAGGTATTTATAGGCTTTTCATGGGCTAGTTCCGATGCAGAATTGTGGCGGTAGACTAATATACCGATTTTTTTTAGAAATGAACACAAATGACTAATTTTTTAATTGGATTTTAAACAAGTACGAGTATATAAATTTCAAACAAGTTTGAATAATCCTCGACACATCATCTCAAATTGTTTTATTAATCGTCTCCGTTGGAAAACGTAGAATATGTAGGAAAATTGGCAGAAAAATTACTAACGATTTATCAACGAGTCAATTCCGACCAAGAATCAAGAATCGTACGCGTAGATAGGTCAATTCAGTACTTGCAGGACAACTTTTTTTTTAATATATATAATTTTGAACTCATAAAATTAAGGATATTTATGGTCAACTTTTATCTTATATCATTGACTAAATAATTTTATGAATCACAATCATTGCACATAAAGTTTCGTAAAAAGGAAAAACTACTAAGTACATAGTGAAACAATTCTTGAAGTTCTATTCTCAATTAAAAAAGTTATTCTCGAAGCCGGTAAAAAAGAAAACGAATGTCATCATTTATTTTTCTATGAATATATTTGGAAGATGATTATTTATATAATACTACAATTTATAATTAACTTTTTATTTATTAAATATTTTTGGAATATAGTTATGTATATAATTAAATATTAATTTCATGTAAGAAGAAAACAAATGTCATCATTAACTTTTTTGTGAATATATTTGGAAGATGATTATTTATATAATTTAAAATCAGTATTGTAGTCAATAGGCCGGTTCCAGGTCGGAACCATCGGGATAGACGGGATGATTGTGAAGCGGTGTTTAAATATATTCTCATCACTTTCGATAATTGTTAAAGCTCTGTTCTTCTACAAAACTGATGTGGGCAAAAATATATTTCTCTCAAAGGAAAGCGACTCATAAACTGAATTTTTTAGATTTTTATGAAGAAAAAGAGGCAAGGGAAGAAGCGCGCAGTGAGAGAGAGAGAAGAGAGATATAGATAACGAATAATACTATAGGGTTAAGATTGTCTATAAGATAAAATTGACTATATATCCTATATTATGAGTTCAACATAAGATTAAGAAAAAAAAATAAGTTCACCGAAGATTCCTACCTAAAACCGGCTCATTGACTACAAGAAGATTTTTTTTAACTAAGAATAGAACTTCAAGAATTGTTTCACTATGCACTTGACTACAATATTGATTTTAAATTATATAAATAATTATCTTCCAAATATATTCACAAAAAAATTAATGATGACATTTGTTTTCTTTTTTCTGAAATTAATATTTAATTATATACATAACTATATTCCAAAAATATTCAAACAATATTTAATAAATAAAAATTTAATTATAAATTCTGTATTATATAAATATTCATCTTCCAAATACATTCATAAAAAATAAAAGCCAAAAATGCATAAAAAATCCCGACATTTTTTCAAATTCGTGTTTAAAACCAATCTTTTTCAAATTCTCAAATATAACTATCACCTTTCAATTTGACGCAATTGACTCTCGCAATTGATTTTTCCCTAATTTTATGCTGATTTGAAAGCCAGAAATTCCTATATACACACATGGAATGCCCATCAATTCTCATATTCTACATGTCCAAGAGCGCCATGTAGGAATTTTCGGAACTGGTCTGTTGACCACGATTCTGATTTATAAGTACGTAATTTATAAAATTTATTTAGATCCAAAAACTTAATAAAAATAATGAATGTACTATTCGTTATCGTCCTTAATTGTATAGTAATATTCGTTAATTAAAATTATAAATTATGCAAAGCTGGAAATCCAACTACAAATAACGTAAAATTTATTTCATGGATGACGATTATAGATTTTAGAAAATACATGGGGAAAAAGCATAAAATGAAAAATTTCTCGAGTGTCGGTTGGGAATTGGCTCGTCTACCGCCACGGTTTCGGGTCATAATTGACCCGTTGACCACGATTTTGATTTATAAATGCACAATTTATGACGATTCTAGATTTTATAAAATACATGAAAAAATTGAATAAAATGAAAATTTTAAAATTAATAAGAATAAAGAATGAAAACGTGTCACATGGGATCCCGAGTTGAAGTACCCGTCAGTTGGGAATTGACTCGTCTACCTAATTAATTGACAATATAGAAATTACTTATTTTTATCAAATTAAATAAAAAATATTCGACTACTTCCAAATTTAATTCGGTCAACCAATAAATTATCCAAACTATTTTGGAACCATTTATTCTATCAACCAATAAATTGATTCCCTAATAATAATAATTATCTATTCGGCCAATTAATAAATTGACCAAATTAAATTAAATTAAACTATAAAAATATAACGTTATTTATTCGGCCGATTAATAAATAAATTGGCCAAATAAAACTCCTACAAAAAATAATTATCTATTCGGTCAATTAATAAATTGACCAAATTAAATTAAATTAAACTATAAAATATAGTTATTTATTCGGCGAATTTATAAATAAAATGGCCAAATAAAACTGGTGGAACAAAAGATGAGAAAATACACATTGATTCTAGGTATTTATAGGCTTTTCAATAAGTGAAGTTTCATTGAGAAACCGATGTGGGACACAAGATTTTAGTATAGATATTTAAAATCTATTATTTTACATTTAAAAATTTAAAAATTTGAGAATTTAGATAAATATAAATGGAGAAATATAAGGGGTGCCACGTAGGATTTTTTCAAAGTAAGAATCGTTTTCCTTTTAGTAATATAATGATAAACTAGTCGGAAAAAAAAATGCTGAATACAGATTTTTTTTTTTTTTAAACTAGTAGTACTATTATACCCCGCATTGCATGTGAGAATGAGAAGTATTATATATTTTCTTCTATTTAAAAATAATGCTCCATCCGTCCCGTTCAACTTCGCTCGTATTTTTTTCTGGGCATCTCATTCACCTTGGCTTGTTTCCTTTTTTTTGGCAAAGATTACTTTATTATCAATAATAAAATATTCTATATCAACTACACTAAACACATCCTTTATAAAGAACAGTGAAAAATCACTATCTCAACTTTTTATCAACAATAAAATATTCTATACCAACTATACTAAACGCACCCTTTATATCAAATTCTCTTATTCTTAATATCCGTGCCGAAAAGAAATCGTGAAGTTGAACGGAACTGAGGGAGTATTATTCAATTATCTAGCAGAAAAAAGTAAACTATATTAGATGTTATATACTATAACAACGCAAGTGTTTGATAAAATTCATTAAATTATGAATTTTCTCATCAATTAAATATCTCGTATATAAAAGGATATTTTTATTAGTTAATTTTATATATATATATATATATATATATATATATATATATAGGGATGGGTTCTAGTGAAAATAGCTTTTAAAGTGAGAAATAAGAATAAATCTGGACCACACATCTCAAAAAAAGGCGGGCAAGTGGCTTTCACGTGCGGCGCGCGTAGCTCACGCGCCTTTTTTTTTTTGGGCGATTTTTCTTAAAATACGGTGCATCTAGATACACTGTGTGTTGCATCTAGATACACTGTGTGGTGCATCTGGTTACACATTGTGGTGCATGTCCGATTTTCTTTTTTCAGTTTTTTGTTTTTCAGTTTTTTTTTAACATTTTTTTTCTCGGCTCCACCTTCGGCACTGACTTTACGGCTCCGCCTTCGCTCCAATTACTAATATAAGGATAATCGTTGGGCAACAATTTGGATTTTTCGGTTCGCTCCGAGGCCTTCGGCTCCCCTTGCTCGAATCTTGACCAAAGAAAAAGAGGCAAACCAAAAGATATTTTCGTAAAGCATAGTGCATTTCCTTACACCTAGTGGTGCATCTGATTACACTGTCTCGTGCATATCAGTACACGTAGTGGTGCATCTCATGAACCACAATGTGGTAGATACACCACACTTTACAATGAAATGCACCACAACGTGAAACTAGATGCACCATACGTTGACATGAGATGTACCCAACTTTATGGAAAAATCAAACCTTAAAAAAAAAAAAACCCTGAAAATTTTTCGTCCGGAGGCACCGCCCTTCTTAGCGAGATGCACCAGATGAGTGGCTGAGATTGATTCTCATTTTTTAGGATAATGATCATTCTTATATGATCCTAATCATATATATATATATATATATATATATATATATATATATATATATATATATGTATGTATGTATGTATATGTGTTGAGTGTGTGTAGCATGTTATGCAAACATAGTTGTGAATTAATACTATGTCAAATTCATATTTTTTTTTTTTGAAAATTTAGCAATATAATTTAGAAATTACTCAAATAAATATCGATACCAATTAGAATTTGTTAGAAAATATTAATTAGAATAAAATAAAATACCTATGTGACTTACAGGGTTTAATTCATTCCAACTTTTTTCTTCCATATTGCGCTACATATCATATATGACTGCAATATTTCAACTTCTCACTTCATCGGTTATGTCTTGGACATGATAACATAGTTCTTTTGTTTTGGTAATGTGAATAACAATCTCTAAATGATTATTGGGGATTGAGGATAGGAAGTTAAAAAGTTGAATGTCCACGTAAATAAATAAATACATAGATAACATAAAATGAATTAGAATAATTCAATAGCCTTATTTAATGGTCAATGGAAAATTAAAATGAGGCAACTACTTCAAAAAATAAAATAAATGAAAATTAGTTAATTAAGATATAAAAGTTTTAGTAGAATTTAGGTGGAAATTTTTTTCATAGCTAGTTTGTTTTAATATTATTATATAGATATAGATTATATAGATTTTTGAGGATCAACGGATGCTGGAGTTTGACTGACCACAATTAGCAAAATAAAGGCCTATTTCCTTTAAAGAAAACAATTAGTTTATATACATGGCACACTATCCATCTAAAACCCACTAACCTATTCTCACTACACACTCAACCATCTCTCACACTATCTCTCTCTATCATCGATTCTGCAGCCCTTGGTCGTTTATCGATTCTTCAGCCTCTTTCTTCGCCGGAAGTTATCGATTCTGCAGCCCCTGGTCGTCTGTTCTATCGGGGCTTCTCTCTCTCTGGTAAGTCCTACTTCTTTTATATCTCTCTTTCTGTTTTACTCAGTTTCGCTTTCTATCTCTCATTTTCTCATATATTGGAAAAACAAGCACAACTTTCTTTATCCAGCTCTTGATTCGCCGCATACACAAAGATCAATCAAGGTATTTATCTGTTTTAATAAAGAACGGTACATAGTTGATGACATTTTTGTATTTGCTTCTTTATATATTTATGTGTATGTATGTCTTGGCAAACGAAAAGGATTTTCAAGTAGTTTATCAATGTTCTTTTATTAGGTTGATGTTAATATTGCTAGAATGAAATGGTGATACGCATCAGCCACTATGTAATGTGCTTGATCTTTATTATAAGGCATATCTAATAGGGTTAATTGCCTATAAAGGTATAACCTTTTCATAAATTTGCAATTTTAGCATGATTTTTTTTTCATTGCCAATTTTAGGCATAACCTTTCAACTCATTGCAATTCGGAACATATTTTCAACTTCCGGTGATCGGAAAAATGACGTGTAATGTTTTTGTGACGTGACATTTAACTATTTTTGATGTGCCATTACTCATTGCTGATGTGGCATTTTACTTATGTTTACTAAATAATTTTTTTTCTTATATTATACCCTTTTCTCAATAATCTAAATTTAAACTCAATTTCAATAAATTTAAGGGTCAAACAATGATAAGAAATTGTACTTGAGGCATTGCCATAGCCAATAGCCATAAACTGAGTTTATGACGCCTTCAATTTATTTAAATTGAGTTTAAATTTGAATTATTGAGAAAATGGTATAATATAAGAAAAAAATTATTTAGTAAAAATAAATAAAAATGCCACATCAGCAATGAGTCAAATGCCACATCAAAATAGTTAAATGCCATGTCACTAAAAAATTACACGTCATCTTTCCGATCACTGGAAGTTGAAAATATGCTCCGAATTGCAATGAGTTGAAAGGTCATGCCTAGAATTACCAATGAAAAAAGGTCATGCTAAAATTGCAAATTTGTGAAAAGATTATGCCTTTATAGGCAATTAACCCTATCTAATATATATGAGCTTCAATTAGGATATAAATTATGAGTGATAATCAAGAATGAATGTATCAGCGTTATCAGGACCACCGTATATCTAACGTCTTTTTAGATGGACTCGAAACTTTCATCAAATTTTCTCTTGATCGACCTGAGTACATGAATGGAAATAAAATTAAATGTCCTTGTAGCAAATGTAAGAATAAGGCGTACCAGACACAATATACTATTCATCTTCACTTGGCTCAGTCGGGGTTTGTACCAAATTATTATCAGTGGAAGTTTCAAGGAGAAAGACAAGCACCAGAGGTTAAATACGAACAAAATTTTGAAGGAGAACCTGGATCGGCTACATATTTTGAGATGTTAAGAGATGTTGGTGCTTCTCAGTTTAGGATGAACGACGACCCAGAAAAACCGCCCAGTTTTGTAGCACAACAATTTTATGACATGTTGGCCGCTGCAGATAAAGGATTGTGGCCCGGTTGTAAGAAACATTCGCAATTGTCAATTGTTGCTCGTCTTATGAGCTTAAAATCCGAGAACAACATCACACAAAAAGGTTATGATATGGTTGCAGCATTGTTGAAAGAGGTTGTTCCAGAAGATAACTTGGTTCCTGAGAACTTCTACGCTACAAAAAAGTTGTTACATGGTATGGGATTACCGATTGAGAAGATTGATTCTTGCCCGAATCATTGCATGATATATTGGGGTGCCAATAGCGGATTATTTCATTGTAAGTCTTGTGGTCATCCTTGATATAATAATTAAGGTAGTGTATCAGAAAGCCGTCGGATGAAGCAAGTTGTATTTAAGAAGATGCACTACTTTCCGCTGACACCTAGACTACAAAGGTTGTATGCATCCACACCTAGACTTCAAAACGTTCAACAAACTCTAATTCAGGATGGAAAAATAGGAGTATTTTATGGGATTTGCCATATTGGAGCTCACTGCTTATCTGACATAACTTGGATGTAATGCACATAGAGAAGAATGTGTTTGATAATATCTTCAATAGTGTCATGAATGTTCCTGGAAAGACAAAAGACACATCAAAGTCTAGAGAAGAGCTTAATCAGATTTGCAGTAGACCAGAGCTTCAAGGTGATGGAAGAAGTAGGAAATTTCCTAAAGCCACTTACACACTTGATAAGGCTGAGAGATCAGTATTATGCAATTGGTTAAAAAAATCTACAATTTCCAGATGGCTACTGCTCGAATTTGGCTTATTGTGTGAATATGAAGAAGCTTAAAATGTTTGGGATGAAAAGTCACGATTGCCATGTATTAATGTAAAGAATTCTACCAATTGCATTGTGTGAACTTCTCCCACTTAATGTTTGGAACGCAATTACTGAGTTGAGCATGTTCTTTAAGGAATTAATTTCTGGTAACATCAAAGGTGAAGATGTGTTTCGCTTGCATGAAAATATTCCTGTCATTCTTTGTAAGCTTGAACGCATATTTTCACCTAGTTTCTTCGCCTCTATGGAGCATTTACCAGTCCACTTGGCAGATGAGGCTCGGATGAGAGGACCGGTGCAATATCGGTGGATGTACCCATTTGAAAGGTACTTGGGTAAGTTGAAAAAGAATGTAAAAAGTAAAGCTAGAATTGAAGGTTCAATATGCAATGCATATCTAGTTGAAGAAGTATCAACATTTTGCTCATATTACTTTGAAGATCATGTCGGTACAAGCCATAGGAATGTTCCTCGTAATTATGATGGAGATGGGGATGAAGAACAATGTGATGATCCGGAAAATCTTTCGATATTCCAACTTCCTGGACGACCTTTTGGAAAGTCATCAAAGAGATATCTGGATGACAAAGAATACATGGCTGCTCGATAATATGTTCTACTCAATTGTAGTGAAGTTACAGACCACTATTTGAGGTAATTATAATTTTAGTAATTATTTTTTAGGTAATCATTTATATTTTCTAAAAAATGAATTAACCTCAACCCTCATGTTGTTTGAAGCCTCTTTATTGAGCAAGTGAAAACAACATTTCCATCACTTACAAATATTGAGATTGATGTCAAGTTGGACAAAGAATTCGTCTACTGGTTCGAGTCATATGTGAGTTTTAATTTTACACTTATTACTTATTGATGGTCCCGATACGAGTTTTGGTGTATAGGGGGGGGGGGGGAATACACCAGTTAAGACTTTTAAAAATAACCCCCTGAAAATTATCACAACCGAGTAATACGACTCAGCTGGAATCTCAACTGAGTAATGATACTCAGCTGGAAGTGAAGTGCTGTGCGGAATGTGGTGGAAAATAACAACTCGTATAAAATTAACTCACGCTCAGATGCAAGGTTGGTCAATAACCAAAACAGTTGAGAATGCAAAGATGCAGTTTTGTATGCTGGTTAGTTGGTCAGTTGAATATGCAATAAGAAATAATTGAACTGAAAACACAAACACACAAGGATTTACGTGGTTCGGAGAGAACTCCTACGTCCACGGGGAGTTGTGAGTCCACACAACTCAGTCCAAGTTCTTCTGGATAAAAACCACAAAACTTACGCGGGCTTTGCAACCGTTGAGATAAGTTTACGGGTACTTAATAACCTTACAGATAAGTTTACGAGTACTTATCAACCTATCTACTCAATTACGGGATGAGTAGGGTCCTAACAATCCTTTTGAGAGGATGTGTAAAAGGGTGGGTTTTTCCAACTACTAGCTCGAACAAGAAGTGAGCTAGGATCTAAGCTTGAATGAATGAAAACTCAAACTAAGATCTAAAGCCACCAAGACAAAATCTAACACTCTAGAACTCTCAACTAGTGATGTTCTTAGAGATTGAATTCAGTTTAGCTCGTTTGCGACGAGAACTCTCAACTGGTGATGTTCGCTCATCTAACTCTTTGCTCTCGCACTTGTCTGTCTTCTCTGTCTTGTGTGTCTTGGTGAATGAGTGAAGGCCTCTATTTATAGGCGGAGAGAATCAACTAGCCGTTGGAAGAGCCGTTGATCTCTGTTCTTGTGAAAACGATGGCTTGTCTCTCATCTCTGCAGACTTTCTTGATTTGGCAACTGTGAACTTCTTCTTTCCATCTGAGACAGCCTTGTGTTGGGCCAAATGAGGTAATGACAGAGAGTCAAACCTTCACGTGACTTCCTTATTTGAATTTCAAATCTCAACATTAGTCTTTCAACATTGGATGGTCGGTTGAGAAGTTTCATCTTCATCTGATTTGTCTTCAGCTGATGTTCCATCTGATCGATATCTTTATCTGACCTTCTGTCTGAATAGGAACAGTTGAACTCTCAGCTGCTTTGAATTTCATGTTGTCAGTCTTATCAGTTCGAGTCCTTCAACTGATGTTTTGAATCTCGAACGCTCAGCTGTCTTTCTGATATTCTGAATCTTGAACGCTCAGTTGTCTTTCTGATGTTCTGAATCTGATCAGTTAGCTCGAACGCTCAGATGACTTTCTTCCATCTGATGCTCTCTTACATCTTCTCCTTTGAACGCTCAGTTGTCTTTCTTACAACTGATGTTCTGTCCGAGTGAAGCCTTGTTGTTGTCTTCATTTGGAGTCCTGTAAAGATAAAATCTAAACATTGCTCAAACAGCGAGCCTAAAAGCTAACATTAGGATCTGGCAACATCTACTCGGTTGGGGTCAGTTAGTTTTGAAGTCAATCAAAACTTTAATAAATTTCCTTACAATTTCCCCTTTTTTGATGATGCCAAAACCCTTATAAAACCCTTACAGATCAAACTGATCTAAACCCTATTGACCTATCTAAAATCTCAGCTGAAATTCTAGACAGTCTATAAGATTAAAACATCAAAGGGTTAGAACAGTTATAACATGGTATTGAAATAACTTTGCGATTCAGAGCTTGGACAACTACAGATTGTACGTCAAGTTGAATCGGATAACTGTTGAAAGTTTTCATTACAACTGATGGTTACATCAGTTGCTCAAAAACTTCTAACTCAGCTAGTACTTTAGCCCATACTTGCTAAACATTCTAACAAAAATTTCTCTTTTAGCCTCTGACTCATTTGAAATGTCAACCCCGTGCTCTCGACAAACTTGTCTTGCCTCAGCTGCTATCTTCTATCGGTTGGGGTTTCGAGAGTCTGGGAGGAAGGGAGGGAGATACGTGACCTTCTGAGGGACCGGGACTGTGTTCATATCCAGTTTTGCATCAATCATTGCTCGCCTGAACTGGCTGAACATGCCCAGATCCCCAGAGTGTAGCTCGGTCAGTGCTTCTTTGAAAGCTTTCCTCGGATCCTCAGTTGTGAAGACTTTTCTGTAGTAGAAGTCATTCACAAACTCCTGCTTGAATGACTCCCAGTCCTCATTCCACTCGGCTGGCATCCACTTATCCACATGACTGAACCGACTTTGGAGCTTAACCTTCCCTGGCAGCCTCTGTTGTTTCAGTCTTGCCTCAGCCTTTACTTGATGTTTTTCAATTCGGCGACGGCTGCGGGAGGCAATGTTCCTATCCAGGTTTTTAGTGACCTTGTCAAGCTCCTCCTCGAACTGGTTGACTCTTTTAGCTTGGCTGGCAGCAAACTTCTTAATCCAGTCGGGATTCATGTAGTCTTTTTCAGCAACATCCATAGTCTTAGCAGCAGCAATACACTCTTCGGTTGTAATACCGTCGAGTTCCGCATCAAGCTCGGCTGCGATCTCGGCTATGGAGTTGTAGGAAACTCCATACTTCTCCGCCTGCTCCAAGTCTTTTGCCATTTCAGCTCCACCGACGTCGGTTGGCTTAGGAGTGGACTTCTTCTTCGGAGTCTTCTTTGGCTGGCTTTTCTTTAGCTGAGATTCTTTGTCAGCTGGCATCGCTTCCTTAGCCTGGGTCTCATCTTCCCTGGTCACATCTTCCCCCTGCTTCTCAACTTCCCGGTTCTTATCTTTACCAATCTCATCTTTCCCCTTTTTGGCATCAGCAACAAGGCTTGCAACTGAGCCATCTAGAGAAGTGAGTTGTTGTTCAACTAGTTGAATCCGCTTGAAAAGCTCATCAACCGCGCACTCTACTTCAACCTTCTTTGCCAGTTCAGAGTCAAGGCGCTCTTGTTCGGCTTTCTTCAGTGTAGCGAGGTTTTCATTGACTTCGGTCTAGAAAGCAACGAACTCAGCCCATCGTGACTCGAACCGAGATTTCCATTCTTCATCTTGAGTCTGTTGGGATTTGGCGAGGTTGGAATCAGATATGGATTTGAAAACATTCAGTTCGGACTTGATCCCATGAACGGTTGTCCTCAGTGTGTTGATGTCTTGGCTGGTGGATGTCGAGAATTCGTCCAGCTTTATCTTCAGTGAAACATTCTCTTCTTGCAGCTTCTTGTGCTTATCCTCCTGTGCTTCTATCATCCTCAGCTGATCTTCTTTGTTGCGTTGGATGGTGGCAAACATCTCCGTCCTTAGCTGATTGACCCTCTCAGCTATCAGCTCACAGATTTCTTCAGTTGAGGGTGCTGGCTGATCAGCTGGAGCTGGTTGGTCAGAAGTTGTAGGCTGCTCAACAGTGACCATGGCTTGGAGATTTGCCATGTACTGTTGGAGTTCTTCCTCTTCCTGCTTAGCGGCTGCGGCGGCTGCATCAAGATCATCTATAAAATCAGCAGATTTTGTTAGCATGTTGTCCAGGAAATTGATACAGTCTTGTTCTGCTGTTTCTCTTGTATCTCTTCCTTCAGCTTTGCTGACATCTAGTCGCCGAGTCAGCAGAGCGATCTTATTGTTGTATACAACCTCCAGGTTGGTGTAGTTAAAGTAGTCTCTGATGCGCGATTCATCTGCCTTCAGCTGGTTCCAGCTGTGTACCCTTATGGTATCTTCCTTCACATACCAGTGACTGAAGATGAGGTTGAACTGATACAGCAGCTCGGTTCCAAGCGTAGCAAAAATCGGCATGTCGCGCGCTTCAGGGAACATCCCGATCAGCTTCTGGAAGCAGTAGGCCACCTTGCCTTCATGCTCCAACGCGACGGCTTGACGATCAGCTTCGTCATCGATGGGGGAGGGAGATAGATTTTCATATGGTATTGGTTCAAGAGTTTCATCAACGTTGGCCAAGGAAGTGGTCTCAACGTTGGCATCGAGCTGGGAGCTCGGAATTTCGGACTCTGTGGGGATGGGGGTATCAATAGGTTCATCAACATTGACCGAAGAAATGGTCACAATGTTGGCATCGAGCGGAGAGCTCGGAATTTCTGGCTGTGTGTCGGTTGAGAGAGTTTCTTAGGGAAATACGGCATCAGCTCCTGCCGTGGGGGAGGTTGGAATGTTTTCGATTTCCTCAGAGGAGGAAGAAGCATCCGAGGAGATGGTTGGCTCATCAGCTGGTTCAGTTTCTATCCCTTCCATCACGTCTTTGTGAGGAACAACCTCGAAGGCAGCCATGTCAACTGAGTGACTCGACTCAGATGGCTCTTCAGCTGGTGTCTCCTCAGTTGGTGCGTCCTCAGCTGGCACATCCTCAGCTGGTGCGGCAACCGACTTTTTCTTGATACGCAGCCTCATCTTCTTCTTGGCTGGCTCTTCAACTTTCTCCTTCTCCGATTCAGCTCTTTGTCGGCATGCAGCTGTTGATTTCGCTTTGCAGGCGGCAGCTAGGGGCAGCTCCTCAACTGTGTCTTTTTCTTCAGCTGTCTTCACAGCTTCCCTCTTCTCCTTTGGAGTATAAACACTCCTAATCACATCCTGAGCCTTCTTGGCGGTTGGGAAGAGCATCAGTCTCTTGACAGGAGTCTCCTCACAGTCTTCCCAGACGATGTTCTGATCCTTAGTGGCGAACAGGATCAGGGCAGAAATTTTACAACCGAAGTTGAGAGTTCCCTTGACACTCAACAACTTCTCTCCGGAGTCGGTTGTGGTTTCGGAAATCTTTTGCCTCTCCAGAGTCAACTGGTGTTTGAAATACCTGAACCAGTCGACGTTGTGTTTGTGTTTGTGCTCCAAAGCAATCATCTGCTTGAGCTTCGGTCGGCTGATGTCTCCGAAAGCACCACTGTATCCGAAGGCCACCTTGGATACAACATCGAACAGAAGTCGATGTTCTGGCTTCAACTTAGTTCGCTGCATATTGCTCCTCAGTTTTTCTGGAGTGATGAGAGCACTCTCCAGAAACTCATCGGCTTCCGCATCGGTGATGTTCTCGATGGTGTCTGTGGCGGAATGATTTGGTGGGATGATTTGGCATAGAAAGTCGGAAACTGCAATGGGGACGGTGACCCGGTGAATCGTTCTGGCCGGAACGTCGCATTGACGACAAGAAACCTCTGTAACTAGGCTATCTCTGCTGTCGATGGGCGATTGCAGATTTATGTAGAATTCCCGACCTGGTGCCTGAGCAGGTGGGAGGGGAAGAGCGTCGCCCAATTTAGAAGGTTGTTCTCCCTGAGAAGTTCGACGAGGGGAGACAATACTGGCTATTCCAGTTCTTCCTCCGATAGAATCTGCTCGAAGTGGATCTTGGAGAGCAGCATGTCGAAAGATTCCTCGTATGATGTGGGGACAAGAGAAGGTCCAGAGGATGCCATCTTCTTTCCTTTTGGTGCCATTTAATGTTCTGTGAAGATTATATATATAGAGGAAAACTTGCAGAAAATAGTGAGACAAAAACGAAGAAGAAGATGAACAGTTACTGCAGATAATCACAAATGTAGAAGGTAAGAGATCACTTCCTGATTTTCCGCCTTTTATAGGTTAGTGGCTTGGTTGAAATCGACGGTTAAGGTTGAATGGCGTGAATCTATCAACGGCTGGGATCTCGCGACTGTTGACTAGCTTTGACTTGACGTCAAAATCCGAGTTCCAACCAGCGCGTGAGAAGATGAACTGTTTTTCATGACAGCCCAATCGCACTATAAAGTAGGCTGTTGATGTTCAGCCATACTTTACATTAAATGCGCTATGATGGCTATTTTAGTCTAACTGACATGCTTCAGGAATGTTTGAATTTATTTCAAACATTCTCATTTAAGACATAAACACCTTCAGTCATAAATGTTACCTGCCAGCTGATGTCGGAATCAGCTGTGTTCCGATGTTGCGGCATACCATCAGCTGACTCGAGTTCGTCTATTCTTCTGACGTCTGATCCAATGTTGCGGCATACCATCAGATGACTCGAGTTCGTCTGTTCAGCTGATGTCTGATGTCTTCGGTTGGCGATCCGCATCTGAGATTCCCCCTTCATCTAAGCTTCCCCCTCAGATGGATATCTATCTCTTCACCTCAGCTGGTTCCTCATTTGATGGATCCAACAATCCAAGTAGATCACATAACATCTTGAACCGCGCTTTGGCTAGAGGTTTGGTGAAGATATCGGCTCTCTGAATCTCAGTTGGAATTTTCTCCATAGATACATCCTTCTTCTCAATATGATCTCGGATAAAATGATGTCGGATGTCAATGTGCTTTGTCCGAGAATGGTGAACAGGATTCAAAGAGATAGCAATGGCACTAGAGCTATCACAATGAATAGGAACCTGTCCATTTGCGACTTCATAATCTCTCAGCTGTTGCTTGAGCCACAACACTTGCATGCAACAACTACCGGCAGCCATATACTCTGACTCCGTTGTAGAAGTGGCAACACATGCTTGTTTCTTGGAGAACTACGAAACTAGCTTGCTTCCCATGAACTGACAATGTCCAGATGTGGACTTCCTGTCCAACCGATCTCCGGCTAGATCTGCATCTGAGTATCCGGTCAGTTGGATATTGTCGTCGGTTGGATACCACAACCCAACATTAACAGTGCCCTTCAGATACTTAATGATGTTCTTTGCTGCCAACATGTGTGCTTCCCTCGGTTGAACTTGGAACCGAGCACACACTCCAACCGCGTAAGATATGTCTGGCCGACTGGCAGTTAGATATAGCAAAGAACTGATAATCCCTCTATACTTACTGGCATCCACGAGTTTTCCCTCAGATCCGGGTTCAATCTTCCAGTTAGTATTCATTGGGATCCTTGTGGTTTTACTTGATTGCAAACCGAACTTGGTGATGAGCTCCTTTGTATATTTGGACTGATTGATAAAAATTCCTTTTGATGACTGCTTCACCTGTAGCCCAAGAAAATAATTCATCTCGCCCATCATTGACATCTCGAATTTCTCCTTCATGAGAGTTGAGAATTTCTCACACAGCTCCTCCGACTTGGAACCGAATATGATGTCATCAACATAGATTTGCACAACAAGTATATCTTTTCCAACTTTTATGGTGAACAGTGTTTTATCAACTGACCCTCGTTTGAACCCCGAGTTCAGAAGAAAACCACAAAGAGTGTCATACCAAGCCCTAGGTGCTTGCTTCAATGCATAGATTGCTTTCTTCAACTTGTACACTCTTCGATCTTCAGTCTCAAAACCGGGAGGCTGTTCAACATAAACATCTTCCTTAATATCACCTTTGAGGAAGGCACACTTCACATCCATCTGATAAACCTTGAACTTGTGAAATGCGGCATAGGCTAGAAATATTCGGATGGCTTCCAACCTTGCAACTGGCGCGAAAGAATCCTCGAAATCAATTCCTTCTTGTTGGCAATATCCCTGAGCTACCAACCTTGCCATATTCCTCACGATGAATCCAATGGCGTCTCTCTTGTTCTTGAAAATCCACTTTAATCCAATGACTTTGACACCATTTGGTCTTTCTACCAACTCCCATACACAGTTGCGTAGAAATTCATTCAGTTTCTCTTGCATGGCTGTTGTCCAATGAACACAGTTGAGAGCTTCCACAACATTCTTCGGTTCTGGCACATCAGCTACGAAACATGAAATCATGGCAACATCTCCTGCTTGTTCGAACTCTTCCAGAACTGCCAACTCCTTAGCATATTGGGCGTAAGTGTTGGAATCTTTCTCAGCTGAGTCTGGATTTGCAACTTTGCTACTAGTACTCACACTTTTGGCTGGATCTCCTATGATGTTGTCCTTGGAATGATCTTCATACCATCTCTTGTTGCGTCTTCTTTCTTCTTCCAACATTGGCTGTTCCGTGATTTCAACTGACGAGATAACCTGAGCTGTGGGAGATGCTGGTGATTTATCAGTTGTGGAGTCTGGATCCTCAACATGGACAATATTATCTTGAACCGGGCTCGGTTGGGCTTCAGATGCTGATGCAATTGGAGTGACATCAGTTGGAGTTCCCCCTTGTGATGAGCTGGGGTCCTCGCATTCATCTTCAGAGGAACAAGGATCATCATCCTCGGTTGCCCATACCAATGGTTCAGCTAGATTCTTCTGCCTTAGAATCTGTGATCTGGTGAGAGCTGGTGGAACATGTGGATTAGCTTGTTGTTCTTTAGCCTGTTCCCTGCACTCAAAAGTAGATTCATCAAAACTAACATGAGGTGTTATCTCCACAACACGAGAGCTGTTGTTGAAAACTCTATAAGCCTTGATCAGAGCGGCATATCCGAGAAATATGCCCTTCGAAGCCTTGGCGTCAAAAGTTTTCAACTGAGTCTTCCCATTGTTGTGAATATAACACTTAGAACCAAAAACGCGAAAATATGAAATATCAGGCTTCCTGCGTCTCCATAGCTCATATGGAGTCTTTCCCAACCGCTTGGTCAGAAAAGACCGGTTCTGGGTGTAGCAGGCTGTGTTGATTGCCTCAGCCCAAATCTTTTTGGCAGAGCTGAGCTTGTCAACATGGATGTAGCTGCATCCTTCAACGTTCGGTTCCTTCGCTCAGCTACTCCATTCTGTTGAGGAGTACGCGCAGCTGATGTTTGATGAGTAATTCCATGCTTCTCGCAGTACTCGATGATGGTTTCATTTAGGAACTCAGTTCCACGGTCTGATCGGATGGAAATAAATTTCATCTCTTATTGGTTCGATATCCGATCCATCAACTTGAGTAGCTCATCTCGGGTTTCACTCTTGTGACGCATGAAAATGGTCCACGTGTACCTAGAAAAATCATCAGTAACAACAAGGGTATACTCGTTACCATTCATGCTTTTTGGTGTAACTGGCCCGAAGAGATCTATATGGATCAGCTGCAATACTCGGTCGGTTGAGGGAGTCGTTTTCAACCGAAAGGAGGATCTAGCGAGCTTTTCCAGCTGACATGCACTGCAGATATGTGTTGTTGAAAATACTCGGTTAGGAATGCCCTTTGTATGTTCCTGTCTTGCAAGTCGGTTCATTGTCTTGAAGTTCAGATGGTTGAGCCTTTTGTGCCACAGCCAGCTCACATCTGAACTGCTCTTTGATAATAGACAGGTGTCAGGAGGACTACTGTTCCAGTCAGCATAGTAGACATTCCCGGTTGGGGATCGATTTCCCAACAATATGACCTGCTTTGATCCGACATTTTTAACCCTGCAGCCCTGTGCATCAAACTTGACAGAGAAACCATTATCACAGAATTGGCTGATGGAGAGCAAGTTATGCTTCAATCCATCAACATATGAAACATTTGATATAGATACATGATTGGTTTCAAGGGTACTGTAGCCTCTGGTGTGACGTTTTGAGTTGTCACCAAAGGTAACCGATGGTCCTTCTTTCTCCACGAAACTTCTAAGCAAATCTCTCAGATTTGTCATGTGTTTCGAGCATCCACTATCCATCACCTACATGGTCTGTGATGTTTTATTCTTCCTCAGCTGTTTCTCCTGCTCCTGCACATAGAAACTCGCTTACGTCCCCAATTTTAGTTGGGTCCTAGAGGGTTAGAACCAGTTCCCCCTTGAACTGTGAATTGCTTTTCCCTGTATATTCGGATAGATTTATCATTCCAAATCACTTTTCCTTCTCCATCAACTATAACAACACCTCGGTTATCCTTAGGCTTGTTGTTAGTAGTGATGTTCTGTTTCTTGGGAGGAGATGGATTTCTCCCATTGTGAGCTTTAGGAGGTGAGGCGTTCCCCCTGTTTTGATGGCGCTTCTTATCCTGTTGGTTTTGTCGATGAGGTCGGACGCCATGTTGGAATCTGTGTGGCTGAGTTTGATTCCATCTTCCTGACTGTTGACGACAGTTGTTCATGCCCTGTTGTTGATTCATGTTTTGGCATGAATATCCGCAGCTGTTGGAATTGTTCCACATAGGTTGACTCGGTTGGAATCTCTGGTTGAACTGATGATGGAACCGCTGTTGATTCTGATGGTTGAATCCTTGTCGTTTCTGTTGATTCCATCTCTTTTGAGGTCGGTTCAGAGGTCGGTTCTGAGGTCTCTTCTGATTATATCTCCGACGTCTCCGATTCCTCTTCTGAGTCTTGGAACATTCCCCCTCGGTTGATGTCCCAACTGATGGATTCTTCAGTTCTCCAGTCACAGCTCATTTTCCTTTGTCAACTACAGTTTCCTTAGCTGGTTGTGCTTGCTGTGACGAGGAGGTTGAATTATGTTAGGGAGTTGCAGACTCAACTATAATTTGATTTGGCAACCAATTCATCCATAGCTTTGATGAAGGTTGCGGGAGGAATTCCAGTATCTTTAACCACGTCGTAACCGAGTCCAGACACGTCATCCATTTGTCTTTGGTAACTGATGAGATTCCCGATGATTTTGAATGACTGATATAGCTTTATCAGGTTGTCCTTCTCAGTTTGTAGATCCTTGAGAAGAACAGCTATATGCTCGGTCTGTGCGTCTGACTTCTTCATCAGCTGGTCGATCTGAGCCTCTTGCTTTTTCAACTGATCATGCTGCTCCTTCAACTCCTCATCGGTTAGAGCATTAGTTCGGTTGGCCTCATTCAGTTGACTTTTGAGATTATCAATCTCTTCGGTTTGATTTTTGATCAGATCGTCCTTTTCGGTTAAGGATTCTTCAAGTGTGGCAAACTGTTCTTGAAGATTCTTAAACTCAACCGATTGCTGATGCAATTTCTCACTGGTTCTTGAAAGTCACCCCAAGAGGGTTCCAACTCTTTATCCATTGTTTCCTGCATGTTAGAAGTATTGGAAGAATTTAAATTGGAAGAATTTAATTTAGCAGAATTAGAATGTACCTCAGTATCATCCTGGTCAGTTCCAAATGCCATGAGACATTGATCCTGTCCGATAGCATTGTTGGTGGAAGTCAGCTCGTTCTCATCTCCGGTGTCGGTGAAGATGTCCATGTCATCAGCTGCTTCTTCTGCAACCATGGCCTTGTTCTTTCCACTTTGCTTGGCCCTTAACGCTTCTCTTTCTTTCTTTGAAAGATCTGGACAGTCAGCTTTGAAATGTCCCTCTTTGCCGCATTCAAAGCAACTGTTGTTCACATGTTTTGAGTTATCTCGAGTTCGGTTAGATTTGTAGAACCTCTTGTATTTTCCGAACCGAGCATCCATGTCAGCTACCTTCTTTGACATGGCGGCAATGCTCTGTTGCAGCTCCTCTCTGCTTGGCTCATTCGTAGTTGTGTCAACAGATCTTGTTGGCCTTGATGTTCGCGGCTTGGAATAGTCAGCTCGAAGTGCAACTGTCTTTGTTGTTGAACCAGCATCCTCATGTCGACTCATCTGAACCGAGGACTGAGATCTTCATCGGTTCACCTTATACTCGTTTGCTTTCAGAATTGAGAACAGTCTTTCTGTTCCCATCTCTCCAAGATCAGCTCGGCTCTTATGGATGTTGGTGAAGGTGTCCCACTCAGCTGGTAGGGCTTGTAATACTTTGAGGTTGATCTCTCTCAAAGTATATTTTTCTCTTTGGATGGACTAAATCCTTCGGATGATATCCATGAACCGAAGTTTTAACTGATCAATGGTTTCATCAGCTCGAAGACAGAAGTTGTCAAAATCATGACAAGCATGGGAGAATTTGTTCTCCTTGGTTTCGTCACTCCCTTCGCTAAGAGATGCCAAAATATCCCACATCTCCTTAGCGGTGTCGCACTCTTCTATCTAAGGAAGATAGTCTTGTCCAAGTGCGGACATGATAGTGCTCTGAGCCCAGATATCCAGCTGGCTCACTTTAGCTTCCTCTGGAGTAAAGTCTTCTGGCTTCTTCTCAACTAACTCCTCAGTTGCATCCCCATCATTGGGATTTGTAGGAGTGCGATTGATTTTTTCTCTGATGATGATCGGTCCAAATGTAAGTACTTGTTGCATTCGATGATGCTTGGACAGTAGAATCTTCTTCATCCGAGTTCTCCAGGATGTATAATTCACAACAGAGAACATGACAACGATCTTGTCTTTGACATCCATCTGCACATATTAAACAAACAACAAATGCAAGCAGATATGCACTAGCGTGAAAAAGATCTGTTCAGTTGACCACTTAAGAAAATAACACCTCGATTCACACCTCATGAAACAGAGTCAGCATTCTTTTGAAGCACTACTCTGATACCACTTGATGGTCCCGATATGAGTTCTGGTGTATGGGGGGGGGGGAATACACCAGTTAAGACTTTTAAAAACAACCCCCTGAAAATTATCATAACCGAGTAATACGACTCAGCTGGAATCTCAACTGAGTAATGATACTCAGCTGGAAGTGAAGTGCTGTGCGGAATGTGGTGGAAAATAACAACTCGTATAAAATTAACTCACGCTCAGATGCAAGGTTGGTCAATAACCAAAACAGTTGAGAATGCAAAGATGCAGTTTTGTATGCTGGTTAGTTGGTCAGTTGAATATGCAATAAGAAATAATTGAACTGAAAACACAAACACACAAGGATTTACGTGGTTCGGAGAGAACTCCTACGTCCACGGGGAGTTGTGAGTCCACACAACTCAGTCCAAGTTCTTCTGGATAAAAACCACAAAACTTACGCGGGCTTTGCAACCGTTGAGATAAGTTTACGGGTACTTAATAACCTTACAGATAAGTTTACGAGTACTTATCAACCTATCTACTCAATTACGGGATGAGTAGGGTCCTAACAATCC
The DNA here is from genome assembly GCA_029490685.1 of Schizonepeta tenuifolia. Taxonomy (NCBI): domain Eukaryota; kingdom Viridiplantae; phylum Streptophyta; class Magnoliopsida; order Lamiales; family Lamiaceae; genus Schizonepeta; species Schizonepeta tenuifolia. Next base: position 22,415,972 of record CM055959.1, read on the forward strand.
TTTTGAGAGGATGTGTAAAAGGGTGGGTTTTTCCAACTACTAGCTCGAACAAGAAGTGAGCTAGGATCTAGGCTTGAATGAATGAAAACTCAAACTAAGATCTAAAGCACCAAGACAGAATCTAACACTCTAGAACTCTCAACTAGTGATGTTTTTAGAGATTGAATTCAGTTTAGCTCGTTTGCGACGAGAACTCTCAACTGGTGATGTTCGCTCGTCTAACTCTTTGCTCTCGCACTTGTCTGTCTTCTCTGTCTTGTGTGTCTTGGTGAATGAGTGGAGGCCTCTATTTATAGGCAGAGAGAATCAACTAGCCGTTGGAAGAGCCGTTGATCTCTGTTCTTGTGAAAACGATGGCTTGTCTCTCATCTCTGCAGACTTTCTTGATTTGGCAACTGTGAACTTCTTCTTTCCATCTGAGACAGCCTTGTGTTGGGCCAAATGAGGTAATGACAGAGAGTCAAACCTTCACGTGACTTCCTTATTTGAATTTCAAATCTCAACATTAGTCTTTCAACATTGGATGGTTGGTTGAGAAGTTTGATCTTCATCTGATTTGTCTTCAGCTGATGTTCCATCTGATTGATATCTTTATCTGACCTTCTGTTTGAATAGGAATAGTTGAACTCTCAGCTGCATTGAATTTCATGTTGTCGGTCTTATCAGTTCGAGTCCTTCAACTGATGTTCTGAATCTTGAACGCTCAGTTGTCTTTCTGATGTTCTGAATCTTGAACGCTCAGTTGTCTTTCTGATGTTCTGAATCTGATCAGTTGGCTCGAACGCTCAGATGATTTTCTTCCATCTGATGCTCTCTTACATCTTCTCCTTTGAACGCTCAGTTGTCTTTCTTACAACTGATGTTCTGTCCGAGTGAAGCCTTGTTGCCGTCTTCAGCTGGAGTCCTGTAAAGATAAAATCTCAACATTGCTCAAACAGCGAGCCTAAAAGCTAACATTAGGATCTGGCAACATCTATTCGGTTGGGGTCAGTTGGTTTTGGAATCAATCAAAACTTTAATAAATTTCCCAACACTTATTAATCTTTATATTTCTCCTCTTAGAAATTGATTGATTTGTAATAGAGGTTTTATAATGATTTCGTAGGTAAGAGATCCAATGAACAATGACACAAACAAATTCTTAATTTCTCTTGCAAAAGGACCATTGCGATCGGTTCAGAGTTATCATGGTTACTATGTGAATGGGTATAAATTTCACACGATGAATCATGGAACTCGAAGATCGACTATGAACAATGGAGTATGTATCAAAGGCTCAAATTATAGTACAAATGATTTTGATTTCTATGGTCGTCTACTGGAAATTGTGAGGTTGAAGTCCATTGGTCTGCCATTAAAAAGGACTACACTGTTCAAGTGTGAGTAGTTTGATCCATCACCAAGTGAGACATTAGTTCATCGTGATTTTAACTTGGTTTATGTAAACCATAAGCGTCGGTATAATAAATATGAACCATTTGTCCTAGCTGCTCAAGTGGTGCAAGTATATTATTGTCCATATCCTAGCTTGAATCAGACAAAAAAGATTGGTGGGAAGCTAGTAAAATGAAAGCTAGAGCAACTATAGAAATTCCATCGAAGACAATAGTACCTCCACCATTTCAAGAAGATGACTTTCAATTTTGTAGCAATCCAAATGTTGATGACGAGCCGATATCTTCTCATATAGATGGTGCTCTTATAGACCTTGCAAAGGATGAAGTTTCAGAAGAAGAAATCATTTTTTCATATCATAAAGATAATCGTTTTAGTTATGATGATGATGATGAGTAGTAGGTTTACTTGTATGCACAATTTTAATTTGCTTTTGATAATATATTATTCAAATATTTGTTTAACATGGTCATACTTTATTTGCAGATGTCTTCAAGATCACAACGTATTAGGAGGAACACCGGTTCAACTTCTGGTTCTGGTACAAGACGCCATGTTCGAGGTCGGGTTCATAGCCATGTTCAAGGTCGCACAAGTATTGGTGGATAGCTTCCACCTATTGATATAGTCGGCCGACCACGATCATCACCTTCTAGTAGTGTTGGTAGTTCAGGGTGTGGCCACACAGCTCAGACTGATACTTCCAATGATGCATCATCACACATGATCCCCAACACTCGTGGCAGCAAGCAGCAACTCCTCGTAGATGATGAGTATGTTATTTATCTTATTTATATATTGTATTTATCTTGCTTACACATGAACATATCTTTTTGAATATTGGCTGGTTGCAGGAATTTTGAGCCATATTTTTTTGCAGCGTCGACGATCAATTCAAACTTTAAGAGTTTCATGACCAGAGGTGATTTTAGCTGGAAGCTGGTGCCTAACTGGAAGAAGACATAATACTATGATGAGTTCAAGGTAATTGATAAAAGTAATGCTAATCATAATTATTTTGTTTTACATTATTACAGTCATCTCGAGAATTCTTGCTAATAGGATTCTACTACTTTGTCTCTCTTATGTTTTGATGCATTTAGTGTTAGTGAAATCAAAGCATTATATCAATGTGTTTGTAATATATATATATATATATATATATATATATAGAGGGTGAATCATATGAGAATACTATTTTATATGAGAAATGAGAATAAATATATACCCTCTATTTATTTTGATCTATGACTATTATTGATTGTAGATTAAAGATTGAATAAACCGGCTAAATAATAATTAAGGTTAGAATTGTATTTTGGTTTTTTTCTCGTAACCGCCCACTCCAAGAAACGTGAAATTTAATTTGTTTTATTTATGGAGATTCTAATAACTTAAATGAAAACATGCTTGTGTTCAAAAAATGAAAACCTGTCTACTGAGTTTTGTACTCAACAACTATATGACAATCAATTTTGAAATAAAGAAATTCAGTCATCTAGAATTACGATATTCTTTTTCCCAGAACTATAACGTCTCATTTTCTACATCTTAGCATATGTTATATAATGCATCATTTTTGCCTTATTAATGCATTATTTCATTCCATCCAAATTTTTGAGAATTATAGTATCCTACTTTTTAAATGACTTAATTTTCTTTATGTAAATGTAGTAATGCTAAAAAATACAATGCATTTTTGCATCCAAATAAATTTAGACTGATTCGAAGTACTTGTAAAGGTGTGTATTCGTATTTCTTTTTTCAATATATTTTTTAATAAAATCCATTAGTGTATTGTTGTTAACGTATTAACAAAGTTTAGTTTTTAATTCACATGAGTTTGCAACACCTTCCATAATGTTAATGATATTTCATGATTTTAATTAAATGCATTAATACTATTTAACAAATGCATAAAATATTAATTTTGTATGTCCCATTCTCTTCAAACCATCACCTGAATTTAATAATGCATTAAAACAAAATAATTTATGAATATAATATCCTGTATGAGTAATTAGAAAAAAATGCATAACAAAGTCTTACAAAATCAGAATTCCTTATTTGAAATCATTAATTACTAAAAAAATTAAGCAAAACTTAGCTAATTTTCTTGGTGGCCAAAGCGTCACAGTTTCGCTTATCATGAGTTGTCTTCTAGTTGCGATTGCTACATTTCCTCTGCGAAATATAAATATTTGACTCTTATGAAGTCCATTATCCACACTTCAATGATCAACTACTAAACAAACAATTGAAAAAAAAAAAGATGGAACCCATATTATAAATAATATAATACTTGCATTAATATTTGAATTGATATGCATAAATCATATTTTTGAAATGCATCAACCATACCTAATTGCACTAACACAATGTTTTGTAAAATAAATAAAAAATATTAATTAAAAATATAAATTTTCTCATAACACTACATTTCAATGCACAACAAATATTTTGAGATGTCCTCAAAATAATATGAAAATATTTTAATTCTAAATTATATAAATAAATTATGATGTATAGATGAGTCTCATAACAAATACAAAATATTTTAAATTGTCTGGAAAGAAATATATAGGTTGTGACATGTCCAATACTAACAATGAAAACAGTTTGAAATGCATAAATGGTATTAATGATATGCATCAAATATACCAGACAAATGCATATAGAAGCCTATTCAGATTAGTAATATATAAATATTTATTCTACTACATACGAAACCCATTTTCAAAATCAGCAATTCAAGTTGGAGTTCGTAAAATAGCAAATCAATTGATGCATATAAGAAATATTTTTGTTGATAATGCATAACTCACTAACCTTCAACACCAAAATCCTTCCTTTGTCTAGTCGTCTAGATTTTCAACTCTAAAATCCTTCCTTCAACACCAAAATCAATCAAATTGGATTTTCAAGTGCAAGGAATTAGAATGAGAATTCGAATGACAATATTATTGTGTGAGAGAGAGCTATCAGAAACGATGAGAATCAGATAGAAAATGATTGGCAATTTGATATCCCAAAATTTGCTCAATCAAATACGATTGGGGATAAATTGATATGCTATTTATTTCTCTTTTACATCCTTGCCCTTTTCTTTATTAAAAAATTCATTTCTTTGATTTATTTTACAATAAAAAACATAAATGTTGGAGTGAAATATGGCCATCCGATACGTATAATGAATGGTATTGATTCATTCTCAATTCTCATCTAACAGGTTATTCTCACAGGATCTCTTCCTTATATATATATATAGGGGATGGTTATAATAGAAAACATTTCCCCTGTGTTAAATAAAAATGAATCAAGACCACAGATTTTAAAGATTTGGATGGTGTAGATTAAAGATTGATTATTACTAAGAAGGTCTTTATGGTAAAAAAAAATATCTGATTATATATCTTTCTAAGATTTTTCTACGGGTGCAAGATTTGGTAGGAAACAAGATATATATCTTCCCTAGATTTGAGGAGAGAGAGAGATCGTATCAGAATTCAGATGCTTCATTCGTTCATAAATATCCAGTTTAGTTACATTTCATTGCCATTCTGCATCGGCGAGTTCTAATACCTGAAGGAGACCAAAAAATGGACTTACGATTGTAGAAGGAAGAAAATAGTAAATATACGGTTTGAGTACATCAATATAAGATTCAGTACAATGAGTCGAAATAGCGGTGGAAAATCGAGGAAAACTGGTGAAGGTGAGATTTTCAAAACCTTTGTTGTTGTGTTTTTCATACATTACGTATTGCACACTAGCTGTTTGACAAATTGCTAGATAAAACCTATAACTGTACAAATTGCAGTATACTTTTTGCTGGAATAAGCATCATAATTATTGGGTTTTTTGCATTAAATATTGTATGTTTATTAATTTATGTTTGCATGTTGGGTACACGTTAGGATTTGTAGAATCATAAGTAATTAATTTTTGTTTTTCCCCAATACTTTGTCGAAATCATTATTGTTTTTTTTGTATTACTCAATGTATTTTAATCATTTTGGTATTGTATTTTGGGATTAATATTGCATCATGTTATTTGTTATTGAGTTGTCACAAGTAGTAACGCATTTTTGCTCGGAAATAAAGTTGACATTAAAAAAATATTTATTGTTTTTTTTTTGTACTACTCAATGCATTTTAATCGATTTATTACTGCATATTAAGTTAATATTGATACTATACCAAAACTAGTCTGTAGTTTTTTCCTGGAATTAAATTCAATATATAAAAATTAATTAAAAAAATACTCAGTGCATGTTTTCTTGCTCAATGCTTCTTACTTATGTTTAATTTTGCGTCATATTGTGTTACTGATATGTATCAGAAGTGAAATGTAGTTTTTTTAGGAGTAATTTTCACATTTAAAAATTAATAAAAAATATGTATTGTTTTCTTTTGTATTATTCAAGTATTTTAATCAATTTATTATTGTATATTAAGGATAATATTGCGTTAAAGTGTATGTTAGTGATGGTCCCGATACGAGTTCTGGTGTATGGGGGGGGGGGGGAATACACCAGATAGAAATTTTAAAAACAACCCCCTAAAAATTATCACAGCCGAGTAGTAGGACTCAGCTGGAATCACAACTGAGTAGGAAAACTCAGCTGTAAGAGTGGTGTTGTGCGGAATGTGGTGGATAAAAATTAACTCGTATAAAATAACTCACACTCAGATGCAAGGTTGGTCAATAACCAAAATAGTTGAAGTGTAAATATGCAGTTTTGAGTGCTGGTTAGAAGGTCAGTTGGATATGCAAGAAATAACTGAACTGAAAACACAAACACACAAAGGATTTACGTAGTTCGGAGAGAACTCCTATGTCCACGGGGAGTTGTGAGTCCACACAACTCAGTCCAAATTCTTTAGGACTGTAACCACAAAGCTTACGCGGGCTTTGCAACCGTGCAGATAAGTTTACGGGTACTTATCAACCTTACAGATAAGTTTACGGGTACTTATCAACCTATCTACTCAATTTCGGGAAGAGTAGGGTCCTAACAATCCTTTTTAGGGGATGTGTATAAGGGTGGGTTTTTCCAACTACTAGCTCGAACAAAGAAGTGAGCTAGGATCTAAGCTTGAACAAATGAAGACTCAAACTAAGATCAAAAACACCAAGACAAATTCTAACACTCTATGAACCCTCAACTAGTGATGTTCTTAGAGATTGAATGCAGTTTTTGCTCGAGTGCGGTTTTTCGTTCTTACTTTCGCTCTTTAGTCTCTTCTCGCACTTGACTTGTGTCTTGATGAATGAATGAAGGCCTCTATTTATAGGCGGAGAGAATCAACTAGCCGTTGGAGGAGCTGTTGATCTCTGTTCTGTGAAAGCGATGGCTTGTCTCTCATCTCTGCAGACTTTCTCAATTTGGCAACTGTGAACTTCTGTTTTCCATCTGAGACAGCCTTGTGTTGGGCCAAATGAGGTAATGACAGAACGTCAAACCTTCACGTGACTTCCTTTTTGAATTTCAAATTTCAACCTTAGTCTTTCAACCTTGTTTAGTCGGTTGAGAAGTTTTGGTCTTCATCCGAGTGGTCTTCAGCTGATGTTCCATTTGATTGTTATCTTCATCTGACCTTCTGTCTGAATTGGAACAGTTGAACTCTCAGCTGCCTTGAACTTCATGTTGTCGATCTTATCAGTTCGAGTCCTGCAACTGATGTACCACATCCGATCAGTTGGCTTGAATGCTTAGTTGTCTTTCTTACAACTGATGTTCTGTTACATCTTCCCCCTTGAACGCTCAGTTGTATTTCTTACATCTGATGTTCTATCCGAGTAAAGCCTTGTTGTCGTCTTCAGCTGGAGACCTGTAAAGATAAAATCTCAACATTGCTCAAACAGCGAGCCTAACTACTAACATTAGGTTATTGCAACATTTACTTGGTTGGGGTCAGTTGGTTTTGGAATCAATCAAAACTTTAATAAATTTCCCAACAATTTCCCCCTTTTTGATGATGCCAAAACCCTACTGATCTAAACCCTACTGACTTAACTAAAATCTCAGCTGAAATTCTAGACAGTCTATAAGATTAAAACATCAAAGGGTTAACACAGTTATAACATGGTATTGAAATAACTTTGCGATTCAGAGCTTGGACAACTAGAGATTGTACGTCAAGGTGAATCGGATAACTGATGAAAGTTTTCATTACAACTGATGGTTACAAAAAAATGCACAAAAATCAAAATACATCAGTTGCTCAAAAACTCTAACAATGCTAATACTTCAGCCCATACTTGCTGAAAATTCTAACAAAGATTTCTCTTTTCGCATCTAACTCCTTCGAAATGTCAACTCCATGTTCCTGACAAACTTTTCTTGCCTCAGCTGCTATCTTTTGTCGGTTGGGATTTCTTGAGTCTGGAAGGAATGGAGGAAGATAGGTAACTTTCTGAGGGACGGGGACTGTGTTCATATCCAGCTTCGCATCAATCATTGCTCGTCTAAACTGGCTGAACATGCCCGGATCCCCAGAGTGTAGCTCAGTCAGGGCTTCCTTGAAGGCTCTCCTTGAATCATCAGTTGAGTACACCTTCCTATAGTAGAAATCATTCACAAACTCTTGCTTGAATGATTCCCAATCCTCATTCCATTCAGCTGGCATCCATTTGTCAACATGCCTGAAGCGACTTTGAAGCTTGATCTTCCCAGGCAGTCTCTGTTGTTTCAACCATGCTTCAGCCTTTACCTGATGTTTTTCAATTCGTCGGCGGCTTCGAGAGGCAATGTTTCTGTCCAAGTTGTTGGTAACCTTGGCAAGCTCCTCCTCAAACTGGTTGACTCTCGTTGCTTGGCTGGCTGCAAACTTCTTTATCCAGTCAAGATTCATGTAGTCTTTCTCTGGAACATCCATAGCCTTAGCAGCAGCAACACACTCTTCGGTTGTGATACCGTCGAGTTCAGCATCGAGCTCGGCTTCAATCTCGGCTATGGAGTTGTAGGAAACTCCATACTCCTCTGCCTGCTCCATGTCCTTCGCCATTTCATCTCCGCCGACAACAATGGATTTGAGCTGTTGTTGTTTCTTGTCGGTTGGCTTTGGAGTGGACTTCTTCTTCTGAACTTCCTTCTTCTTCAGTTGAGATTCCTTCCCAGCTGGCATTTCTTCTTGATTCTCATCTTCCCGATTTTCATCTTCCCCAATCTCATCTTCCCCCTTTTTGGCATCAGCAACAAGGCTTGCAACTGAGCCATCCAGAGAGGTGAGTTTCTGTTCAGCTTGCTGAATCCGGTCGAAGAGCTCATCAACTACGCATTCCACATCAACCTTCTTCGCCATTTCATTGTCACAGCGCTCTTGCTCGGCTTTCTTCAGTCCAGCGAAGGTTTATTTACCTCAGTTTGGAAAGCGACGAACTCAGCCCATCTTGATTCAAATCGAGAATCTCATTCTTCGTCTTGTGTTTGTTGAGATTTGGCCAGGTTGGAGTCTGAGATGGATTTGAAGACGTTCAGATCTGATCTGATTCCCAGAACGGTTGTCTTCAAGGCATTGATGTCTTGGCTGGTAGATGTTGAGAAGTCATCCAGCTTCATCTTCAGCTCATCGTGCTCTTCCTGCAACTTCCTGTGCTTCTCCGCCTGAGCTTCCATCATCCTCAGCTGATCTTCTTTGTTGAGCTGGATGTTGGCAAGCATCTCCTTCCTGAGTTGGTTGATCCTCTAAGCGATCAGCTCGCAAATTTCGTCTGTGAAGGGGGCTGGCTGATCAGCTGGAGCTGGTTGGTTAGAAGTTGTGGGCTGTTCAATAGTGACCATGGCTTGGCGATTGGCCAGGTACTGTTGGAGTTCTTCCTCTTCCTGCTTGGCTGCTGCGGCGGCTGCGTCAAGGTCATCTATAAAATCAGCAGACTTCATCAGCATGTTATCAAGGAAGGCGACACAATCTTGTTCGGCTGACTCCCTAGTGTCTCTTTCTTCAGCCTTGCTGATGTCCAGACGACGCGTTAGCAGTGCAACCTTGTTGTTGTATGCAACCTCAAGGTTGGTGTAGTTGAAGTAATCCCATATGCGTGACTCATCGGCCTTGAGCTGGTTCCAGCTGTGTATGCGGATGATATCTTCCTTGACATACCAGTGGCTGAATATGATGTTGAATTGGTATAGCAGCTCAGTTCCGAGAGTGGCAAAAGTAGGCATGTTGCGCACCTCGGGGAACATTCCGATTAGCTTCTGAAAGCATTAGGCCAGCTTGCCTTCATGTTCCAACGCGACGGCTTGACGATCAGCTTCATCATCGATTGGGGAGGGAGATAGATTTTCGTATGGAATCGGTTCAAGAGTTTCTTCAACATTGGCCAAAGAAGTGGTCTCAACGTTGGCATCGAGCGGAGAGCTCGGAATTTCTGACTGTGTGGGGATGTTGGTATCAAGGGGTTCATCAACATTGGCCAAAAGAGTGGTCTCAATGTTGGCATCGAGCAGGGAGCTCGGAATTTCTGACTGAGGATCGGTTGGGATAACCTGTTCGGGCTGTACGGCATCAGCTCCTGCCATGGGGGAGGTTGGAACATCTTCGGTTTTCTCAGATGAAGAAGATGCATCCGAGGGGATGTTCGGCTCATCTTCTGGATCAGTTTCCATCCCTTCAATCTCACATGTTCCAGCTGCGCGAGGAACAATCTCGAAGGCAGCTGCTTCAACTGAGTGACTCGACTCAGATGGCTCCTCAGCTGGTGCCTCCTTAGCTGGAGTCTCCTCAGCTAGTATCTCCTCAGCTGGTACCTCCTTAGCTGGAGTGGCAACTGACTTTTTGAGGCGAAGCCTCAACTTCTTCTTAGCTGGTTCTTCCTCTTTCTTCTTCTCCGACTCAGCTCTGTCGGCGTGCAGTTGTTAATTTTGATGGGCGGCCGACAGCTGGAGGCAGCTCCTCAGCTGTATCTTTTTCCTCGGCTAACTTCACAGCTTCTCTTTTATCCTTGGGAGTGTAAACACTCTTGATCACATCCTGAGCCTTCTTAGCTGTTGCGAACAGCATCTGCCTCTTCACAGGGGTCTCCTCACAGTCTTCTCAGACCATGTTCTGATCCTTTGTTGCGAGAAGGATCAGAGCAGAGATTTTGGCTCTCAAGTTGAGAGTTCCCTTAACACTCAACAACTTCTCTCCAGAGTCAGTTGTGGTTTCTGTAATTTTCAGCCTCTCCAGTGTCAGCTGATGTTTGAAATAACTAAACCAGTTGATGTCGTGCTTGTGTTTGTGTTCCAAGACTATCAGCTGCTTGAGCTTGGGTCGGCTGATGTCTCCAAAGGCTCCGCTGTATCCGAAGATAACCTTGGATACAACATCAAACAGAAGTCGATGCTCTGGCTTCAACTTCGTTCGCTGCATATTACTCCTCAATTTTTCTAGGGTGATGAGAGCACTCTCTAGAAATTGATCGGCTTCCGCATCGGTGATGTTCTCAACTGTGTCTATGGCGGTCAAGTTTGGTGGGATGATGGAGCGTAGCAAATCAGAAACTGGAATGGGGACGGTGACACGGCGAATCGTTCTGGCAGGAACGTCACGTTGACGACAAGAGATCTCTGTAACGAGGCTATCTCGGCTGTCGATTGGAGATTGCAGGTTTAAGTAGAATTCCCCGACCTGTCGCCTGAGAAGGTGGGTGGGGAAGAGCGTCGCCCAGTCCAGAAGGCCGTTCTTCCTGAGTAGATCGGCGAGGGGAGATAACACCGGCGAGTCCAGTGCTTCGTCCGACAGAATCTGCTCAAAATGAATCTTGGATAGCATCGTGTCAAAGGATTCCTCGTATGATGAAGGGACTAGAGAAGGTCCTGAAGAAGCCATCTTCTTTCCTTGAGTCGAAGCTTTTGGTGCCATTTAGTGTTCTGTAAAGATTATATAGAGAGAAGGAAACAAGAACTTGCAGAAAATGGTGAGACAAAATCGGAGACGAAATAGAACAGTTACTGCAGATAAACATAAATGTAGAAGGTAAGAGATCACTTCCTGATTTTCCGCCTTTTATAGGTTATTGGGTCGTTTGAAATCGACGGCCAGGGTTGAATGGTGCGAATCCATCAACGGTTGAGATCTCGCGACTGTTGACTAGCTTTGACTTGACGTTGAATTCCGAGTTCCAATACCCGCGCGTGAGAAGGTGAACTGTTTTCATGTCAGCCCAGTCGCACTATAAAGTAGGCTATTGATGTTCAGCCGTACTTTACATTAAATGAGCTATGATGGCTATTTTAGTCTAACTGACATGCTCAGGAATGTTTGAATTTATTTCAAACATTCTCATTTAAGACGCAAACACCTTCAGCCATAAATGATACCTACCAGCAGATGTCGGAATCAGCTGTGTACCTGCCAGCTGATGTCGGAATTAACTGTGTTCCAATGTTGCGGCATACCATCAGCTGACGTCTGATGTCTTCGGTTGGTGATCCGCATCTGAGATTCCCCCTTCATCTGAGCTTCCCCCTCAGATGGATATCTATCTTTTCACCTCGGCTGATTCCTCATCTGATGGATCCAACAATCCAAGGAGATCACATAACATCTTGAACCGCGCTTCGGCTAGAGGTTTGGTGAAGATATCGGCTCTCTGAATCTCAGTTGGAATCTTCTCTACAGATACTGAGATACATCCTTCTTCTCAATATGATCTCGGATAAAATGATGTCGAATGTCAATGTGCTTCGTCCGAGAATGGTGAACAGGATTCAAAGAGATAGCAATGGCACTTGAGCTATCACAATGGATGAGAACCTGTCTAGTTACGACTTCATAATCTCTCAGCTGTTGCTTGAGCCACAGCACTTGCATGCCACAACTGCCTGCAGCCATGTACTCTGACTCGGTTGTAGAAGTGGCAACACATGCTTGTTTCTTGGAGAACCATGAGACTAGCTTGCTTCCCATGAACTGACAGTGTCCAGATGTGGACTTCCTGTCCAACCGATCTCCGGCTAGATCCGCATCTGAGTATCCGGTCAGTTGGATATTGTCATCGGTTGGATACCACAACCCAACATTAACAGTACCCTTCAGATACTTAATGATGTTCTTTGCTGCCAACATATATGTTTCCCTTGGCTGAACTTGGAACCGAGCACACACTCCAACCGCGTAAGATATGTCTGGCCGACTGGCGGTTAGATATAGCAAAGAACCAATAATCCCTCTATACTTACTGGCATCCACGAGTTTTCCCTCAGATCCGGGTTCAATTTTCCAGTTAGTATTCATCGGGATCCTTGTGGTTTTACTTGACTGCAAACCGAACTTTGCGATGAGCTCCTTTGTATATTTGGACTGATTAATAAAAATCCCTTTTGATGACTGCTTCACCTGTAGTCCAAGAAAATAATTCATCTCGCCCATCATCGATATCTCAAATTTCTCCTTCATGAGAGTTGAGAATTTCTCGCACAGCTCCTCCGATTTGGAACCGAATATGATGCCGTCAACATAGATTTGCACAACAAGTATGTCTTCTCCAACTTTTATGGTGAACAGTGTTTTGTCAACTGACCCTCGTTTGAACCCCGAGTTCAGAAGAAAACCACATAGAGTGTCATACCAAGCCCTAGGTGCTTGCTTCAATCCATAGATTGCTTTCTTCAACTTATACACTCTTCCATCTCCAGTCTCAAAACCTGGAGGCTGTTCAACATAAACATCTTCCTTAATATCACCGTAGAGGAAGGCACACTTCACATCCATCTGATAAACCTTGAATTTGTGAAATGCGGCATAGGCTAGAAATATCAGGATGGCTTCCAACCTTGCAACTGGCGCGAAGGAATCCTCGAAATTAATTCCTTCTTGTTGGCAATATCCCTGAGCTACCAACAATGCCTTGTTTCTCACGATGAATCCAATGGCGTCTCTCTTGTTCTTGAAAATTCACTTTAATCCAATGACTTTGACACCATTTGGTCTTTCTACCAACTCCCATACACAGTTGCGTAGAAATTCATTCAGCTCTTCTTGCATGGTTGTTGTCCAATGAACACAGTTGAGAGCTTCCACAACATTCTTTGGTTCTGGCACATCAGCTACGAAACATGAAATCATGGCAACATCTCCTGCTTGTTCGAACTCTTCCAGAACTGCCAACTCCTCAGCATATTGGGCGTAAGTGTTGGAATCTTTCTCAGCTGAGTCCAGATTTGCAACTCTGCTTCTAGTACTCACACCTTTGGCTGGATCTCCGATGATTTTGTCCTTGGAATGATTTTCATACCATCTCTTGTTGCGTCTTCCTTCTTCTTCCAACATTGGCTGTTCCGTGATTTCAATTAATGGGATAACCTGAGCTGTGGGAGATGCTGGGATCTTCTGAACTGGTGATTTATCAGTTGTGGAGTCTGGATCCTCAACATGGACAATATTTTGAACCAGGCTCGGTTGGGCTTCGGATGCTGATGCAGTAGGAGTGACATCAGCTGAAGTTCCCCCTTGAGATGAGCTGGGGTCCTCACATTCATCTTCAGAGGAACAAGGATCATCATCCTCGGTTGCCCATTCCAAAGGTTCAGCTAGATTCTTCTGCCTTAGAACCTGCGATCTGGTGAGAGCTGGTGGAACGTGTGTATCAGCTTGTTGTCCTTTAGCCTGTTCCCTGCACTTAAAAGTAGATTCATCAAAACTAACATGAAGTGTTATCTCCACAACACGAGAGCTGTTGTTAAAAACTCTATAAGCCTTGATCCAAGCGACATATCCGAGAAATATGCCCTTCGAAGCCTTGGCGTCAAAAGTTTTCAACTGAGTCTTCCCATTGTTGTGAATATAACACCTAGAACCAAAAACGCAAAAATATGAAATATCAGGCTTCATGCGTCTCCATAGTTCATATGGAGTCTTTCCCAACCGCTTGGTCAGAAGAGACCAGTTCTGAGTGTAGCAAGCTGTGTTGATTGCCTCAGCCCAAAATCTCTTTGGCAGAGCTGAGCTTGTCAACATGGATGTAGCCGCATCCTTCAGCGTTCGGTTCCTTCGCTCGGCTACTCCATTCTGTTGTAGAGTACGAGCAGCTGATGTTTGATGAGTGATTCCGTGCTTCTTGATGATGGTTTCATTTAGGAACTCAGTTCCACGGTCTGATCGGATAGAAATAATTTTCATCTCTTGTTGGTTAGATATCCGATCCATCAGCTTGGGTAGCTCATCTCGGGTTTCACTCTTGTGACGCATGAAAATGGTCCACGTGTACCTAGAGAAGTCATCAGTAACAAGTGTATATTCGTTACCATTCATGCTCTTGGGTGTAACAGGCCCGAAGAGATCCATATGGATCAGCTGTAATACTCGGTCGGTTGAGGGAATCGTTTTCAACCGAAAAGAGGATCTAGCAAGCTTTCCCAACTGACACGCACTGTAGATATGTGTTGTTGAAAACACACGGTTCGGAATACCCTTTGCATGTTCCTGTCTCGCAAGTCGGTTCATTGTCTTGAAATTCAGATGGTTGAGCCTTTTGTGCCACAGCCAGCTCACATCTGAACTACTCTTCGATAACAGACAGGTTTCAGGAGGACTACTGTTCCAATCTGCATAGTAGATATTCCCGGTTGGGGATCGATTTCCCAAAAATATGACTTGCTTTGTTTCAACATTTTTAACCCTGCAGCCCTGTGCATCAAACTTAACAGAGAAACCATTATCACAGAATTGGCTGATGGAGAGCAGGTTATGCTTCAATCCATCAACATATGAAACATTGAAAATAGACACGTGATTGGTTTCAAGGGTACTGTAGCCTTTGGCGTGACCTTTTGAGTTGTCACCAAAGGTAACTGATGGTCCTTCCTTCTCCACGAAACTTCTAAGCAAATCCTTCAGATTTGTCATGTGTTTCGAGCATCCACTATCCATCACACACATGGTATGTGATGCTTTATTCTTCCTCAGCTGTTCCTCTGCTCCTGCACAGAGAAACACGCTTAGGTCCCCAATTTTAGTTGGGTCCTGGAGGGTTAGAACCAGCTCCTTCTTGAACTGTGAGTCATTTTTCCCTGTAGATTCAGATAGATTTATCATTCCAAATTACTTTTCCTTCTCCATCAACTATAACAATACCTCGGTTATCCTTAGGCTTGTTGTTATTATTGATGTTCTGTTTCTTGGGAGGAGATTGATTTCTCCCATTGTGAGCTTTAGGAGGAGAGGCGTTCCCCCTGTTTTGTTGACGTTTCTGATCCATTTGATTTTGCCTATGAGGTCGGACGCCATTCTGGAATCTTTGTGGCTGATTCTGATTCCAATTTCCTGACTATTGACGACAGTTGTTCATGCCCTGATGTTGATTCATGTTCTGGCATGAATATCCGCAGCTGTTGGAACTGTTCCACATCGGTTGACTCTGATGGAACCTCTGGTTGTTCTGATGATGGAACCGATGTTGATTCTGATGGTTGAATCCCTGTTGGTTCGGTTGATTCCATCTCTTCTGAGGTCGGTTTGAGGTCGGTTCTGATTGCAACTCCTTAAAGAGAACAGCTATATGCTCGGTCTGTGCGTCTGACTTCTTCAACTTCTCATCGGTTGGAGCATTAGTTCGGTTGGCCACATTCAGTTGACTTTTGAGATCATCAATCTCTTCGGTTTGACTTTTAATCAGATCGTCCTTTTCGGTTAAGGATTCTTCAAGTCTGGCAAACTATTCTTGAAGATTCTTAAACTTAACCAATTGCTGATGCAATTCCTCACTGAGTTCTAGGAAGTCACCCTAAGAGGGTTCCAACTCTTCCTCTACTGTTTTCTGCATGTTAATAGCAATAGAAGAATTTAAATTAACTGAACTAGAATGTACCTCAGCATCGTCCTGGTCAGTTCCAAATGCCATGAGACATTGATTATGTCCGATAGCGTTGTTGGTGGAAGTCAGTTCGTCCTCATCTTCGGTGTCAGTGAAGATGTCCATGTCATCAGCTGCTTACTCTGCAACCATGGCCTTGTTCTTTGCATTTTGCTTGGCCCTCAACACTTCTCTATCTTTCTTCGAAAGATCTGGACAATCAGCTTTAAAGTGTCCCTCTTTGCCGCATTCAAAGCAACTGTTGGTCACAGGCTTTGAGTTATCTCGAGTTCGGTTGGATTTATAGAACCGTTTGTATTTTCTGAACCGAGTATCCATGTCAGCTAGCTTCTTTGACAAGGTAGCTATACTCTGTTGTAGCTCTTCTCTGCTTGGCTCCTTCGAAGCTGTGTCGGCAGATTTTGTTGTCCTTGATGTTTGCGGCTTGGAATAGTCAGCTCAAAGTGCTACTGTCTTTGTTCCTGAACCAACATCCTCAAGTCGACTCGTCTGCCCCGAGGACTGAGTTGATCTTCGTCGGTTCACCTTGTACTCATTTCCTTTCAGGATTGAGAACAGCCTGTCAGTTCTCATTTCTCCAAGATCAGCTCGGCTTTCATGAATGTTGGTGAAGGTGTCCCACTCAGCTGGTAGAGCTTGTAATACTTTGAGGTTGATTTCTCTCAAAGTATATTTCCCTCGTCGGATAGACTGAATCCTTTGGATGATATCCATGAACCGAAGCTCCAACTGATCAATGGTTTCATCAACTCTTAGACAGAAGTTGTCAAAATCTTGACAAGCATGGGAGAATTTGTTCTCCTTGGTTTCGTCACTCCCTTCACTAAGAGATGCCAAAATATCTCACATCTCCTTAGCTGTGTTGCACTCTTCTATCCATGGAAGATAGTCTTGTCCAACTGTGGACATGATAGTGCTCTGAGCCCAGATATCCAGCTGGCTCACTTTTGCTTCCTCAGGAGTAAAATCTTCTGGCTTCTTCTCGACTATCACCTCAGTTGCATCCCCATCATTGGGATTTGTAGGAGTGCGAATGACTTTTTCCATGATGGTGATCGGTTCGGATGTAATCACTTGTTGCATACGATGATGCTTGGACAGTAGGATCTTCTTCATCCGAGTCTTCCAGGATGTATAGTTCACAACCAAGTACATGACAACAATCTTGTCTTTAACATCCATCTGCACACAACAAACAGACAACAAATGCAAGCAGATATGCACTAGCGTGAAAAAGATCTATTCAGTTGACCACTGAAGAAAAACACCTCGATTCACACCTCGTGAAACAGAGTCAGCAGTCTTTTGAACCACTGCTCTGATACCACTTGATGGTCCCGATACGAGTTCTAGTGTATGGGGGGGGGAGAATACACCAGATAGAAATTTTAAAAACAACCCCCTGAAAATTATCACAACCGAGTAATAGGACTCAGCTGGAATCACAACTGAGTAGGAAAACTCAGCTATAAGAGTGGTGTTGTGCGGAATGTGGTGGATAAAAATTAACTCGTATAAAATAACTCACGCTCAGATGCAAGGTTGGTCAATAACCAAAACAGTTGAAGTGTAAATATGCAGTTTTGAGTGCTGGTTAGAAGGTCAGTTGGATATGCAAGAAATAACTGAACTGAAAACACAAACACACAAAGGATTTACGTGGTTCGGAGAGAACTCCTACGTCTACGGGGAGTTGTGAGTCCACACAACTCAGTCCAAATTCTTTAGGACTGTAACCACAAAGCTTACGCGGGCTTTGCAACCGTTCAGATAAGTTTACGGGTACTTATCAACCTTACAGATAAGTTTACGGGTACTTATCAACCTATCTACTCAATTTCGGGAAGAGCAGGGTCCTAACAATTCTTTTTAGGGGATGTGTATAAGGGTGGGTTTTTCCAACTACTAGCTCGAACAAAGAAGTGAGCTAGGATCTAAGCTTGAACGAATGAAGACTCAAACTAAGATAAAAAAACACCAAGATAAATTCTAACACTCTATGAACCCTCAACTAGTGATGTTCTTAGATATTGAATGCAGTTTTTGCTCGAGTGCAGTTTTTCGTTCTTTCTTTCGCTCTTTAGTCTCTTTTCGCACTTGACTTGTGTCTTGATGAATGAATGAAGGCCTCTATTTATAGGCGGAGAGAATCAACTAGCCGTTGGAGGAGCTGTTGATCTCTGTTCTGTGAAAGCGATGGCTTGTCTCTCATCTCTGCAGACTTTCCCAATTTGAGAACTGTGAACTTCTGCTTTCCATCTGAGATAGCCTTGTGTTGGGCAAAATGAGGTAATGACAGAACGTCAAACCTTCACGTGACTTCCTTTTTGAATTTCAAATTTCAACCTTAGTCTTTTAACCTTGTTTAGTCGGTTGAGAAGTTTTGGTCTTCATCCGAGTGGTCACCAGCTGATGTTCCATCTGATTGCTATCTTCATCTGACCTTCTGTCTGAATTGGAACAGTTGAACTCTCAGCTGCCTTGAACTTCATGTTGTCGATCTTATCAGTTCGAGTCCTGCAACTGATGTTCCACATCTGATCAGTTGGCTTGAATGCTCAGTTGGCTTGAATGCTCAGTTGTCTTTGTTACAACTGATGTTCTGTTACATTTTCCCCCTTGAACGCTCAGTTGTATTTCTTACATCTGATGTTCTATCCGAGTAAAGCATTGTTGCCATCTTCAGCTGGAGACCTATAAAGATAAAATCTCAACATTGCTCAAACAGCGAGCCTAACTACTAACATTAGGTTATGGCAACATCTACTCGGTTGGGGTCAGTTGGTTTTGGAATCAATAAAAACTTTAATAAATTTCCCAACAGTTAGTGATACGTATCACAAGTAGTAAATAAATATAAGTTTATTTTACAATTACTTATTGCATTTTTACACAAATATTATTGCTTATTAAGTTTAATATTGTTGTATGCATCTATTTTGTACAGATGAGAACACAAGCATAGAAACTAGATCGAAAAGTCGAACACCAACAAGAAGCTTGGTGAAAAGGCATAAATGTTTAGTTGAGGATGATGATTTTAATTGTCAAACGGCGCATATGAGAAAGTGTCTCGTGGAAAAGAGAAAAAACGGAGGAGACGATGATAATGGTAATGTATTCTATCCAAGGTTAATGAGTAGGTGCTGCCCACAAGTCCTATATAACACAATTGAATTGCTAGAGGATAAACAAAAACAAGTTGTTAGGGAATTGGGATTCGGCCATATCCTAGGATTACAAGTGAAAGAGGTGCCGTCTAGACTTGCCTATTTGTTATTAGACAAGTTTGATCCGATAAGTTGTGATATTATGCTACAAAGGGAAAGAAGGCTACACATTGACGCTAAAGATGTGTATCGTGTGTTTGGATTTGCACAAGGACCTCAACAAACTGTCAAGAAATCACGACACGAGCAATATTACTTGCTAGATGAGTGGAAAAATATTTTTTCCGAAAAAAAAGTGGATGTTAAACCAAAAATGCTGAAAGATAAGATATTGGGACTCAAAGATGGCGGGATCTGGTTTAAGCGCCACTTCATGATATTGTTGACTGCATGCTTAATAGAAAATAGTGCAAATGGTACCGTCAATCCACAAATAATGCGTTGTTTTGAAGATGTTACCAATGTCGACAAGTGGGACTGGTGTGAATTTGTTGTTAATTGTCTGGTAGAACACACAAAATCATGGAAGAAAAGTCGAAAGAATCCATTTTATGGTCCACATCTATTTATTACGGTATGCATGATTTTTGTTTTCTAAAGTGATACTATTTTTAATATGATATTGTTATTATTTAGTGTCAAATATATACTCGAAGTTTCATATAGTGTCAAAATAATATTATTGTTGTTTATTTTTCTAACATCAGAATAAATTATTTTGTGAAAACTACAAGGCTCTTTATGTTGACCGAGTCA
Organism: Schizonepeta tenuifolia; assembly: GCA_029490685.1. Classification (NCBI taxonomy): domain Eukaryota; kingdom Viridiplantae; phylum Streptophyta; class Magnoliopsida; order Lamiales; family Lamiaceae; genus Schizonepeta; species Schizonepeta tenuifolia. The sequence continues at coordinate 22,436,093 of CM055959.1, forward strand.
GACTTTACAACATAATGGTGCCAAGGAGTTTTCCAACAGTAAACAACTGGTCATTTGATTCGTTGAGAAAATGAGAGATTGAAGAGATAAAATCTGGAGGGTTTGGGGGAGGTCATCTTGACGACCCGATTAGTGATCCATCAAATGAAGCAAATAAAACTATTGTCAAGATGAATTCTCGTGATCATCACACAGATCGACATTGTGAAGATTTAGAGGATCAAATATTGGCATCGAATGTTTTGCAAGCATGTTACTTAATAAGTCGAAAGTTGCAGCTGACTCAATGGTTGAGCTCATGGAAGTGCTTAGAAACATCCCACGTCACTTGGCGGAAGATATTCAACTAAGAAAGATGATCGAAGGATCGAGTAAGCTGTTAGGATTAACTGCAAAAGAGGAGAAAGAGGAGTTATGCAACGATATGCCTCAACGATCCCAATTTGTTGATACATCATTTGAGGATAAATCTTGGTTGAATCCTGAGTTGATGGCAACTATTGATCAGATTGAGGACGCAATGAATAAACTTAATTTCTTGAAGGATTCCGATAAAGAACCAAGTTATTTTTTGAAGGAACTCGATGAAGGTCCAAGTTTTAGCATTGGAATATCACCATTATTGCGCAGTGCGAGTAGCACAGAGGGAAAAATATGTGAAGCAGATGTTGATGAAGCTCAAAGAGAAGACTATATTCAGAAAGAATGCAATATGGATGATGTGCAAGTAGATGGGAATGACGATAAAATACCATCCAACAATCAGGTTATTATTTTTATTATAGTATTTTATGCATTCAATAAGTGTTAACTAATGTTAACTGCATACTTTATGGTTAATTGTTTGTATACTATTTTTTTATGTGTCTTAACTCGTTTTGATAGGATTGTGGAAATGAGAGGATTCGAGAAATTGACAAGAATGAGATTCAGCCTGATAGAAAGCAAATGAACAAGGTAATTTAATTATATAATTCAGTGAAAATTTTTTCCTGTTTGGAATTTATGATTACTAACAAACTTAACAGAACCAAGAAGGAATGTCAAAACACCGAATGGCCCGTAGAAGCAAGCTTACACTGAGAAAGACTGAGAAACTCATGTCACCATCACTTAACCGAGCAATTGATCCATCAAACAAGCTTGTACACATCGAAAAAGAACTATGCTTATACACGATGCATAAAGATGATGCAGATTTGTAAGAAAATGATTTCATAAATATATTTAACAAGTAATATGTTATGTCATACTTTACTGTTGGTTGGTTTAATTGTATGATAGGGAAGAAGTCATGTTTTCTAGTAGTGACGTAAAGCTGCGAAGGAGGGAATTGATGTCACTTGGACCTGGCCTCTTCATCAATACAGCTGTGATTGATGTTTGGTGCATAATTTTGAACAACAATGAGCGTATGAAGTCATCAACTTCTCCAAAACGTTTCTTTGCAACAACTGATCCTTGTGTAATTTTTTTTTGTGATCAACATATTTTATTACAAAATATTTTCGCCAAAAAATATTTATTTACTTTATATACTTTTGATATACAGATGTACACTATTGTTAATCCACCGAAGAATTGGGATCAAGCCAGGAGACTTGCCGCTTTTGACGAAAAATTGGGAAGAGAGATCGAAACCAGTCACAATATGGACCTAAAAAGCATTGATATGGTAATATATATTAGTTATTCCATAGGAAAACACTACATTTATATAATTTATTATGCTTGATATAATCAACTGATATAATGTTGTGTTGTAATGCAGTTCTTTTTTCCATTTTTGGTGTGCGAGCATTTCTTTGTGATGTACATAGATGTAAGGAAAGGCATAATAGAAGCAATAGATTATAAAACATCTGCTGCAGATTATTCAAACCGCAAAAAGTATGGCACCCTTCCAACAAACTTGGTAAGATAATCAAACATCTGTTTTGTATATTATATTTAATATTGTGTCATATTGTTTGTTATTGATTTGTACCACAAGTAGTAATTCATTTTTTCTTAGGAAATAAAGTTCACTTTTAAAAATCAATAAAAATTATTTATTGTTTTCTTTTGTATTATTCAATGCATTTTAATCAATTTATTATTATATATTAAGTTTAATATAGTGTTAAACTGTCTATTATTGATCTGTACCACAAATACTATTGCATTTTTATGCAAATATTATTGCATATTATGTTTAATATTGTTGTATGATTATTGATATTAGATTTGTAGCAAAATTAATGTCTTTTTCCTTCTTTAATTAATTAGTTTATTTTTGTAGAGGAGAATGTTTATTCATTTCATGACAAGGAGGGGACATGCAAAAAGAATGGAAATACTCAAGAATGGATTGTGTCATGGGTTAATGTTACCATGGGCTGACCCAAATAACATGTGTGATTGCGGAATCTATACCATGCGCCACATGGAGACGTACAAAGGAGAGGATTTAAAAAAATGGAATCATGGATTTAAACTAAGCAATAAACTGCAGCTTAGGTATTTGAGAATAAAGTATTGTGCAGGGATACTTGCAGCTGATATTAACACCGAGAAAGATGAAAAGGTGGATGCAGCAAAGATACATTATCGTCTGACAATTTCAAAGGGGCTTGTCGATGTTCCCGTACTTCTTCTTGGGATAAGGCGACACTAGATTTACTTTTAGTATATGAGGTTGCAGGATCTTATTTACTAGTTAAAAGTAAGTTAAAACTCTTGAGTAGTTTTGAAATAATTGCATTTCTTGGCGTTTTTGTTAAACATATCGTGTATTCGTATATTTATCTTTCAAAATAAATAAATTTTCTGCTGAAATTGGCTTTGCTATTTCATTACTGTTTTTTATGCACGCCTTTGCTAATATACCCTTCACTCTTCACTATTTTATTGCTAACATCATGAAAATCGTAGTAAAGGTAAACAAACTTTATTAGGATATCTAATTATATGAGATAAAGAACATGTCTTTGTGTATTTAAATTCAAACTAAATTATACAATAAATGACATTGCGGGAGATAATGCAATAAACACAATCCAACATGTATATCTCTGAATGTATTTAGATTGAATTATTATTGCATATTACTTTTTGTATTGCTTTATAGTGTTTGTTATTGATTTGTTACATATCAGTCATGTTAGCTCCTTCTTCGCCTCATCTAAATATTGCAAATTGGTAATTATCCTCTTTATAATGAAAGTTTTTATATTTGTCAGCAAAGAGTTTTTATATTTTCGAAATGAAATCAGAGTGCTTAAATTAGCTAAATAATCAGAGTGTTAATTTCTCCTTCGTCACCTCATCTAAATATTACAAACTTTCTGCTAATTACTGAGTGCTTTAGCTAAATAATTTGCATGAAAAGGTGATCCTAACAAGTAAATTGCCAAGCACTCTGATTCTTTATCATAGTCACATTATAATGAAACATTATTATAGAAACCAAAGTAGTAACTGTACAAACATAGCCAATGGGAAGCATATGAATTAAAAAAAAAAAACAATAATACTGTACTAATTAATATCATACTAAGAATCTCATTACAAGCTGAAAACAATGTCTAACAGAATGAAAACAAACATTAAAACAATGTATAATAGGATGAAAAATAAAGAAAACTAAACATTACCAAAAAAAAATTAATAGTCTAAGGAACCACATCGCCAGACTTTTTCAACGGGCAATTCCTGGAATCGTGGTTGGTCATCTCCTTGCAGTGACTGCATTTTCTTAAAGGCTTGCTTAGACGTTGAATAGCCTTTTCCCGCCTCGATTTGAGTCTACTCCCACTACCTTTATTTTTCACTGAATCTGGAGGTAACACATCAACTTTTTCAGGCACAACAGAACCATAAAATTGTTCGAAAATCTTGTTCTTCTCGTGCATATTACTTGAATTTCCTTCTGTGGATTGCACCGCATCTTTCAGTTCACGAAGACCATTCAGGAAAACATTCATGAAATGTTTATAGGAAGTGGATACTAAATTATGAGTGTGGCGCTCGATGAATTCATAAATCTCGTAACATTCTCCTGCACAAATTCTTAACACCATACGCGCCTTACATTGAACTCTTCTGGACGGCCTTCATCTTTTTTTTTTTCGTCACATGACCGAGCTCATCTATTTCGTCAGGTGCTGCATGTTTTAACCCCTCTCGGTTGCAGTATACATATCTGACCGCAATCAAATTATCCTTCGATCTAGTAATCGGTCCAAGACAGATATCAAAACCACATTCAGATGCATACAACTTGTAAAATGTAATGCCTTCCTCTAACGATGGAAATTTCATGCCAACATGAGGCTTTGAAATTCTACAATCTGGTATGTAATATTCAGTTCCTCCTGGAGATACGTCAATATGAATTCTATTACTATCAGAGCATGCAGACACATCTATTGAAATAAAAGTAACAGTCATATATGTATTACAAATACATTCGAAGCTCTCAACTCAAGTGAAAGAGAGAAAAACAATAAGGAAACAGTAAATATACTACATCAATATAAGAATCAATACAATGAGTCGAAATAGTGGTGGAAAATCGAAGAAAACTGGTGAAGGTGAGATTATCGAAACCTTTATTGTTGTTTTTTTATACATTACGTATTGCACACTAGCTGTTTGTCAAATTCCAAGATAAAAGTTATAACTTTCTAAATTGGAAACATAGCTGGTCTATTCTTACTGATCAAATTGGAAAAATTATTGGTCTATTCTTATGTCAACGATAAAAAAATAAATAAATAAAATAAGTTTTGAAAACATACCTAGAGAATGCACGAGATGATGTTCCGATGAAGCAGATTCCATGGAGAACTGAGGAAACAACTCTGATGAATTACCGTGAAAAAATATTATGGGTGCAGACTTCTCCAATAGTTAATTTTTAATCCCTAAAAATAAGGAAATAAAACAACTTATTGTTGAGAGCATGATATGCTGCTCAACGTGTCAATTATAATAACATGATATATACTATTCTACCCTTATTATTTATTTTTATATATCTGCAAAATAAAAAATACACTATAAAGATGCATTAATTTTGGCCATAGATCTATCTAAATCAACAGTCACGATTCATTTTTATTTAACACATTCTATTTGATCTCTATCCTATATATATATGTGTGTGTGTGTGTGTGTGTGTGTGTCTTATTAATAATAGGAAAATAAACGGTGCTCCCCCTACGGTGCTCCGTTCTGATTTTTCTTTATTCTCGTATTTTTGACATTATTAATTCGTAATAATACACATATATTACGTATTATATTCATATAATAATTTCTCATGCCTCATTATTAATTCATAATAATACACATATATTACTTATTATATTCATATAATAATTTATCATGCCTCATGTATATGTGTTATTACTATCTTTATCTCTATTCTTCACACTTCCTTAAAGCTTTGTGTATTATTAATTTATAATACTATTAATAATATTATGTACTATATTTTAATTTTAATAGATATATATATTCTCAATTTCTAAATAATATTATTAGTATTATAAATTAATAATATATAAAGCTTTAAGGAAGTGTGAAGAATAGAGATAAAGATAGTAATAACAAATATACATGAGGCATGAGAAATTATTATATGAATATAATAAGTAATTTCTAAATAATATTATTCTAAAAAATTCATAATATTAATATTATATACTATATTTTAATTTTTAATAGATATATATTCTCAATTTCTAAATACAAATTATATAACCTCATTTTCATTATTAATTATATGTTTAATAATTATAAAAAGTAAATTATTTTTTAGGTTAATCTATAACTAGCGCCAATAATAAAATTTAAAGCAACAAAATAAGCTAATTAGCATTTACGAGTTCAATTATAATTTTGTAATCGAAAATATGTATGAAAATTAAATAAATATATTTAACCAATATATCTACATGAAACTCTTTTTATCGTTCGTTCATATTTTTCTAAAATCTTCGAATAGTGTGTGGAATAATCATATCACATATTGAATCTAATGTATTAATAGATAGCTAAAAAAAGAAAAAGAACACATCTTGAAAATATAAATATATCTTTATCGGTCTTTGGCTATAAAATTAGAGATACTATAAATTTATCATAAATCAACGAGACGATTCAAACCAACGAGATAATTCAAATAGACATAATTTTTTTTTTAAATGTAATTATATCTTTCTCGGCCTTTGGCTAAGATCAAAGGTATCAATTTATCATTGTAGTTGATATTATTTTTGTAGTGTTAAGATTTTATCGGGTACTGCTCAACAGGTTTGCGATGGATATATGAAATAAAGTCACAAATTTAATGGAAATGTAGAAAAACTATAAAAAAATTTATATTTGAAAAATTTATAATCACAATGCAAATATATATTTTTCGGCATTTGGCTAAGATTAGAGATATTAATGTATTATAAACCAATTAGACAATTCAAACCAACGAGACAATTCAAATTGACATAAAAAGAAGAATTTTTGTTAATTTTAGTTAATATTAACTTTGTAGTGTTCAGATTTTATGGAGTACTATTACCCAACAGGTTTGCGACGAGTATATACAATAAAGTCACTATTTTAATTGAGATGTATAAAAAGTTCTAAAACAAATTTTGAAAAATACATAATGAATGAGTATGTGGTTTATTGTCATTCATAATTATAAATTTAGATATGTGAAATAGCTTCGTTCTTATTTTCCTTTATTTTAGTATTTTTGTCGTTATTATATCATAATAACATATATACATATATTACTTATTATATATTTATATAATAATTTCTCATGCATCATGTATATCTATTATTATTATCTTTATCTCTATTCTTCACACTTTTTTAAAGTTCTTTGTATTATTAATACATAATATTAATATTATATACTATATCTCAATTCCTAATAGATATATATTCTCATTTTCTAAATTTAAATTACATAACTCATTTTCATTCTTAATTATATATTTAATAATTGTGAAAAATAAAATTACTTTGTAAGTTAGTCTACAAATAGTGCAAATAATTAAATTTAAAGCAACAAAATAAGCAAATTAGCAACATTTAAGAGGTCAATCGAAATTTTATAATAAAAAATATCTACGAAAACTAAATAAATATATTTAATCAACATATCTACATGGAATTTTCTTTATCTTTCATTCATATTTTTCTAAAATCTTTGATTAGTGCCCTGCTCGAAAATATTATTCATATCACATTGAATCTAATGTATGAATAGATGGCTAAAAAAAAGAAATAAAAAACATCTTGAAAATGTAAATGTATTGTCACAGCCCCAAATTCCGAGGGACGGCAGAAGCCGGGGTGCGACTGGGTTGGATTAAAGAAGCGGGGAAGAAAGGGGATGAAAGAATAAACATACATACATAACAACTTATCTTCTATGAACAAGACTTTATTGACGAAAGGAAAGAGTTAATCTCGAAAGATTACTCGAGCAAGATACATCAAAAGCTTCTAAGTTATATTACAGAACTTAGACTACAGTGATTATTACACAACATCAAAAAGAGTTTAGAGTCTAGCAGCGGAATTGTGAACTATATACACGAGTCTTCCTTAACTCTATTCAACTCTAACTCAACCGTCGCCGCTTCGTCGCTTCAACCTGCACATTTAGAAAACATATGCAGGGCTAAGTACAAAAGTACTTAGTGGGCACGTTGCCGAAAACATAATCATAAGTATAGATAATCAGGCATTTCATTTCTGTAGCACATCGGGGTTTTTCATTAAAGGCCCGTGTCTACTAAACATTTTCTTTCTCTTTTTCATAAATTAGCTTGCGCAAGCAATTTTTATAGATGTTACGTTCAAATCTTGACCAGTCATAATTCACCATGGCTGGCTAGCCCTCAACAAGATACCACATACACCACAGGCTACAAAGTGCACTAACTCTGGAAAGTCCCTTTTGACTAACTCAAAGCCGATCGTTAGTTAACCCCTTTTGATTAACTCATAAGGTACAAGAGAACTCACATAAAACACAAAACAGTTCATGCCATGATTATCACTTTGAAAACACGATTATCAAAGCGATAAAGAAAAGGTTTTCGAGCATCGCTCGTTTTATTTGTATATAGGAAAGCCCACCTTGATAGAATACAGAACAAAGATACGTGCTTCCGTCCTCTGATCTTTTGTCCTAACTTTGGTGTCGACTTCCTCCTTCATCATAAAAATCATACTTTAAAGCTCGGTCGTAAACGATAAACGAATACGAAAAGTCGAGTTAAGTTTTTATTCTTTAGACGTTTTAGGCATTTGCATGCTAACTAACTCTTTTAGTAAAAAAAAAAAAAAACGAGATACGAACGCATCTCGTTTGACACTCACTCAGTTCTGCACTTGACTCTTAGGTCAGTGGAAAGAAGGTATTCGATGTCTTGAAACGACTTAAAAGATCGAAAGAGTTCAAGTTGAGAAGAATTCAACTTAACAAAATAGATTTTGAACACTCACTGCACGAGGTCAGTAAGTCCACCCAGAAGAGGGGATTACGAAACAGGGGACGAATCTTATACCAAAAGAAAGGTGCGGGTGTCTAGTTTACTCTACAATTTGCAGATCTCAATTCCGATAAACGAGCTAAAAGATATGGCAGTTTTCGTGGAACGTCGCAAAACTGCCGAGTGAAACCCTAATGCTCGATAAAATCGACGCACGGTTTTCTAGGTTCGTTCTATGTTATCGAACCTAAATTCCCACGAATTTACTGACTCAATACAGTCTACTCATATCATTATACGTGATAGACCCCTTTTCATTTCTCGTTTATAAACACGACGATCAAAACCTCGTCGTTCAAACTATACAATTACTAAACCAATTCAAGTTCCACTTCTCGTCTCTACTTCTCGTTTATAACTACAACTCATCATTTTATAATTCAGACAAACATGTCGTCAACTAGAAACTTGTTCATTAATCATTAATAATCATCAATATCCAATTAGAATCCTTAATCGACTTTTTTATTATTACTTACTCTCGTCGCTTCGTCCGTCGTTCGTCTCTTACGTAAAATTTTACGTTCTCCATTTTCATTCAAATTTTACGACAACGATTATCATCTAACGAGCATTACTAACATGCAAATCATATTATCAAAATATTATCGAGCTCTAACTTATCGACACATCTTCGTCTCTTACATTTCTCGTTTTATTTTTAGAAAAATCTCAATTTAATATATATTTATCCTCATGCATCGTACATCTCATTTCCATTAAACAATCGAGCATATCAACACATTTATTATCCTAAATCGAGCCTTCTTCGTCTCTTAGGTTTTGGATTTTATTTTTAGAAAAATCTAAAACAATTCATACGGTCAATTAACATCATAAGGAACACTAATCTATCAATCAAACAACAAAGAAATCGAGCACGAACAAAGCCCCAATTTTTCCCAAAAAATCGGTAATAACTAAGACAAGAGGTTCTTGATTTTTCTTCATGATTTGATCCGTAGAACTCGATTCTAAACATTCTAGAACATGTATCGAACAAGAAATCACATGCTATTTCATTCCCCTAATTTTTGAAAAAAATAAAAGATGGGGGAAAAGAGATTTGTTTGGTTCAAATGATAGACGAAGCTCTTATCTTTCGTAATATGAACTCGGATGTGGATTTGATCGGTAAATGGAAGACTCAGGCTCTTGAGGAAAGCTTGAAATTGTATCTCCAATGGAAGAATGGAAGAAAAAGAGAGTGTATGTGTGTGCAAGGATGGTGGCGGTAATGGGAGGTTTAAGGGGGGAGGGTGATGACTCACTATGGTGAGTCATAAAGTAAGGTAAATATCCAACAAAGTAGTGTGACTCATTAGGGATGCGTTTGGCGTGGAAAAAATTTGACGAAATATCTCGTTTCCGGCTCTTAAACGTCGTTTTAAAAGTCGAGATATACTTTCCTAGTTAGTTACGGAATTGACGAAATCTAATTCGTCCGTTAGATTGGAAATAATTTACTTACTTGGAAAACCTAATTCGTTTTTCAAAATCCGAGAAAAAGTCGGGACGTCACAGTCCAAAATTCGTCCGGAAAATCATAAAAACTAACTTTCTCCGGTGAACTCGTATCGAAGAAAAAGTGAATGTAAATTCTGACGGAATTTGATTCCGAGTTTCCGAGTGAAAAACATAACGGACGCGAAAACCCTAATACAGTAGTCGTTCGTCCGATTTCTGGAAATTATTTTCGGAAACGGATTTCACCGTAAATCTTAGAATTTAATTTCATGATCTTAGGCGTGCAAAGCCATAATTATTATTAACTTTCATTTTTAAAGACTGTAGAAAAAGTCTGGGGTATTACATGTATCTTTCTCGGCCTATGGCTAAGATTAGAGATATCAATTTACCATAAACTAACGAGACAATTCAAACCAACGAGACGATTCAAATAGATATAAAAACAACATTTTTTACTAATTTTATTTAATATTAACTTTGTAATGATCAAATTTTTATCGAGTATTATTACCCAATAGGTTTGCGACGAGTATATACAATAAAGTCACAATTTTAATCGAGATGTAGAAAATTCTAAGCAAATTTAGATTTGAAAAATACATAATGAAAATGAATATATATTTCTCGACCTTTAGGGTTAAGATTAGAGATATCAATTTATCATAAACCAACGAGACGATTCAAACCAACGAGATGATTCAAATAGACATAAAAAAATATTTTTTACTAATTTTAGTTAATATTAACTTAGTATTGATCAGGTTTTTATCGAGTACTATTAAATTATACTTTTTAGAGAATTATAAGGAGGTATATATGTATATTATCAAATAAATCACTACACTATCATATAGGTGGAACCTCTACACCACACAAAGGTGAGACTACTATTGCGCACGCAGGCGGGACCACTACACCACCGAATATGGTGGAATATACTACACCACACTATGACGGGATTGAACCTAAGACCTCTCATTAAGGAGAGACTTAAGGTACCTGAGCCACCCATTAGAGCTAGGCCACATCGGTATAATTATAGTTTAGATACATGAAATATAATTAATTTATTAAGTTTGATTTATAATTAACCGCAAAAAAATAATTCCTAAATAAAAATATTTTTAAATATAAGTAAGTCTTTGGAAAGAAACTCTAGAGAGAGAGTGAGGAGGTAACGTTGAGAGAAAAACAAGTTTTTTCAAAGTTATAATGGTATGTATAATTTGTTGTTTGGTTGTTTATCGTTTGCAAGATATTTGTATTTCTTCTCTTGCTCATTATGGTGAAATAAAATATATTTATCAAAAAAACTACTATTTTTTAAGTATTTTATATTGATAAAAATATAAAATTATTTCTCGTCAAGTCAAGTCTCGACGAGCTACTTACTAGTATATATATATATATATATATATATATATATATATATATATATATGGATTATATATGAATGTGTCACATGATGGTTGATGTTGGATTTGTTATATATGTATGTTGCTGTTGGACTTGGTATATATATATATCGATTTTTTCATTTCATATTCTTGAAATTAGAAAATATTTCTCTGGGATCCCTGAATATTTGTTGTCAAGTTTTCCAGTCTGACATGTACTAAAATCATATTTCAGAACCTGGTGAACATTGGTCTTCCTGGTCTGAGTTCTGCTATTTTCCGTTTCATCTTTTAGTATATAATGATAATTAGAAGTCTAGAAATTTTTTGTCTACTCAAATGCCAATTATTTGCTTGCTAATTTTAGTGCGGCCAGTCTTTTTCTCCTAAATTATCTCTAGAAAACATTTTATTTTGCTGCTTATTACCTAATCTAACTCTAGTAAACTTTTAGTATTTTTAAAATTATGTTGCTGAAGAGCACAACAATATTATGATGTTTTTCTTCATTGGCATTGTTACTAGATGACAGCCTTTCTTGACTTCGTTGCCTGCTATGACAATTTTGGTATAATTAGATGCATGAATAATAAAAAATCGTCCCAACTCATGTATTCCTTATTGTTCGTTTGAAGCTTTATCACACACTGTATTGTTTAATCTTTTTTAAATGTTCCATGTTTTGCAAATTTTAGACACTCAGCCTTGTCTAGGAAGATCATTCTTGATTCTGTGGGATATTAACTGATACTTAAACTCATTCTAGTCACCAAATATCATTGCTTGTCTTCCATTATATATATATATGGATTTTATTGAATGTGTCACATGATGGTTGCTGTTGGATTTGTTATATATGTATGTTGCTAGCTGTTGGACTTGATATATATATATATATATATATATCGATTATTTCATTTCATGTTCTTGAAATCAGAAAACATTTTTCTGCTGAGAAGGCGACTTATAAAGCGGTATGGCATAAGAGGGTCGCTATTAGATATAAGGACATGATTAGCACAATGAAGGCCAATTGATTTAAAGAAGGAATAGTGCCCAAGTACGTTACTGAGGAAGAGTGGGAAGAGTGGAAAGCATATTGGGCACGCCCTGATGTAGAATTGAAATCTGGAAAAGCGAAGCAGTGCAGATTATTGGAGCCCGATGGGCCTGGAACAAGTATTATTAAGCACTTTGGAGAGTCGAGGAATATGCAGGAGCATGTTAGAATTTTGGTAAGTATTTGATTGAATTCATTTTATTGTTGCTAGTATATTGCATTATTCAATTGCTAATATTGTTAATATTAACATTAATTGTCATTGACAGGCTAAAGAACTAAACGTACCTCAAGATAAGCTTGATTGGGAAGTCTTCTTGAAGATACATGCTAAACCCGCTAATTTCTGTAGTGAACCTACTCTCACTACACACTCAACCATCTCATTTATAATTTTATTAGTATTATAAAATATTATATTCACACTATACTAAACACTTTCTTTATACCCAATAACTTTTTTCTTAGACTCCGTGTCCATATGAACTAGATCGTATTCGGCGGGACAAAGAGAATATAATATTTTGCACTATTCAATAGTTTGAGGTGATATACCTGAATAAATAAAGAGTAAGTCTCCTGTGGAGACTTGTACCATGCAACAACCCGCCCGACCCGCCCGCCCCGCCCCGCCCTGCCCGACCCGGCGCTTGAGATCCACGCGCGCGTGGGTCTCACGCGCTACAGTAATTTTCCTTTTTTTTTTTTTTTGTGACGGAGCCTTCGACTCCGATTTTACGGCTCCGCCTTTGCTCCAATTACTAAAATAAGGATAATCGGCGTGCAACATTTTGGACTTTTACGGCTCGCTCCGAGGCCTTCGGCTCCCCTCGCTCGCATCTTGACCATAGAAGAAGCAGCAAACAAAAAAAAAACTGAAAAAAAAAAACAACTGGTCAAAGGGGGGTTTGACCGGGTCAAACTCGGGTCAAATGGGGCGGGTCGGGTCAAATGGGTCGGGTGTTGCACGGTAGAGAATATACACCCAAGTTTTTGTCTTAAATAATTGTAGTAGGCATATAAGAAGGGGGGAGTTCAAACTTAACCCAAAGTCATAATCAAAAGTAAATAATTGTATTAGGCATATCAGAAGGGGAGTTCTAACTTAACCCAAAGTCATAATCAAAAGTAAATAATTGACTCTCACTTATATATCTTTTTATATTTTTACGTGCAATAGTAACAAATTATCACTACACATGTTAGATCAGGATGAACTGAAAATTCCTACCCTTAATTATACATAAACGTGGAAGAAGCAAGAAAGAATAAAATAGAAACAACGTTTTCTTCTTGCTAAAGTGCTTGTGTATATGTGTATAACGTATATTTAAGCGCATTGTACACCCCCTACAAAATACTAATCTATTTTTGACATATTCATTTATTTATCGTTACATTAGTAATTTCACAAATAATACACTTCAAAACTATTTATAGTCCAATTTACAATATACCTTTGAGGTTATTTAAACTCAAAAGTTTCTAATATACATATAAATGTTATTAGTATATAACATTCATTAGCCCCCCCCCCCCCCATATATATATATATAAAGTGTCTTGTTTTACAAAATTTGAATCGTCCAAAATATCCTTATTATATATCAAAATTAAGGGCAATAGCATAATCTAATGTTAATACTATAATATATTATTAGTTACAAGAAATACAAATTTACCATATATCATGATTTCAAAAAGAAAAATAAATTTATCTTATTGATATTACTTGATATATCATGCGTCCATATGATTTTTTTTAATCAAACTCATGTTTTAGTTATAAAAAAAATGAGCTTTGATTTTTTTAATTATTTATAGGAAATTAAGTTTTGTAATAAAGAATGGCCTTTTATTTGTCTAAAGTTAAAGGGGGAAAAAACACTTAATATTTCAATATCATTCTTTTAGGTTTTTATAACAAACTTTCTTTCATTTCAATTTTCATATTTTAGTTTTGCATCATTTTTTTCTTAACTCTTGCAACTCAAAGCCGTTTTTAGTCTTCCAAGAGATTCCACATATTTTTGAAGTTCAACCAATCCATGTTTAACTTATTTAATCTTAAAAAGGTAATTTTATCTTGCATAATTTAAAATGTATTCTCATTCTCATTCATGAATCATGATTTAAAAAGCCAAAGGTATATTGCATAATTTAAAATGTATTCTGCATATTCGTGATGAACCATATTAAGGTAATTTCTCTATGCATACTTATGCAGTATACTTATCTATCTATTTATTTATTTATTAAGAAATATAATCATCCATTACTATTACTCTTTAATATGGTTAGGGTTATATGATTCTTTGGTATTTTTATTTTAGACAAAAGCATCAAGAAAACACCTTCCTAATGCAAAGGGAGCAGTGATGTTTGTTGACAGAGTTAATTTTTCTTCTTTTACAATATTACATTCGATAAAAAGCCACCAAATTTCTTTTCATATAATGACAATTTGTTAGTACTTTTATAATGACACTGAAAGAATAACTGAATTAAAATGTAAATAATAGTTATTATATTTGGCATACATAAATTATAAAAAATAAAAAAAAATAAAAAAAAAAAAAAAAAAACGAGAGTGCTCTTTACAATTAAATATTTTTATTGTTTTTATTTTTTTCATTAATGATAGAATATTAGTTTTTAAGAAATTGCAAAAAAGTTAACAAAAAAGATTATATAAACTATAATTATTAATTTATGATAAACTAAATATAAATTAATTCGTCATTATTTATTTAGTAAAATCATTCTTTTAACGTGCGAGTGCACATTACTTATACTAGTATATCTGAAAAATGAGATGGAGTATATTATTAATAGAGGCAAATTTAAAACTAGCCATTCTTAGCTTGTGTTTTTAAATTTTAGCCCTTCCCAATTTTTTTTTAAATTCTAGCCATCTGGACTTTTATACCCTTCTTTAAGATTGAAAATTACATGTCTATTCATTTCACAAAATTTATTTTTGTTACCATGCATTTTTATTTTATTTTTTTATTTTCACGCTTTCATTTCTTCATCTCTCACCTTCTACTCTTCATCTCTTAGTTGCTGACGTCGCCGTCGACGGTGGTCACAATTTTTTTTGTGACTTAACCAAAAAAAAAAAACTTTCTCAACAAATATAAATTCAGTCACAATTTTTTTGTGTGACTGAACAAAAAAATAAAAAAATAATCTTCTCAGTTGCAGCCACCGCCGCTGGTAGTCACAAATTTTTTTTTGTGACTCGTCAAAAAAAAAAAATCGTCCTCAGTCGCAGCCACCGCCAACACCACCGCCGTCGTCGCCAGAGGTCACAATTTTTTTTGTGACTGAACAAAAAAAAACAACTCCTATTGTGACTGAACAAAAAAAAATTATGACTGAACAAAAGAAACGCACGAGATATTTTTTTTTGTGACTGAACAAAAAAACAACTCCTATTGTGACTGAACAAAAAAAAATTGTGACTGAACAAAAGAAACACACAAAATATATTTTTTGTGACTGAACAAAAAAAAACACATAATATTTTGTGACTGCACAAAAAAAAACAAACAATATTTTGTTCAGTAACAAAAACTTAATTGTGAATTAACAAAAAAAAAACAGATCTTAGGTATGGAATTAGGGATTTCGGAGAGGCGGCGGTGCCAGACTCGCAAGTTGAATTGCGGCGACGATTGTCTCATTTGCAAAAAGACGAACACTTGGTCGGCATTGAAGAGGATGTAAAACAGCTGATGCGAGAATCGATTCTGGATGAGGAGAAGAGAGGGCTTTCGATTGCGGTTGTAGAGGGAATGGGTGGGATTGGGAAATCCACACTTGCTCGGGAAATATACAATCACTCTGATGTTATCGCTGCCGGTCGATTTGATTGTCGTTGTTGGGTTGTGGTTTCGAATGAATTCACGCCGCAAGAGACGATTAGGCAACTAATCTTAGAGCTACCTGAATCTGACAAACAAAAGCTTCATGAATTGGAGGAGACGACGAGAGATGAGCTTTACATTCAACGAAAGCTTCATGAAATGCTTCACCAATAGGTACAAGGCAAAACATATTTCATACGAGAAGGAACATTCTCGACATTGAAGAGGAGGTGTTTGAGGAAGAAATGGACAACATGGCGGCGGTAGCAACGGTGAGGAGGAGGAGGAGGAGGAGAAGGATGATAGGTGGAGGCATGGCGGCGAGGAGATGGCGATGAGAAGGAGAAGGAGGAGAGGTGGAGGCATGGCGGCGTGGAGATGGCGGTGGCGGTACTAGCTCCGGCGAGGAGATAAGAGAGAAGAGAGAAGATATAAGAGAGAAGAGAGAAGAGACAAGTAAAGTAACAAAAAAATATATGAGGATATGATAGTGGAGGGTATAATAGTCAAAAATTTCAAAAAATGGTTATAATTTGAAAGAAAAATAGGAATGACTAAAATTTGAAAAGACAACTTCAAAATGCTAGTTTTGGGGTATTTCTGTTATTAATACATACATTATAGATGTATCTTCTAATATAACGAACATGTGAAGTGCCTTAGCTAACATGAAATTCATATATCGATAACAATACACTATAACACCAATATTAATAACTAAAGTAGATAAAATTTGGCGAAATTTCTACTATAGAAATGTAAGAGGCTGAAGCCTGAAACCAACAAAATTAACATCCATGAAAGATATCAGTAGTACCTCGCAGTGAGATGATGAGAGATCATGAGAAATTTAAGGTTGTCCTCTCTCTCTCTAGATCTTCTCTCTTTCCCTCCCAATTCTCTCTCTCTCTCTCTCTCTCTGTCTCTCAACTCTTGAGATTTTTATTTTCATTTTGTTCTCCCCGTTCTTCAATACTTCTAAAACAACTCTACCTTTTAAGGAATTCAATATCATTAACCCTATGAAGCCAAACATGTCAACTTTCAATTTCCACAATTAATGTATAGTTACAAAAACGCCTTTTGCATTTTTCCGCATCTCTCTCATCATCAATATAAATTAACACGTTGATATATATGATGAGAGAGATGGAAGATTATCGATCAACCATTGATTGGCAACATTTTTCAGATCAACCATTGAAAGCCACCAATGTTTCAACGATCAAAGCTAATAATCGTAATGGTAACATATCATCACGTCCGACTAAGCCGAGATCGAGATCATCGACTACATCATACGTGTTGTCGACCGGAGAAGTTGGTAGAATTTCACAAAAGAAAAGAAAAGAGAGAATTATGTCTTATAATGCATATGCCGTCCAAGGCAAAATTAAGGCCTCGGTTCGTAGCACCTTTCGATGGGTGAAAAACAAATATTCAACATTTGTGCATGGTTATTATTAAATAATTTCATGCATCTTCCTACTTTTTGGACGTATATGCCCTTAGTCTTAGACTATTTCTTTATCTTCTTCATTATTAATGTGATTTTTCGTATCAAGTTTTGTTTAGATATATATCTAGTTTATAGGAGTTGATGTTTTAGGTTTTTCAATTCTGAGAAATGTCAATCTTTTTGAAGCTTTTTGTGGTTTATATTCGTTGTTGTTATTATTATTATTAGGCCAAATTATAAAATAAAAAATAAAAATAAAAAATAAAAAAAATAAAAAAAATAAAAAAAATAAGATTAAAATGAAACAAAGCAGAGGTCGTCTCTCTCCAGGCGCATGCTAGTAGACTAGGCTAACGTGCACCGCCGGAATGAAACGGGGAAGGGGACGGCCGAAAAAGCATCAATCGAACGGGAAACAGATGG
Organism: Schizonepeta tenuifolia; assembly: GCA_029490685.1. Classification (NCBI taxonomy): domain Eukaryota; kingdom Viridiplantae; phylum Streptophyta; class Magnoliopsida; order Lamiales; family Lamiaceae; genus Schizonepeta; species Schizonepeta tenuifolia. The sequence continues at coordinate 22,454,335 of CM055959.1, forward strand.
GAAGACAGAGAGGAGGGGAGCTAGTAAGTGGAAAGAAAGCCATGGAGCAAATGAAGCACAACATCGAAAATGGGCAAAATTCTAATGGAACAGTAAGAATGGAAGAGCTGGAGCTTGGGGAATCATCTGAGGCGGGGAGCACACGTTCTGTGAGAGTGGAGGACAGTAGATCTGCTGCGGATCTGAACATTGAAACTGAGAAGCTGATAGCCGTACAGGAAATTGAGGAGATAGATGCAAAATCGGAATCCAGCTCAAATGTCTCCACTCATAGTCACAAATCTGGGAATTCTCCACGTCAAAGAGGTATGCCACTTGATTTTGTTCCTCCTATTGTTAAGGATGGAGTCCCTGTAGCATGTCTTGTAAAGGAAGAACAGAGGATGAGAAAGCTAAATGGGCAAATGCAGTGATTTTGTATGTTGTAGGTGAAAATCCTACTATTAAGTATATGCGTTTCTATCTAGTGAATCATTGTCAAGTTTCAGATCCAGACATATTCTATCATCAGGATGGCTATTTTGTTATTAGATTCCACAGCAGAGAGGATAGAGATCTGGTATTATATGGAGGCCCACACACCATTTCTAGTAGGCCTGTAATTGTTAAAGCTTGGGAGCCAGAATTTTGTTTTGAAAAAGAAGTGCTAAAGGTGATTCCACTATGGGTTCAGCTTCCCAATCTACCACTCAGCTGTTGGGGAGCAAAGGCTTTGAGTAAGATTGGAAGCATCCTGGGAAAACCCCTCTATGCAGATGAGTGTACAACGGAGCAGAACAGAATATCATATGCAAGGCTACTTATAGAGGTGGATGTTACAATGCCTATCCAATATCATGTCATGATTGAAGATGAAAAAGGAAATAGAGTGAAACAACAAGTTCTCTATGACTGGATTCCACCTTTTTGTAAGAAGTGCCAGATTGCGGGGCACAATTGTGATACACTGAAAGCTAAAACACAACCTCAAACTCAGAAACAATGGGTACCAAAGCCACAGAAACAAATGCAAAAGGAGAAAGCAGATACTGATGAGTGGCAAATTCCAAAGAAAACATATAGCCAAATTCTTGTTGGGGAAAATGAGGTGCCATTGAACTCTGAAAATCCTTATCAACAACTCAGTAGGGAGGAAGAAAATAAGTGTACAGAGCTAGTTGGAAGGGGCGGGGACCCAATCCCCTTGGTAGATCCATGAAACTCATGTTTTGGAATGTGAGAGGGTGCAATAAACCTCTCAAGCAGAAAGAGGTAAGACTCTTTGTGCAAAGTAAGAAAGTGGATGTATTTGCTGTGTTAGAAACAAGGGTGAAGGCTAGTAATTTCAACAAAGTTTCAAAGAAATTAAATAAACACTGGGAATTCATGAATAACTATTCCCATGCCTATAATGGAAGGATATGGATTAGTTGGAATCCAAGAAGAGTGAAGCTAGAGCAAAGAGAGTGTACAGCTCAAGGTATTTTCTGTGATGTACATGATCTCAGTTCTGGGAACAAATTCTGTTTGATTGCAGTATATGCATTCAACACAAATGAGCAAAGACGGGAGCTGTGGAGATTTATTTCAAGAGTATCAAATTCAAATCAGGAACCTATGTTAATTGGGGGTGACTTCAACACAGTGCTACATGTTGAGGAAAGGTTTCAAGGGAATCTAGTGTCTGAAGCTGACATCAGAGATTTTGCAGAATGTATCACACAAAATGAGCTGCGTCAACTTAGAATGGTGGGGAATGAATTTACTTGGTGCAACAACCAAGAAGGTGAGGATAGAATATTCTCTCTAATTGATAGGTGCCTTGCTAACTCTACTTGGTTGACAATGTATGCTAATGTTGTGGTAGAGATTTTGGAGAGAAATGTGTCTGACCATTGTCCTCTATATCTGAATTTGGAGATGAACAGACCAACATCTCAATCTCCTTTCAGATTCTTGAACGTGGTAGCAGACCATCCTGATTTCTTTAATGCTGTGAATCAAGCTTGGAGGAACCAATGCAACAGAAATCAGTTGCTTAATGTGTGGTATAAATTGAAGAGCCTGAAGCCTGCTTTGAAACAAATTAATACTTGTCATTACATAAAGCTCAGTGAGACGCTAGGTGCATTAAGAGAAAGGTTGAGTACAGTGCAACAGCAATTAGCTAATCATAGATTGCATGAAGTATTGATTGCTGAAGAAAAAGAAATCCTCACTGAAATTGAGAAATAGAGCACCATTGAAGAAAATATTTGGAGGCAAAAATCCAGAGTGGAGTGGATCAAACTAGGAGATTCCAATACCAGATTTTTTCATGCATTTGCAAAAGCAAGGCAAACAGGAAGGGCAATTACTCTGCTCATCAAAGAAGATGGAACAAGATGTGAAAACCAAGCCCAAATTGTTGAAGAGGTTAGATCCTTCTATGCTAATTTGATGGGAAGTGCGGCTCAGGAACTCCCAATGGTAGAAAGAGCAGTAGTGGAAAGAGGTTACACTCTAAATCCCTCACAGAAACAGCTATTGAGAGAGCCTTTCACAAGAGAGGAGATCAGAAGAGCCTTATTTAGTATGAACTCTCAAAAAGCACCTGGTATTGATGGCTACAATGTGTATTTCTTCAAGAAAGTGTGGAATGTGATTGGAGAAGAGGTATGTGATGTTATCCAGAATTTTCAATTAACAGGTATTATACCTAAAGCTGTAAATACTACTATGGTGACTCTTTTGCCTAAAAAGACAAATGCTAGCACAATTAGAGATTATAGGCCTATAGCTTGTTGCTCTATACTCTATAAGATAATCTCTAAAGTGTTAACAAATAGATTACAAACTGTATTAAATCACCTTATTAGTGAAACACAAGCTGCTTTTGTGAAAGGAAGATCCATCTTTGATAACATTTTGCTGAGCCATGAGCTGATCAAAGGTTATAGTAGAAAGAGTATATCTCCAAGATGTATGGTGAAGATTGATATACAAAAGGCGAATGACTCAGTGGAGTGGCCGTTTTTGAGATTTTTACTACAGGAAATGGGATTTCCACAGGAATTTGTGACATGGATTATGGCCTGTCTATCTAGTGTCAGTTATGTTATAAATGTTAATGGAGAATTGACCACACCTTTTGCAGCAAAGAGAGGACTCAGGCAAGGAGATCCCATATCTCCTTACCTGTTTGTATTATGCATGGAATACTTACACAGAAGTCTGCTGGAACTGAAACATGTGAGAGAGTTCAAGTTTCACCCCAGATGTAAGCAATTTGATCTCATTCAGTTATGCTTTGCTGATGACCTCCTTCTCTTCACTAGGGGAGATATCATATCTATGAGGCAATTGATGAGAGTGTTTGGCAAGTTTGCTGCAACCTCAGGGCTTAAAGCTAATCCATCTAAAACATGTATATATTTTGGAGGGGTTACCTTGAGAGTTCAAGAGGAGATTTTAACTGAGTTGGGAATGGTAAAGGGTGACCTCCCTTTTAGATATTTGGGAGTGCCTCTATCATCTAAAAAGCTTTCTGTGATACAGTGTCAGCCATTGATAAGGAAAATTCTGGACAGAATTGAGAATTGGACATCCAAACTCCTAACTTATGCAGGTAGAGTGCAATTGATCAAATCGGTTTTGTTTGGAGTGCAAGCATTTTGGAGTCAGATTTTTCTTATTCCTCAGAAAGTCATTAAACTCATACAAGTTGCATGTAGAACATTTCTGTGGACAGGACAATCAGGGATCTCAAAACGTGCCTTAGTAGCCTGGGAACAGATTCAGCTGCCTCAAGCAGCAGGAGGATTGGGAATCATCAATATCAAAATCTGGAACCAAGCTGCAATTTGCAAACTTCTTTGGAGCTTGGCTTAGAAAAAGGAAAGAGTTTGGGTAAGGTGGATACATGGATACTACATAAAGCATCAGAATTTGTTGAGTATGTCAACCCCTAATCAAGCTAGTTGGGTGGTTAGGAAGATAATTGCAGCAAGAGATTACCTGAGACAACATAATGAAGGTGTGAATTTGCTAACTCAATCAGATTTTTCTATCAAGAGAGCGTATGTCATGCTGAGAGGAGATGTGAATGTAGTAGGATGGAATAAAATGTTGTGCTGTAATCCCTCCCCCCCAAAGTGTACGTTCATCACTTGGTTAGCCATCCTTGGCAAGTTGGTAACTTGTGATAATCTGAGGAAAGTGGGGGTTGAGGTGGATCCAATATGCAGCCTTTGTGGAGATAGGGATGAGAGCATTGAACACTTGTTCTTTGATGGCTTATTTTCAGCGGATATATGGAATGGAGTTAAATACTGGGGAGGCATTGTGAGGAATACAGAAAGCTGGGAGCGAGAAAAAGAATTCCTTACACAGAGTTGTAGATCCAAAACAACCAAGCAACAATTCTATCGACTTGCTTTATCGGTTGTAATATACTGCATTTGGAGAGAGAGGAACAACAGAAAATTTCAAACAGTTGTGAGTGATGCATGGAGGGTGATCAAGAGCTGCAAGGAACTGATAATTTGGAGATGTTTGGTGCATAGAAAGCTAGCTAAAATCTTAACAAACCTGCATTAGAATAGCTTCTATTTAGTGTTGGAGATTGCTTGGGATGTGTGGTTGTGTTTTGTATTGGTACGTAGCCTCCTGGCTTTGGTAATGAAAAAGATATTTATCAAAAAAATTATGCCAAATTTAACCAAACCAGCTTAATTATGGTTTATTAGTAATGTCTTTTAAACCAAAACCTCAACAAACTTAATCGTTAATCATTTGTATTTTCTCACCCAAGAAGGAAATTAACATACCATCCAAACCATGCATTTTGTTTTTGCAATCTTTAGCAAATTGTGCTATATAATTAAATTGTATGCGTTGCGGGCTACAAATTTATTTATTTATTTATTTTATTTTTTTGTGAATCTAAAGATATGAAAATGCCGACTATAAAATCTCAGTTTCATCAATCTCTTGTAAATCGCTGGTTTTCGGATTAATAATTGACAAACTTATTTTAATCTTAATTCATCGTTTAAGTTAGGTAATGGCCCATCCAACTCGTCTCTCATTCCATCTATTAGTTACTTCAATTAAGTATGAGTTTTCCTTTTAACGTTGGAGTCGAAGCTTGTTTTTCATAATTACGTCAAAATGTTGAAATGAATTTGCAGACGAAATTTAATTAGTGTTTCTTAAGGAAGTTTATGAACAAATCTTAAGCTGCTAAGATTTGGTTTTCATCAAAAGGAGATATACATGTTTTTTGTTTGGTTAGTGATAATGGGACATAATATACTAGACATAATCGGTTTTTATGCCCATAAAATTTAAAAATTGGTTTTCCTTAAACCGGTTCCATACTTTCCGATTGTTTGGTTTATACATTTCTCCAATTCACCCTTATATTATTTTGGAAGGTTTTAAATATCACTATCTTCTTAATTTGATATATATAACCTCCAAAATTAACATAAATCTATTCCGTATTTATATTTTTTATTTTATTCAATTTTATTGATTAATTAACGGTATATATTTTTATTATATATTTAATTTTTTTAATCTTTTTATTGTTAATTTCTTACGACTATAAATATATATTTTATTAAATACGAAAAAAATACACTTTGATATTTTCTTTTTATCGTGATTTAAATATTATATTTAGAGATTTAAAATAGAGTAATCTTTTGATATTGTATGTGTTTGATAAAAAAATAGTAATATTTTCGAGAGTAAAAAGATATTACAAATATAGGAAAAATATATGATTGTTTTATTTTTTATAAAATTACGTTTTTGTATATTAAAAAGGATTAAAGGCGAAGGAGATTAATTGTTAAGATAAATAAAGAATACTTGAGCGTGTAAATTAAAACACCAATGACAACATTTCTTCAAAAGCATGTCGATTTTTTTAAAGAATTAAAATTTAATTTTTTTGGGAAGGATTCGAAATTGGATTAATAATTCAAAAATTAATTCGAATTCAAAATTGATTTTAAAAGTTAATATTTAAGATTTTATTGGATCATTTCTTAACTTTTAAGATTAATTATGGAATGAACAGATATGATTAATTAACGGTATATATTTTTATTATATATTTAATTTTTTTTAATCTTTTTATTGTTAATTTCTTACGACTATAAATATATATTTACTAAATACGAAAAAAATACACTTTGATATTTTCTTTTTATCGTGATTTAAATATTATATTTAGAGATTTAAAATAGAGTAATCTGCTAAGGACAATATAGCAATTGACAAATCCGATTAAATTCATAAAAGATATCCAGAAATAATGAAAATTATACATAGACTAATATAACCCTCTTATGTCTAAGACATTATGTCAAAAAATCTTTTTCCTTAGTTTAAATGTTCAATCAAAATGATATATAGGACATATGTAAAACAGATGGATGTGATTTTTCCCGCTTTATAATGACTTAAAAACATGTTTTCACCATGTTTATAAGGTTCCATCGATCACGATAAAAAATTTCAGATACTAGCTACAGGTAAAATAAGAATTTGATCATGGAAAAAAAATTCGAACTCATTTTGTACCACATATATTATAGTATTGACTTTTATATTATACTCTCTCTATCCGCTCATTATGTCTACATTTGCTTAAATAGACGTTTCACATTTTGTTTATGTTCAAATAAAGATAGAAATAACCTTTCAAAACAATTTAAAAATGATAGAATCTACCCAGTATTTTTTTACCTTTTGTTTTTAATCTTATAGTTCATCACTCCTAAAGATAATGAGTGGGACATATTGTTTTGGCAAATATGATAAGTACGATGCTTCCGTACAAGACATTAGGCCCTAGATTGTTTTGACAAATCAATTATTGCCAAGTACTATAACTATTAAACTCACATACTATTATTTGTACTCCTACATATACATACTATAATTAAATAATGAACAGCTCATAGTTTCGGATAAATTTTGTCATCATTAGAATTAACTTGACTTTGCATTTTGAGATCAGAAGGGAGAATATAAAATTAGAAGAATGTCATTAACAATAAATACAATCACACCTACATCGACTAGTGTGACCTAATGGTGGAATTGGGCTTTTGTAATTAAAATGTCTCAGTTCGTATTTCAGTAATATTCAATCACTTGCACATCATTGATTTATATACAGTATTTAGTTAAACAAAAACGAGGAAAATTTAATCGAAGATTTACAGTATTTAGTTCCCTATCATGATTATTGTAGTTTTTCCGCATAATAAATCATTAATTAATACGGTGAATAACATAATAAACATAAAACTCGAAGAAGAAATAAAGCTCACTCAGTAATTTTGTCAAAACCATTTTAGCTCTATGTAATAAACTACTATTCAATTAATGTTGAAAAACAAATAAAGGCTCGTTTGTCAAAATTTAATTGTCTTGATTTAATAAACCACTATTCCTTTCTTCTCAAAAGAAAGGAACAAATTTCTCCGTATTTTAATACTATTATATTTTAATTCTACTGTAGTATGTATAATATAGCTAGGGCCATTTTAACACAATCATAACACGCCAACATCCCGATAATAGTAATAGTTGTTTAATATTGGACAAAAATTTGTATGCCACCTATCGCATGCCATACGACTGTGCATGGTGCGTGTAATACACACGTTAGGCTTTCACGTGCCGGAATTTTTTTTTTTATTCGTTGTACTATGTGTTACATGCGCCGGGTTTTTTTTCTTTTTTTGTAACTTTTTATTTCCGGTGCATGTGTTCACATGCCTGCCGATTTTTTTTAATTTCTAACTTTTTTAATTTCAAATTTTTTATTATTTTTTTTAAATTTCCAAATTTATTTTTGCCGCTTTTTTTTTGTCTCTTCTTCTTTTGTCAAGAGATCGAATGAGAGGAGTCGAAGGCTTCTGCGCGAGTCGAACGATTCAAATTGTTGCCACTACGATTATCTAAATACTGAAATCGGAGCCGAACGCGGAGCCTGGAAAACAAAAAACTGGAATTAAAAAAAAATTGTAGGGTTGACCGGATTGACCCGCGTTGAATCGCGGGTTGGATCAACCCGGATCTAATCTCTTCGTATGAGACCGGTTGCATGGGAGATCACCGCTTAATATTGTTGTATTAAGTTGGAATTCCAACTACTGCAATATAAAAGTTCATAAAATATTTCATCTCATATTTATTGCATCATCACATGATTAACCATACTATTTGCCGAAATTTGTTATATATATTAATGGTTTCCTAGTACTCGTAGACCACAAAATATATCAATTAAAATTTGTTCTGAATTTCACTATATTACTAGATCTTTCCTAAAGGACAGAAGCTAAGTGAATATCGTTTGTATAAGTAAGAGAGAAATTTATTTAACTATTAATTAATAGCTAGTGACGGGTTGCCAAAAAACTGTCTTCTAAAATTAGTACGTAATTTATAAATACATTTTTCCCAGTTATTATTTAAAGACCCCAATATACGACATACTATCTATGCATATTTGCAGATAATAAACTAAACGTTTTAATCAAGTTGCTGAAATGTCGAAATCAATTATTCTTAAAGATATACTTGAAATGGTTGAACATGCATATATTTTCTTATAAAAGAATTTTACAAGTTGACGTTTATACTACGTTTAATAATCTAATAAGATAATATTTCCTTTATAAACTCTCTACTTGACTACTTCTAATTCTCTTCACCTTTTTCCATCAAAAAAACACAAATCTAAACATGACAAAAACCTTAATTGCTTAAATTGAAAAACTCTATAAAGAAAGACTCGAGAGTTGTAAGAAAATTAAAACGTGATCCTGAAATAGTCTAAGTTTCAATGAAGAACAATCATACGCAATTTTTTTAAATTTAAAAAGGAAACACATACTGTAGATAAAAGTTTATTTATCGTACACCGCAAAACACCCAAGCAAACCCTCGACCCCAGAGTGGGGCCACTCAATTCTATTTGTAATTTGAAATCTCTCCCCCTCCCCTCACCAAAGAGACGTTACAATCTTTTTTAACCTTTTCTGTGTATTAATTTCACTGCTTTTCCACAAAAAACATTTTTCGAGAATTTAAAAAACGAAACTTTCCACACAAATCCAACGTATAAATAATATTTTTGTCTTTACTTTTCTTTAAAATCACTCCAAAAATCCAATTTTCTTCCTGTCCCAATTATTGCTGCTTAATCGAGTTGTACCATTCAAAAACACACCTCCACTTCACTGCTGTCTGACAATATTTCTATCTGAAACTCCCAACGTTTTAAACCTTCTTTAACTTGCTGTAAGGTGTGCATTTTCTTGATAAAGAAGGGATTTTGGCTCATAAAAATTACATCTTTGCAGAGGGGGTAGCTCAAGCGATCTTCATCTCACCTGGGCTGCGTGAGTTTTCTTGATTCGTAACGTTGTTTTGCTGCTCTTACGTTAAAGATTACGAAAAGGGTCTTTGTCCTTTTTAATTAATATAATCTGTATTATTTTAAATTTTGTGAGTTTGATTCTTTGTTTGTGTCTGTGTGTGTGTTTATAGTTCTAGTAAGAGTTGCTATTATGCTATAAGGTGAATGGGCCAGTTGTGGTGATCATTTACGTGATTTTTGTAATTTTCTTTTGGTAAAGCGGAGTGTAAATTAAGTATGTATGATGATGAGAGAGAACAAAGAAATTGAAGAAATGAAAAAAGAGAATTCTTGAGCAACTGCATGACAAAGGGAATTCTGCTGATTTTTGAAAATTTTTATGCAGTCGTCTTAACTTTTATTGCAGTGGTAGAATGTGGGTACTCGGATATTTTTTAATGGCTTTACCATGTCTATATGTTTTTCAAGAATCATAATTGGATACAGGATGTAGTAGATTTTAGAACTTAAATCATTGGTTTCAAAATACATATTTTGGTTGAAGAAGTTGGAAGGAACATATTATAGATTTTAGAACTCAAATCATTTTATTCCTTTTGTGCTAAAGCATTTTCTGCTGAAGTCTGATTTACATTAACATGTTATTCAGGTAAAAATCAGTCTAAGGAGAGGGTGTTTTCTTGAGAGCATGGATATATTGGTTGTCTATTTTGGCAATTGCAGAGGTAATTTTTAGTAGGTAGATGGGAATGTAAATTGATGACGAATGGTTTCCATGCCGGTAGTATCATTTCTTGGTTTGTTGCAGCGAATAGTGAGAAAATTTAGTGCCACTAGAAAGATTTGCTTCCATTGCTAATAATTATAGTTGCAATAGAGCTCTTGAAACTTTGTACTCTAGTTGCACCCTTTTATTTGTCTGAGTTTTCATCTTTGTAGAATACGAACTTTTGATATCAAATGAACTGATCTAATGTTGCAGATACAGAATATGATGTGTCATCTCGTCCTTTAAGTTGTAGAAGTTGAGTCTCTTGTGAAATTGGATTGCAAATATGGGAATCGAGAAGCAAGGCTCCAAAAGTGGAAATTATGTTGGTGGCTTCCTCCAGTTGTTTGATTGGAATGCAAAATCTCGAAAGAAGTTGTTCTCGAGCAAGTCAGATTTGCCAGGTATGAAAATATGGATGCTAAGATTAGTAGCTTCATAACTATTCATGTATTCTGTATTCTTGTGTATGTTATATTGTTATGTTTTAAACAAGCTTTATATTCCCTCTTATCATGATGTAGACAAATTCAAGCAGAAAAAGAGATTTGATGGCAACTTACCAACGACACACATTCAAATGGTACGGCTATTGATTTCAAGACATTGAGATTCTTTAGTTTTTAATAGTTTGTAAATTATGTCATTTTTCTATCTATGTCTAGATGGACGAGGATGAAGTTGCAGCTCGACCAAGTATGAAAGCAAGTAGCATTTATAGCTGTGCTTCATCTGTAACCGATGAGGAGTTCTATGGAAGCAAGGGCCCCGGGGTTGTAGCAAGACTTATGGGGCTTGATCCCTTGCCAAAACCCAATGCCCCTTATCCTTACTCCACGCCATTTTCTGACTTTCACTCTCTTCCAGATTCTTATTACCAATCTAAAACTCTTGATTATCGTCAAGACCCTCAAATCATGGAGACTAAGTCGAGAAGTTTGCAGCAGAAGGTGATACAAAGGCCAATTGAGAAGTTTCAAAGCGAAGTTTTGCCACCAAGATCAGCTAAAACCATCCCTATTACCCATCACAAGCTTCTCTCTCCTATAAAAAGCAAGACTTTCATCCCACCTAAGGATGCTGTTCACATTATGGAAGCAGCTGCTCGGATTCTTGAGCCGGGCCCTCAGGTCAGTAGAAAACCGGGGCTGCCTTTGGCTGGTTCTTCTTCAGTGCCTCTAAAAGTAAGGGATATGAAAGAGAAGGTCCAAGCAGCTCAAAAAACTTTTTCAAAGCCATCTGAAGGTTCTCGGAGGGCAGGTGAATCGAGAGGTGTCAAGCACGTTCGTGGAAACTCTGTGAATAAGAGCTCAAACAGTGGCTCAGTTGATACAATGTCAGTTAACAGTTTTCAAGATTCTGCTGAAGTTTCTTCTGGTGTGAAGAGTAAAGGGAAGTCCATTTCACTTGCACTGCAGGCTAAGGCCAATGTACAGAAACGAGAGGCTCTAAGCTCAACTAGCAGCAAGACGTCTGTCAGCCAGGCAGAAACAAATGTGTTCTGTCCAAACATGTTGTTCACAAGCCAGTCGAGGGCAGACAAGAGCGCACTTAAGAAACCATCCACACACAAAAATTCTAGTGTGCTTCGCCAGAATAATCAGAAGCAGAATTGCATTCTTGATAGAGGAAAGTTTCCTTCGAAGTCCAACGTACAAGGTGGAAAAGCGGTTAAAGGAGATCCATCTTCTGCAAGGCGACAAAATTCTAGCAAACCTTTAGGCACCTCCAAAGTAAGTTCTAGGAAGTCGGGTTTAGAAGTTAAAGATGATAAAAGCAACTCCTCGTCTTGTTCAGAAAGAGTTACGCGTAAGAAGAGATCCATTGAAGGGAACTACCACTCTGATAACAGTGACTCTGCTCACAGCCTGAGGAGGGATGAAAATGGAAAAATTATCCCCTCTAGTGATATCATGGATACACGAAGTAGTTGGGATCAAGATAGTGGGAAGGAAGTAACGGATGTGATTTCTTTTACATTTACTTCTCCAATGAGGTCTACTGAGTTTCAAGAAAATAGTAAGGCTTTCCCAATAGATTCTCCTAGTAAAAGGATGATGCTGAATTCAGATGGTATGGCTGCTTCAAAGTTCTCTTTCATGGGACATAACATCAAAGGAGGCAATTCTTTAAGCACATTTCTAGAGCTGCAACTTAAAGAATTGGCTCATAAGGTAGACTTCTCCCAACATAAATCAAGGCCAGTCAATCTAAAGAGCTCAAACATGCAAGGAGAACATAAAACGGGAACTATTGATTACTCGTTTGATCCTTTAGGCCAGCGGGGGTCTAGTTTATACTCCCTTCGAGACTCTAAGGAATTTATAGCTGGTCAAAACTTTGAGGTATATCAATTTTGCTTCTTATTCTTTTAACTGAATGGTAGAGATTTGCCTTTCATGATGGCAAAAGCATAATCAAGCACACACAAATATTTGTTTAGATTCCTCGTTTACTTTCTACAGGCTAATCAAATGAGCTTGTTTTAGGGAATGCTGCAAGAGAAAGGCATGAGTGGGCAGAAGAACATGCCAGAAGACGGAACGTTTTTTATTCACCGGCTTCCAAGTCCAGTTTCTGTTCTAGAACATTCTTCCTTCACAGAGAGTTGCAATTCATCAGATAGTGCAGATAGCAACCATGTTACAGAAGGTACAATGCATGCTTAACGTTGAAGATCTTGTGCAATTCATAATCGAACTATTTATAGATTACTGAACTAACTAGATTACTTATCACAGGTGGTAACCAGTGTTTATCCCTTCAGTCTGAGCATTACATGAATACATGCCTTCCATCTGAAGGAGATTTCGACCAATCAGACTCATCTTCTTCGACTTCTGCAGTAACTGTAGCAAAGAGGCTAGAAGCAACCTTAACCTCATCCAAATATGGCAAGTCAAGCAGCTGGGAACTCGAGTATGTGAAGGAAATGCTATGCAATATTGAGGTTATGTTTAAGGACTATGCACTGGGAAGGTCTAGTGAGATCATCAGCACTCATCTTTTTGATCAACTGGAAAGGCGTAAGAAGTATTTCAGCAACGGCTGTGAGCTCGTCTCAAGCACGAATAGAAGGCTGATGTTCGACTGTGTGAACGAATGCATGGAGATGAGATGCAGAGGATATGCTGCAGGAGGATATGAATTGTGGGCCAAGGGTGTGAGGGTGGTGAAGAGGAAGGACAGAGTAGCTGAAGATGTGTATGGAGAGATTTCGAGTTGGAGTGCTATGGGAGACTTCATGGTCGATGAGCTCGTGGAGAGTGACATGAGCGGAAGCTCGTACAATAGATGGCTTGACTACGATGTTGAAGGATTCGAACTTGGGATACATATTGAGTCGCGCATTCTTAATTCTTTGATAGATGAAGTAGTTGCTGATATCTTGGTTCTTTAATTTATTTGAAACACAAATCATATAATACTAGTTTTGCTTCTATTTTGATTTTAGTGGATGTCCCTCGCTTCTCTTATGATTTTTCAATTGAGAGAGAGTGGGAGAGATTCTTTTTTTTTGAAAGAAAAGAAAAAAAAAAGAAAAAAGAAAAAAGAGTGGGAGAGATTCTATGTACAAAATTTCTTGTTTTTGTATCTTCATGTTCATTCAACAAATATTGCTGGTCCCTGCTCAATTGTGACTGTGAGTGTGTGTGTATGTGTGTGTGAGAGAGAGAGAATCGTAGCATTAACAAATTTAAATATACAACATTAACAACGCAAACCTTAATTGAACATATTTTTCATTCAAAAAACATGTGTGAAAAAGGACAATACATCCAGAAATTTTTTATTTTTAAATCACATTTTCTTTAAAAAGCACACCAACAAACGAGTGAACATGTACACATTCTTTATTTTAATTCTTCGATTTAAATTGTATAAAATCATAAAAATACAAGACTAGATTCAGTTTCTTCCAATAATATTTAGACATCCCTAATTTTGGCATAAATGGGGTTGTTGAATTATTATTGTAGCAATGCAGTAAGTGTTATAATTTGCAAATACATTTAAAAATAATAAATAGGATTGATTCACATTATTCAAATTGCACGAGCACTTTTGTTTAAGAGCACTCACAGCAGAATTCTCAAAATTTTAATCCTAAATTTGATTATAAAGTTTCTCTTATACTATTTCTAACCCCTATTTTATAAATGCACACAACAGTTCTCCTATTTTGCCCCAACTCAATTTATGAGATAAAAATGATTTAGGGAGGTGTAAATTTAGAAAAATATTTAGGGGAGTGTAAATATTTTTGTGGGATCCACCTAATTTGACAGATCTGATGGATACAACTTTTAACTCATTTTTAGTTATTTAGCCTAAATTTTGAGTTAAAACAAATTTTAAGAAATTTGTTGGGAGTGCTCTAAGAACCACACTTGTATGGGTCAAGTCAGTATTTGGACAGTGTGATTTATTTATCTTGCGTGGTTTGCAGACAACTACACATAAATGAGAGTTTATTGAATATACACCGAAATAGCATCTGCGGTTCCATATATATATAGATATATATAAGCCAAACTCTGCTAAACTCATATTTAGATATGAGTGTGAATAATTTGTTATTATGATTTTCTAGATCTCTAATAGGCCATCTTTTTGCAATCTAATTAAAATTTCAAAGATGAAGCATTGATGGACATGGAGGAATATTGGACGAATTTGGCGCATTCCGACAAAGTATAGAGAATTCTGAAGTTGTCAACGGACAAAACACGAGGTAGAGGCTCAAGATTGTTTTTTGCTAAAAAAATTCACCAATTTCATGTTGATATATTGTATATATGTCGATTTTCATCCATTGATAGAATAAAATATTCTATGCATTATATCTCCGTACTCCCAATTCGGACAATATTTCTCCGCATCTTTTGCAAATTCATATTTAAATCCTCTTTTTAAATAAGATAAATTAGTGAAGGACATGAAGAATATTGGTTGAATTTGGAGAGTATATAATTATTATTAGTGGACTATAACATGAAAAAGAATCCATTAATTTTATGTTGGTGCATATATGTGTGTCATTATACGCAAACAATGAACTATATTTTTGGTTGTTAATAAAACAGCCGCCAATAATACACCACATCTAAATCTTTCAAAAGGAACAATTTTATCTTACATTCTAAGTCCATAGTCACATTATCTTGTAAAGAATTCAAGATTATAGAAACATTATATTCTTCGAACAAAATAAGAACACATAAAAATAAAGAATGTTTGCATCCCTTTAGTGTTGCAAAAACAAATTATCTGCATTGCTTAAAACGCATCCATCTAGTTTTGCGGAAAAGAAAAAAAAAAAAAAAGGGTTGTGTTGATTAGTGTCAGACAACAATCATAACTTGCATAAACTCCTTTAGTTTTGCAGAATCTCAATCGAAAACACCTTCTCTAATTTCTGTTACTTCTACATGTACATATATACCCATTTGACTCTTATATTTGACTTTGAAATTAAAGATGTGAAAATGTACCTCATTAGACATTACAATAATATGTCATGTTGACAATCTTGATTAACTATTCAAGTTAGTTTATGATATATATGCTATAAATGAACATTATGTCCAACAAAACAAGAAAAAAAAAAGAATATTATTGGTTGCATTGCCTAAATATTCTCTATTAACCAATACTTTTTTATGTCCTCCTTTAAGTCGAGTTACAGTTTGATACCGAGTGTTCAAACAACACTTCCACCCTTTGTCGATGACAATTCTGACTTCATTAAAAATACGCATGAGCTAACATCATTAGCATATAGATATATAGCTTCATATGTATCTTAACACTATATCACAGTCCACATGTATTACGCTCTTCAATTTGTTCAAGGTGCATTCAATTTACATTGGTTTGCCAAGTTCACCCAACTTTAGTTACAAATTTTATCACATTCTCAAAATATTTATCCATAGTCATTGTTCAAAACTTCAAAATTACTTTGTATGAGGTCAATTTTTGTTCATATTATACTTCAATCCAAATTTAGAAATTCAATTAAATTTGTGAAGAGAAGGTTGAAATGTATTAAAAATCTAGAAAATAATAATTTACTAAATATCAATGACATATACTCACTATTAAATTGAATAGAATGTTTTGTACAATTTTTTTTTTGTCAATGTGACTATATATCTATATATTCGGTAATTTGGTGACCACTGTAAAGACACAATAACTGTGTCAGTTGTTGATTTAGCTATAAAAAAAATATTACTAGTAAATAGTAAATTATGATTACATACCATCAATACTATACCTTTCTTTCTTGATTCAATAAATTTCTTGTAAACTAATTGGTTATTTTCATGTCTTCATTACATAATAAAATAAATTTGTTTCTTTGTCCAGAACCGCGAGAAATTAGGTATACTAGTGATGTCAACTTTTAAACAACTCAATATGAACCACAAGAACTTTTCTTATTTCAAACGTGTAGTAAGATACGTACGAAGATCCTAGTCGTCGTGACAGGAGTGAGTATTTGAATTGGAAAGAAGAAAGGTAGTTTTAAATGTCTTATTGTGTCATGCATTAATATACTTATGTAGACTTAATTTGATTAGTTTTTGTTATGTTTTATATTTCAGCTACATGAGAAAAAGATTGTGACACATGATTTCATTAAAGCTTTCAAGTAGTTTAGACTTAATTTAAATAATTTTGTTATGTTTATGTGGATAGTTTTCAAAACACACACACACACATATATATCTCTGAATTTTGTAAATGGTATTAAAATTGATTTTGCAGTACTATGTTTGTTCCAATATCATAAGAGGATAATGTTAGAAAAAATGGAAAATTTCATATATCATTGGTATAGAATCACATGCCTCTACAAGAAATTGGACAACTTCGAAGTTGTAATTGATAATATAACAAATCCTCTAAGAGGAACACAGAAAATCTCATCACAATTGTTAAAAAAAATATATATATACGGAAAAACTATATGTTATCAGGCATAGTTTCGAGTATTCTAAAGATATCATTGTATGGTCATCAAATGGAAAATAATGTGATAGACATGATTGTTATTGAGTGACCGGTTTTATAAGATATATTCCTAGCATGAATGGATAAGAATTCTTGTTATTGTTTAAATAATGTGATAGAGCTTTGTTTATAATTTACCGATTATTAAATAAATTATTGTCTAAATGTGTAAGTATGTATCATCCTTATTTGTATGAAATAGTAATAAATGTATTTTATAAGTTTTGACTAAATAGATGATCATTATTGATTATATATTGGTTGAAGCTTTGGTTAGAAGTGCAACACACAAACTAGCTCTAGTATTTTCAAGTAAATGTTTACTATTTGTTTTGTGGCAGAATGTTTATTCATGACATCTATAGGCTCACATGATTTGTAGTCGGTATGATTGAATTAGGTACAATGGCAAAAAAATGATAAATTGTTGATCATGCCTAATCACATACATTTTTTAATTTAAAACTAAATGTTCGACATAAATTACTTTAAAATCACAATGTGTTAATACTTCATATGCAAACACAAATAATCACAATTAGAGATAACGATTTTGATAGTTTTTGCGCACAAATCAAATACTTTGTTTAAGTCCATCTATTACATGATATCAGTCAACACACCTTGAAGAGATGCGCTATAAGCTCGATTAATAAGTTTTTTTGTTTATTATGTGCAAACCTGCAAACCACGTTAAGGATATCTGATACAAGTGCCTGCAGCCCATGGTATTATCTGAACAATGTTGTCCATGTTATCTGGTTCTTTTAACAGTTACCTTTCTGTCCATGTGATGCGGTTCAGAGGGACAATCTTCAATTTGGTAACTAACAACCCACTAATCTTACCTTAGGTGCGTGCACTTCAGAGGTTGGGAAGAAGCCGATTTGAGAACTTGTCTGCTCATGAGAGGTCGTGCATCTTATCTAGTCAGCATCAAGAAGGTCATTGCTCTTGCCACGTTGCTGCTCGCGAGGCTAACCCAAATGGTTATGCTAATGCTAGGACTAGCATATCAAGAATTGTCATGCTAGCAGAGGCTTTATTTGAAGTGGTGGATTCTCTGTCTTTGAAGATATTTAGTAAACTCAATGTTGAAGTCATGTGAAAATAATGCAGAGTAAGTGAGCTTGAAATTAAGTTTTAACTTCAATACCTTTAGCGTGTTTTATATTTGTCATGGATACTTCTGAAATTAATCATTTAATATTGAGGAAGGCCAGATGCATGCATGTAACAACTGTGTTTAATTGTGGATCAGTCAAAGGAACAAAGTCATTCTGAGAAACAATTTAACAAATCTTTTACGTAATTATTTTTCCCTAGCTATAACTTTATGAAGATATAGAAAGAGATGCTCTATTTACATTGGATTACTTCCTTTTTTTGTTGGTTCATATTATCATAAACACGAACTAGATTTCAATAATTCTGTTTTCGTTGTGCTTAAAAATGTGATGTTGTTGTATATCTTCAACTGCTATTCTTGATTAATATTATGACGTTGGTACAACTTTAATTCCAATGTCCCTTAAATCTAAGCAGGTATTACATTTATCTTGTTTTACTTATTTTAGTTGATACAATGATGGTTTGATAATAATGCATTAAGTACTGAGTTATTTACTACAAATAGTGACAGAAACACTTGCTTGTTGTTAATATGGAAGGAAGCTCTTGAAGAAATTAATGTTCCTTAATTTTTATGATGGCATGTTTATCCTCGTATCACAAATGGCCAAGCCGGTGTATTCATGTTGTGAATCACAACGGCATGGAATTTTACATGATCTTTCCGCGACAAAGGTTTAATTTGTAAATGATATTAACGTTATTAATTGTTTGTTTTTATAGCTTTCTCTAACATGATTTTTTTTTGTGTAGAATGTGCAACTGGATAACACAAATAATATCGGTTTACTTTGGGTACCAAATAACCGGATAACACAAATAACACATATGTTCACACTGCATGGGACTTTTCTGACTAAAGATGTTCAAAAGAAAACTACATCAGTCCCTGATCTCAGTATATTCATGAGTAAAATAATTGTGACTTCAATAATATTATTGTTTTCTAGATTTCTAATACATTAACTGTCTTTTAACAATCATAAATAGGATGCGATGAGTACTGAACTGAGGAAAAACATGAAAGAGTATTGGTCGGATACATCGTGTTTCGGGGATGTTAAAAAATATGCAAACTTCTGTATCTATCAAAGGCAGAAGCATGGCCCACATACAGACATGTACATCTTTGATTATTTTAAGAAAGTGATAGAATTTATCAAGAATCTATAGCCTACATTGGGTTTGGAGCCTGGCAAAGTAATTCCAATCAACAGTGCCATGAAGAAATTGAAGAGCGCAATACTTGTTGAATGTGATAAAGTGTCAAACCAGATCCGAGGTTATATACGTGCTGATGATATGAGACTATTCCATTCGGATTATGGATGAAGTAAGAATTGCCACTTACCGACAGTTTGCGGTTCAAAATCATTGGAAGAGTGTGATCCCTACTAAGCAAATAATCCTCCCCAAAGATCCAATCCATCGATACAAATCCCTTGGTATGGATTTTGTTTTAATTAGTTTTTTTTTTGCTAGTGTGTTTTCTGTATTTGTAATTGACTGACTGACACTATTATTTATCTTTTTTGTAGCGACTCGTAAACACATCTTGTATGTGCCACAACAACCTAAAATTATATGAATAATGTGGATCAAGAAATTGTGAAGGACAGAACTAGGGAAAAAAAATTTATGTTCGTGTTTCTTATTGAATATAATATACTATCAGATATTGATTTTTAATTATATCCTAATTCTTCCATTTTAAAATCAGTTATATGGAGAACAAAGAGGTTGTATCATTCACAACTTTGGAGGCGTGATGGGCTATGGACCTCCAATAGAGCCACTTAGTTACAGTAAAAGGGTTTTAATAGTGGTTGTGATAAAACTAAATTTGAATGTTAGGATTTTTGATTAATTTATTTGAAGAAATCAGAAATTGCATTGATAAATAAGTCGTAGATTACAATAGCGAGCTACTAAATAGAATTGAAAAAAAAAATTACTATTAATTTGAATATTAAACTAAAAGTTCGACTCGTCCTGACGATCCTCCGCGTGCCCAAGAGCTTGAATGGAGCACCGAAAACATAAATAATATCGTTTTACTGTGGCTACCAAATTACCGGATAACACAAATAACACATATTCACACTGCATGGGACTTTTCTGACTAAAGATGTTCAAAAGAAAACTGCATCAGTCCCTGATCTCAGTATATTCGTGAGTAAAATAATTGTGACTTCAATAATATTATAGTTTTCTAGATTTCTAATACATTTAACTGTCTTTTAACAATCTTAAATAAGATGCGATGAGTACTGAACTAAGGAAGGATGATGGTCCCGATACGAGTTCTGGTGTATGGGGGGGATACACCAGATAAGACTTTTTAAAATAACCCCCTAAAAATAACACAACCGAGTAATGGAACTCAGTTGGATTCACAACCGAGTAAGAAACACTCGGTTGGAAGTGATGTGCTGTGCGGAAAGTGGTGGAAATTAACTCGTATAAAATCAACTCACGCTTTTATGCAAGGTTGGTCAATAACCAAGACAGTTGAGAAAGAATGCAATTTGTATGCAGGTTAGATAGTCAGTTGAATATGCAATAAGATAACTGAAAATAAACACAACACACAAAGATTTAACGTGGTTCGGAGAGAACTCCTACGTCCACGGGGAGTTGTGAGTCCACACAACTCAGTCCAAGTTCTTCTAGACAAACCACAAAGTTTACGCGGGCTTTGCAACCGTTGAGATAAGTTTACGGGTACTTATCAACCTTACAGATTAGTTTTCGGGTACTAATCAACCTATCTACTCAGTTACGGGAAGAGTAGGGTCCTAAAACCTTTTCAGGTGAAAAAAAGGGTGGGGTTCCAACTAAATAGCTCGAACAAGAAGTGAGCTAAGATCTAACACTCTACGAACTCTCAACAAGTGATGTTCTCAAGGTTGGATCAAAAACTACAAGGACGGAAACTAACTCTCTAGAACTCTCAACTAATGATGTTCTATGAGGTTTTGCTTGAGTGCAGAATGAAGTTGTTCTTTCGCTTGAATATCTCTTCTCACTTGTCTGTCTCGTATTCCCGTTTCACGTCATCTTGGTGAATGAATGAAGGTCTCTATATATAGGCGGAGAGAATCAACTAGCCGTTGGAAGATCTGTTGATCTCTGTTCTTTGAAAGCGATGGCTTGTCTCTCATCTCTGCAAACTTTTCGGATTTGGCAACTGTATGCTTCTGCTTTCCATCTGAGACAGCCTTGTGTTGGGCCAAATGAGGTAATGACAGAGAGTCAAACCTTCACGTGACTTCCTTATTTGAAATTCAAATCTTAACCTTTGACCTCCAACATTTGATAGTCGGTTGAGTCGTCTGATCTTCATCTGATTGGTCTTCAGCTGATGTTCTATCTGAACATGTGAACTCTCAGCTGACTTTGAACTTCAAGCTGTTGCTTTAACTGATTGAGTCTACAACTGATGTTTCATCTTGAACGCTCAGTTGTCCTTGTTGTATCTGACTCTGATCAGTTGGCTTCGAACGCTCAGTTGTCTTTCTTACAACTGATGTTCTCTTGTATATTCTTCTTTTGAATACTTAGTCGATTTTTGCATCTTCCTCTTTGAATGCTCATCTGATGAACGCTCAGTTGTCTTCCTCACAACTGATGTTCTATCCGAGTGAAGCCTTGTTGTCGTCTTCAGCTGGAGTCCTGTAAAGATAAAATCTTAACAATGCTCAAACAGCGAGCCTAACTGCTAACATTAGGATCTGGCAACATCTACTCGGTTGGGGTCAGTTGGTTTTGGAATCAATCAAAACTTTAATAAGTTTTCCAACAAAGGACATGAAAGAGTATTGGTCGGATACATTGTGTTTCGGGGATGTTAAAAAATATGCAAACTTCTGTATCTATCAATGGCAGAAGCATGGCCCACATACAGGCATGTACATCTTTGATTATTTTAAGAAAGTGATAGAATTTGTCAAGAATCTATAGCCTACTTTGGGTTTGGAACCTGGCAAAGTAATTCCAATCAACAGCGCCATGAAGAAATTGAAGAGCGCAATACTTGTTGAATGTGATAAAGTGTCAAGCTAGATCCAAGGTTATATACGTGCTGATGATATGAGACACTATTCCATTCGGATTATGGATGAAGTAAGAATTGCCACTTACCGACAGTTTGCGGTTCAAAATCATTGGAAGAGTGTGATCTCTACTGAGCAAATAATCCTCCCCAAAGATCCAATCCATCGATACAAATCCCTTGGTATGGATTTTGTTTTAATTAGTTTTTTTTGCTATTGTGTTTTCTGTATTTGTAATTGACTGACTGACACTATTATTTATCTTTTTTGTAGCGACTCGTAAACACATCTTGTATGTGCCACAACAACCTAATTATATGAATAATGTGGATCAAGAAATTGTGAAGGACAGAACTAGGGAAAACAATTTATGTTCATGTTTCTTACTGTGTATAATATACTATCAGATATTAATTTTTAATTATATCCTAATTCTTCCATTTTAAAATCAGTTATATGGAGAACAAATATGTCGTATCATTCACAACTTTGGAGGCGTGATGGGCTATGGACCTCCAATAGAGCCACTTAGTTACAGTGAAAGGTTTTTAATAGTGGTTGTGATAAAACTAAATTTGAATGTTAGGATATTTGATTAATTTATTTGAAGAAATCAGAAATTGTAGTGATAAATAAGTCGTAAATTACAATAGCGAGCTACTAAATAGAATTGAAAAAAAAATTACTATTAATTTGAATATTAAACTAAAAGTTCGACTCGTCCTGACGATCCTCCACGTGCCTAAGAGCTTGAATGGAGCATCGAAAATAGCTTAGTATTCGGCTAAAGCCGTCGCGAGGATATGTTCAGCGGTAGCGTTTGGATTTCGTAGGGCTCATTTCCGGTGCATATTGTGGAACAAGCGGCACGTTTTCCTAGTCTGATTCCAATGGTGGCGCAACTAATTGATATTTTTTTACCACCGTGACTTCAGGCCTAGTTGAGATATACTGATCCGTGATTTGTTGTGAGAGTTGACATGCACGTGGTCGGCGATTGATTTCAACCCAAGCTTGAGCAAGGCTTCGCTTTCGGACTTGGAGTACCCATAATGAGGAGGAATTGTGAGAGTAGAATAGAGAGAAGTTGAAGAAGAATTTTGAAGAAGAAATTGAGTATAGAAGATGTAGAATAAGATGTGGATTGTTGTAAATGAAGATGTAGTATTTATAAAGATAATTAAAAAAAATAGGATTAATTCGACCAAATGACCATTACCGATCAATTGGTTTTTAATATAAGCGCATGTAATGCACACGCCATATTAGACCGACTCGAGGGGGAGGAACGCGGCACGATGGAGGCAGCTCGTCAATGGGGGGCTCGACGCTGGGGTGGCTCAAGCCGGCGATCGTTCCCCCCATTGTGAATGCTCTAAGTCATAACCGTCACAGCCTCAAGCGTCTCGGTTGAACAAATTCTTTTAGTGGACTCGATGAAAGAGGATTAATTTGTTATGGTACCGCAAATCTTGAAGCTCAAGCCTCAAATATTACTAAAGAATTATATGTTGGACAAAAAACTAGTGGAAGATTTGTTTGCTGAGAACCTATAAGCGTAACGGAGTCTCAAGCTACTACCTACCGATGATAACGATTTTATAAATATTTATTATATTATGAATTATTACTGAGGAACACACACAAAGAATGAATTGAATGATCAAGATTTTTTTATATGAATATTCATTGCACAACTTATTGACAATAATATATATTATATAAGAAATTATACATAAATATTTCAACTCATGAAATCCAAGATGCACTATCACATATTACAGCAGCAGTCTCCTCAGAGCAATCATCAACACAAATGCATATACGCCGTCGTAAACCTTTCTCTTGCCACCATCATTAGCTTGAATATGCTCAAGTACATCAAAATTACCTAACAACAACACCCAAAAAAAAAAAAAAAAGAGAGAGATTCAAAAAACAAAATGCTTCACATAATCTTCAAAGAAACCTGTTATATTACAAATTTACACACCTCTTTTAGGTCCATGGCATCCAGACTCGACCGTATCGCGCACGTCATCCAGCGTAGCCCTATTGAGAAACAAGAACCCTTTCACAATTCCATCCATACAGTCGAGCACATGCCTCGTCTCCTCTAGGCACGGCCCTTTGCAGTACTCGTCAGTGTAATCAGGCAGCACGTGCAGCTCCCCATTCTCAGTGAGTCTGTGAGCTTCTTCGCAGCTGCTGTATATCTGCAAACACGGGCCCGTTTCAAGAATTTGTCGATCTGAAGCTAGAGATTCTTACTATAACCACTTACGTAGTTATCCTTGAGGCATCCGAGAGCTTTGTCAAAGATACGAGCAGGATTGATGCCTGTGATTCCGGCTTGAGGAAAGAACCGATCCGCCTCTTCTTCCCCTTCTGCTTTAGGCAGATACTGGTCCGCGACTACACCTGCAGCACCTAGATGAGGATAATCGAATGCCGTTCCTGTCAGAAATATAATGAAAATTATAAAATCAAACTCAATACGGCAGAAAAGTTCTTGATCAATAACAGCAGTTCGGATATGCTTATACCAAATCTGCAACTACAAACAAAGACAAAAAGCAGAACTGTAACTACAAGGCAACAATGAGTGGATGCTGAGAAGGCCATTTGAAGTGAACTACGCGCTTGAAAAGACAGATGGGGAAGATTCAGTAGAAATATATATAGCTACGAATCAGACAAAGTACTCATTTTCTAGTTGCCACAACTACCAGAAACACGAGTCCCGTTCTAAAATTAAGACGTAACTATCAGTCAGGGTGGTCTATATAGTCAAGTAATTGATTATCATAATTAATAAATCAAGAAAAGAGTGAAGTATAGGTAATCAGCTGCAATTATGGTCATACCTTAAGAGGAGAATGGTTGGACAGTTCACACCAACTTTGTTGAAATGGAAAGAAATCAAACCTGCACACATAAACTTGTAGTACAATTAAGGTACTAATTCAAGTGATGTGTATGTACTCCAACTTCCATACACTCAATGTTCTATACCCGAAAAGGAAAAACCTGAAATCAATCTAAAAATTAGCTCAGCTCCTTAGAAGTTATATCCAATCGGCAATCATAATCTAGATGATAGATTTCAGTCGCCGACATCATTACATCAAGCCAATTTGACTATACACAGTATATAGATGTAACATGCATAGAAAGACCATACATTGGCAAAAAACTTTCAACATTTCTAGACATGCCCCAGTTCACAATGTTCTGCTTTCAACCCGAACGATAAGTCTACTAAACAAGCTACAACAATCTGGAAAAGCTCTACTTTATATTTTCATCTTGATTGAATATTAAGGTTCTTACAGATCCTCACGTGAAAATATAGGTGATTTTACAAGAATATAAGAAAATAATGTGCGTATCAAGACACTGGAAGTCCAAAACTTGGTAGGCACTCGACATAGCATCTTTAATTTTAGAGACTATACTATATACCTTATGACTAATCGAGAAACAAAGGTGATAATGAAACTACACACAAGTATTTCCTTCAAGATTGTTGAGTAACGATCAATAAAAAGGCACATACATTTGCTGTGTCGTGCAGGAGCTAGGCCTACCTATCAACAAATAATCGCAACTAACAAACTAATTTGGGCAAGTTTAAGAGTAGCGCATTTGGTTCCACCGGGCAAGGAAACTCCTTAAGGAACTCGAAACCATTATCAATCTCATTGCCATTTGCCAGCATGAAGTTTTCCAAATATTGATATGACAAGCCAACACCTTCTCGACACCAGCATCATCTCCAAGCTCGAAACGAGTTGGAGCTTCAAGCATAACCCTACAAACGGTCTGTTTTCATCATTAAAGCGGAAGAGCCCCATAGACATGAATGTCCTGACCATATATGGAGAACGAATCAGTATCTTCTACACTCTACAGTCAAACAAGCTTACATATTCATATGGCCATATCAATCTAGCCAAGCAGTATTGTACAGAATGTCAAAATACTAACATCTAGTCATATACACGTAGTTACGTGCACAGCTCTAGACTCAAACTTGAAGTGCTTAGAGCAGGTATGTTCTCTTCAATATAAGGAAAGCAACTATATATCAGCAAGAAGAAGTAAATTCTCCACCGCTAACAACCATTATTAACTATAATAATAACTATTCACCTAGGTAAGATCTATCTCATTCATAACCTGTTTGAAACTCTTTACATTTCACCGAGCAAAAATATTGATATGATTAAGGTTTTCTGGCAATGCTTGGTAGTCAATACCATCTAGTTTACTGATTTATCGACTTCATGTAGCTTGTTTCAACCTCATCTTCACTAATATTGATGTCTATATGTCGTTCCTATTCGAATATACACTTTGCCCTGAGATATTGGAGAGTACATGATCAAATCTTGGTGCAATTCCCACTCTTTTTTGAGGTAAATAACTAAAACTTTAGATATCAGTGGATTGTAAAGTAGCATCATGATATTAGATAGAACCAGTTCATCTCAAGAGAAATCTGAATAAAGGAGAAACCAAAAACAAACAAATCTCATAGATGTAAAAAATTAAGAATAAAAATAAAATAAATACAAAACCAACCGAAGAGTAATATTGAACTGGCATCACGTACTGTCGAGCCCTTTCATTCAACTTCAACCATGCATCTTGGGCTGTCCATGAATGAATTACATATACAAGCATCAGCTGGCAAAAAACTATGCAACGTGTCTTTTGAGATGATAACAGCACTCAAAAACAAAAGATCGACATATCAACCAACCAAAGCCCCAGATTTGATAGGCATAGGTTTCAAAGTCACTCCCTTCTCTTTATACTTTAACCATACATCTATGGCTTCTTGAGACCTCCCTGACTTGACCAAGGCGTCAATAAATGAGTTGCATGTATAAGCATCAGGCCTACATCCATTCGCCTCCATTGAAGTTAACAGACCCTTTGCCTCATCAAATCTCTCACATTCACACAATGCAATGATAAAAGCAACGTATGTGAAATTATCAGGACGCAACCCCAGAGTTAACATGCTTTTCAAAAGCCTTTGGGCCTTATCAATCTTATGATCTTTACAATACTTCTTTATAAGAGCATTAAAAGTATATATATCAGGTTGTATTCCATCAATTTTCATCTTTCTCAGTAATTTCATTGCTTTAAAAACATTCCCAGAGATACACAACGAACGGATTAGACTATTATATGTGACTGCATTAGGAGTGATTCCCCACTCCAACATCTCTTCGAAACAATCAAAAGCATCAACAGTCTCATTAACCTGGCAGAGGCCATCAAGTATCGAACTGAAGGTGAATACATCTGGTTTAAAACCGCGATCGAAGAGCATCAGTAGCATTTCTCGTGCCTTTAGTATATCCCTCGACCTGTAATACCCTGCAATAAGGGTGTTAAAGGTAACAACATTTGGGAAAACACCTCTTTTCGTCATCATCGCTAAAGTTTCTATTGCTCTATCCATCTTTTCAGCTCGGCAAAAACAGTCAATCACCATGTTATACGAGAACACACTGTTGACGAGTCCTTCCTGGAGTATCCATCTGGTATACCGATTGCCCTTATCTTCTTTCATTGATTTGTACAATACTTCAACAAGTGTTAAACAAGTGCTTAAATCCACCTTCACCCTTCTCTTGATGAAATACTCAAATATCTGGCACGTTTCCTCAAGATCTAATCCTTTAATTAAACAAGTCATTGCTATGTTAGATATCGAACTGTCGGGAACATAACCTCGCCCATCAGCTGTCCTAAAAAACTTAGCTGCCTGCTTTGCTAAAGAATTATCACAAAGGTGATATATTATGCTATCATAAACCACTTTAGGCAGCTTGGGCTCGCTATTCGCCCATCTTGATAACAACTTAAAAGCTTCAAGCGGGGATACAGAGCAAAAAGCACCATTGATAAGTGATCGATATGTTGCATCATTTGGCCTTACTTTTCTCGCCTTCATTGTTTCAAGAATCTCAAATGCCTCATCTATACGTTTAGCCTTGATATATCCATCCATCAAGATGGTATACGTGAACACATTGGGCGAATATCCCAAAACCTCCATCTGTTTCACTAGCCGTAGGGCCTCATCCACCACACCTGCCTTACAAACTCCATGAATGAGGATGTTATATGTAAATCTATCCGGGATACACTTATCCACCTCCATTTGCTGAAACTTGAGGTAAGCCAAATCGAGCGAATTGGATTTCACTAGCCCATCTATCACGGCATTATACAACCTCGTATTGGGACTAATTCCTAGATAAGAAACCTGCTCAAAAACCTCAGAGCAGTACTTTGCCAACCCCAATCTTCCCCAACTACCAATTAAAACGCAAAGCAAATCCTCGTTAACTCTACATCCCCAGTTTCTAATGTCCTGTATCAACTCAGCAGACAACAAAATCGGACCTTTCCTATAAAAAGCGTTTCCTAAAGCACTACGAATAATTTGATCCTTCGCAAGAGAAGCACTAACATTAGAAATCCAAACGTAGAATCGCAACGCACAAATAACATTTTCCTGATTCTGCAAAATACTAACCACAATCCGCGCATTCAAATTACCCCTCTTAGCATCAAACTCATGATTTAGCAGCAAAACCCAGTCTTTTCTTGACAGAATTTCAGCCAAGTAGCCATGATCAATAAGCCTCGAGTTAAATGCTTGATTACGATCAGAAATGTGAGATTTGGGAGCTGAAATTGAAGCAGAACTCGAATCTTTGAATTCAAGCTTACCCGGTGCAGAAACTACGCGATTTTGGCTAACATTTTGGCGAGGTTTCAGTTTTGAGGGCGGCGGATTTCTAGGAATTTTCGGGATGTGAATTTTTTCAGCGAGATTTTGGAACTGAGGTGCAACCCTAGTAGCCAAAGATGAAAGCTTTCTCATAGGGAAATTCGGTATGTTGCTGTTTGATTGCAAAAAAAAAAAGTGTTTTTCTTATCCAAGCTGAACAGGATTTGTTAAGCCGAAACGGTAAACTGAATAACAAAAACACTTTTTTTTGGATCAAAAATTCAATATACCCCTTCTCAAACATCATAGATAAATTATAGCTTTTTTTTAAAAAAAACTCAAAATACCTTTTTGAGTTTATTTAGGACTTTTATGCCCTTTATATATACAAGAAGATTGCATTTAATTTATATTATACACGAAGATTAATTTCTTATATGAATTTCCGGCGAATTTTTCCGGCTAAAAAAATTCCGGTGAAACTTTTCCGGCTAATTTTTCCGACGAAAAATTTTCGGCGACAATTTCCGGCGAAAATTTGAATCATATACGGAACATAACTTCATGTATGATGCATACATGAAATTATCTTCGTATATGTATCATACATGAAAAATTATCTTCATGTATGATATAAATTTGAATTTTTTGGAGGCAAAATTTTCGTGTATGATGCATACATGAAAGTCAGTCTTCGTGTATGTATCATACATGAAAACTTATCTTCATGTATGTTACAAATTTGAATTTTTTGGAGGCAAAGATTTTCGTGTATGATGCATACATAAAGTTAGGCTTCATGTATGATTCAAATTTTCGCCGGAAAAATTCACCGGAGAAATTCGCCGGAATTTTTCGCCGGAAGTTGATACATGAAATTAGTCTTCTTGTATGATTCAAATGAAAGTTAGCCTTCTTGTATACTCATTAAGGATATATTAGACTTTTTACAACTCAAAGTGGTATTTTGCAACTTTTAAATTTAAGGTGGTATTTTACAACTTTTGTTTAAAAAAAGGGGTATTTTTTAACATTCCCTCTTTTTTGTGTGTGCAAATATTTTAAGTTTTGTACACATTTTTTTTTTAATCATATTTTTCCTTTTTTTGAAATCAATCGCAATCTTTTTTTTAAAATGATATTCCAATAGAATTTTAGTATTGAAACATACCGAATAATCGTGTCTTAATAATTGATAAGGCCTAACTCAAGTGACTGACTGAGCTATCATAAATCTTTCCTTAGTGAGAGGTTCAATCCTACTAGAGTATGGTATAGTGGTCCAATTTACATGCGTAGTAATAGTTCTACCTTTGTGTAGTATAGAGGTCTCACCTATGATGTAGTGATTTATTTAATAATAGATATATATATATATATCTCGTTATAATTCCCTCAAAGAAAAAAGATTGTGTTGTTTTTATGCCATCTATAGTATTTGTGTTTTTTCTTTCATTAGGGTAAATTATAATTTTAAATTCTAGACTTCTTAGTTTAACCTACAAAGATTTTTCTCTCTAATATCTTCCAGATTGAATCCTCTATTGTCACTCCATATGACACCTTCTATTGCTTTAATAAAGAGATGACATGTGGCGTAATTAATGGTGTAAGATTTAGAAAATATATAAGTATATTATATACCCTAAATCTTGAATCCTTAGTCATGCCATTAGTCATTTTCTTATTAAAATAATAGGAGATGTCACGTGGAGAGGCAATAGAGGATCTCATTTGAATATCTTCCCCCAAAGAACAGCCGTTGCACTTATCCTCACTTTTTTCTTGCATAAAAGATTTTTTTTTTTGTAGTAAATACTTTAAACGTAAGTTGAAATGGTGATAACAAAGTAAAAGTTCGAAAATACTATAATACGGAATGTAACTTAATTTGGACAAAAAAGTATTTTGCCTAGTTGTTTGAAGGCATCGCATTCACTATATAATTTGGTGTTAATCATATTGTTGAAAAATATATGAAATTTAATTATCTACAATTTCTATTAGTATAATATACGTGACCACATGTCACATGATGGTCTCGTGATTATGTTAGCAAAAAAATTACTATTTTTGGCAACTTTTTTTTTTCTTTCATATTGGCTACTAAATTACTTCAACAATTAAGCAAAATGAGCCAATATAAAAGGAATGTTAAATTATTCAATGAATTTCTCAATTTAAAAATATTAAAGAAAATAATTGCCAGACGATGTATGTTAGTCTAACAAAAGAGCCCGATAACTGGTGCAAATTGCAACTGAATAATATATTTTTAAAACATATAATGTATATATTGAATAGTAATTAAATACAAAATGACTGGCAATTAATTAAGATGTACAAGCTGGCCTTCGAGGAGGCAATTGCTGATGAGGAGTTCTCTGCAAAAAATAATCATAAAAAATGAAAGTATAAATATTTCTATTATGTTTTTAAAGTAGTAGTATAATTTTATTATTAAAAAATTTAATCAAATGAAGAATACCAATACCTGTAATTTTGGTCGCAATGTCTCGATAGCAATAGTTGATTTTTGATCAATTCCTGCACCTTGCTGATAATTTGCATGGAATAATAACGATAGAAATTGAGTGTTTATGATACATAATTGAGTCGGGTATTATTATATGTAAAACAATATTGTAAACATAATAGTGAAATTTTGATTTAACAAGTAACCAAGGAGAGTAATATCAATATATCAATTGATATGACCAGTTTTTCATCGTATTTTATTACTATATATGCTATATAAGCATATCTTTGTTTCATCCATGTGTGTGAAATATGAGATATCCTTTTTCCAAAATGAAATGTCCCAAACTAATTGATCATGGTTCTCGTGGTGAAATGCAACAATTGATATCCATGTATTTCAAAAGAAGAAAAATAACAAAATAAAACATTAGAGAGAGAGGGGGGGTGAACATATCTTGTCACTCTTTTATTGTTAACAATTATTCTATAATTTTGTTCGAAATTTATCATTAGTTTCCTAAATACCTTGCATAGAGCCCAATCTGCCGAGTCAAAAAAGGCCCGCTCATGGTCCTGAATATGGGGAGATAAAAATAATTACTACTACTATTTATTTTAAAGCACTTTAAAAAATACTCCATTTATTAGAGGTACATAATCCGGTCTTCTTTTTAGCAAATATACTTCAAACAATAATCTGGAAAAAACCATGAGTAGATTTTTTTTTTTACAAAATTAATAACAGTTCCTTTGAAAGGGTAAAATTGATATTATTATTAAAAATTTTATAAAAATAAATAAAAACTTACCTTCGAGATTAGAGGCTTTTTTTTGGGAACAAGTCCACCATACTTTTTATCAACGATTGCAGCCTGCATAAGAAATAAAATTCTATATAATAAAATATTTCACGTGATCAAACTACCAAATTTTCAACTAACACATAAAATTCATGGACGCAACCTAACAGCCTAAATAATGATAAAATAAAAGGCCTACCATCTTAAATTGCAATAATAATTTGAATTTTAGGGTTAGGTAACTTAGGTGTCATTTTGAGGTTCAACGTCCTGCCTAATTCAATTTGACTTCCATTTTAGAAAGGTAAATTTACGCTAAGAATAATCTACTTTTAGTTTTAAGCATAATACCAAATTTGACTAGTTTCTTCGTCTTTTAAAATTATTAGATTAAATCCAACAACATGTGTACCTTATTAGGAATATCTAAGTGCTAGAATCAAACCAAGTATATCTCATCTATAGTATAATACTATATTTTTGTTATACGCATTTAGCCACTAAGAAAATTTCCAAACAAAAATTAATATCGTACATTACACACATATACACATAAAGTCAATAAGCCGGACATAATTTGTGAGCACTTATAAAATTTAATGTTTATTTTTTCCTTATACAATTTTTCACGAATATTTGACCGAGATTCTTTAGAAACGAAAATTTGTGAGGGGGGTGAGAAAGATATAAGAAAAATTAAATTAAATATAAAAACAAGAAATACTAAATATGAAATTATACATCAACAATGTTTGTAGTAGGTATATATTCACAAATGGTTCGACTTCGACACATCAGTAGTTTACTTTTGTTTACAATGGGGGATTTAATTTCAGTGTTTACACTTTACATTAACTTGTTGACAGGCTAACCACCATCAAACTTATCAAATGCAACTTAGTCTATACCGACAATCTTATTTATAATCCATTTTATTTAAAATTAAAATCCTAAAGAGTGAGTGGCTAAAATATGCTATCTTGTAACGATCAAATAACTCAAGAATTGAACTATCGATTGATGGACCACTACGTTGCTAGAGGTAGACCATATTGCACGTGAACACCTCCAAACAAAATCATCTACCTTTATTCCATATTATTTTCCACTATTAAAAGGAATCTTATGTATATGTAAAGTTCTATACTGTAAGAATATTCTTAAATGTTAGTAATTTATATTTATATATTAGATGAAATTTTACGTGATGCATGTAAATATACTATGATGCATATTAAATTAATCATATTCTAAATTTAATCAATTATAAATAACACATCAGCCTGAAATATGTTCAATTCTTGTGATTTTGTTTTTTACCATTTGTATTTTGTGTTAAAACATTAATTACGGTGGAAAAAGATATTTAGTTGAGATGTGTGATATGGTCATTTCATATCGTAAGGTGTCGTATTGTATATATTTGATGAAATGAAGCACGATGTTGAAAAAATAAATAGAAAACTGATGAGACTTTCGTAAAAGATTTCATTACCTCATGATGCTGGGAAGAAGCATTATACTCTTCACTTCTCTCCATGGGACTGCCTGTTAAGATTGGTGACCAACATCTCATATATACAATCAACAATTAAAAATATGTGTGTGTGTATGTGTGTGTGTATGTGTGTGTGTGTGTGTGTGTGTGTGTGTGTGTGTGAGAGAGAGAGAGAGAGAGAGAGAGAGAGAGAGAGAGAGAGAGAGAGAGTTACAAGCAATAAAAGAACAATACAGAAACAGAGGAGCTCTGAGAAATGGTTTTGGGAAAGGATGGGGCTATATATAAATATAGAAGAACGACTTCTTATTTTACTTTCACTATTTGAAAAAGGAAAAAGAATCTCAATTACAACAGAAAAAAACCAACCATACAGTCAAGAAACAAAAAACCAAAAAAAAAAAAAAGAAAAAAGAAAATAAGAAATTGCAGCAAGAGAAAGAGAATCGACGATACCGTGATGTGGAGAAAAGTAGAGAAGCAAGCAAAGTGAGAGAAAGAGAAAGAGAGACGATCGATGAAAACAAAAACAAATACTACTTATATAAACATATGCATATGGTAACTTAAAGGGTAAGACTGTAAACATGAATGGTATTTTGATTCATTTCTCGCACTAAAAATGTGTCTGCGTGTAATAAATATGTGGCGTATTTGATAAATATAGCTATACAATATAAGGTCGATGCCAAATTAGAAATGTATAATTAATTTAGCAAAAGATACACATCAAAATCTATGATTAATTACATGGTATATTTAGAAATATATATTTTCTCGATTTATACCTACTAACGTGTGTTTGTGTGTGTGTGTGAGAAATTTATTATAACAAGGTTGGGGGGTTGGCTAGTATTGGTTAGGGTAAAAGTTAGATTATAGTTAAGGGGTGTTAGGCCATCAACATCAATTGGAGCCTTAGCCTAACACGAACCCTACATTCTTCTCTTTGTACAACCTATTAATTTTCAAATTGACACGTCATCAAAATATAATCTTTACTAGTAGTATATTGTTTTGACCCGAACAATTCGATAAAACCCAGACTTATAATTTTTCAGTTATGAAATCAATATTCCATCACTTAGAGCATTTCCGCCAAACCACTCAAAATTAATTTTAACTCTAAATTTAAGTTAAAATGATAAAAAAAATATGTAAAAATATTTATTCACTAGATCTCTCAAATTGTGTAGGCCCCACAATAATATTTATACCTCCCTAAATCTTTCTCAAATTTACACCTCCATAAATATTTTTTAATTAGCTCACAAATGCAATTGGGCCCACAATTTTAAAAATAATTAGTACAAAATAGGAGATACTATTTTGATATGAGCTACAAAAAATATGAGAAAGCTTTAGGAGCTAATTTAAGAACAAAATATCTGGGTTTTATGTTGTGAGTGCTCTTAACAACTCTATTGCAAGAAATTAGTATTTTCATTTCTCCAAACAAAATTCATTTCCACAGTGGAAACTGAAGTCGAAACTTTCCTCTGTTGCACAAAGGAGGTACATCGATTGGATGTCTCCTAATGAATTTTTTAATTATAAACTTCAGATTATATGTAGATGCAATTAATTCTATTTCCTATAGTGTAGCGCTAGATCATAAGAAATCAAAGTCAAGCGAGACAGTATATCTTGCAATTTAATATTTTTTTTCTGTATCTAAAATTGAACACCTTATCTTATTTATCACAGAACAAAATAAACTTGTTATAACATATATATATGAAGGGAAAAACCATAATGCGTGATTTGTTACCGTTTAGAATAAAATTTTATAAGATTGTATATTCTTATTTCGCACCAAAATCAGTCCTTTTAAAGCGTCATTTGGTAACAAGTCAACTATATACTCTATGCCAACACATATTGTAAAATACGTGAGCTATCATTTATTCGTTGAAAGATTTTGAAAATACATCATTAATACATTAGAATAGATATTTGAACATTGAAATTATAGCTTACATACGTTGCTAACTTGCTAATATGTCACGCTCCCTATATATATATATATAATTATGCATAACTTTTCCTTTGAAATTATAATCAGTCAAATATGACCGTTTCTAAATGGATAAATATGGCATAATATCACTTTATACCTAACCTTGGACCACTGCAAAATACCGTTACAATCTTAATTCGACACTTTTATTGATTTATTATTGTAGCCAAATGACATCATATAATATCATATCATATCATATCATACATATAAAAGATACTCCTACTACATAATTTTAGTGGCTAGTAGTCTAGAATAGCCAAACAAAATATATATTAATTCCATTCAAAATAAGTAGCCAATACATACTTTTTTTTTACACTTGCAGACTATTGTATTGAAATGTAATGGTTGACATTTGGATTTCACAATATTAATTAGAGTTTATGAATACCCAAGCTTTGGAGTTAATATATTAATACTTGAGTTCGTCCATATCATTATGGAGCAGTATGGTATGTTTAAGATCTTCACCAAAGTGCAAATTATGTTCACCCATTGGAATCCTTCGGATTCCAAACCGATCCACAACGCTCAAATGACTACACGGATCAAGATTAATCTTTACACTTTGTTTGGCTCCGGCCACCACATGAATTTTTTCGAAAGCCACAAGTCGCTTCTCCTCGCCATATCCCCCCGTCGACGGGGAGGACGCGAAAAGCATCATAGTGTGGGTCCCGTCCATTTCTCCAACATTCTCAACATCAACATGTAACCCTAAGCTTAGAGCGTCACAATTTGTGTTTGAAACCCTAATGCCATGGTTAAGTAGAGTGTTGTTCTTGCTTGTATAAGGGACTGAGATCTTTGTTGGGCCATGGGCCAATGTTTGTCTAAACGTACTGTAGCTTAGCCCGTACCCGAATGGGAAAACTGTTGGACCCTTGTAAAACCGGTAGGTTCGACCCGGATAGCCTCTCGACGGGTCAGCGTGCATCGACATATCTGTCATTGGCACCTTCGCCAAATAATCTTGTGGGTACCATGTCATAGGTAACTTTCCTCCTAAAAATATTAAGTTTCAAAAATTAAATAACACATATTCCAGCATAAAACATATTGGATTAATGTAATACATGGGCTATATACCTGGATTGGTCATCCCAAATATAACATCAGCAATCGCAACACCTCCGGCTTGGCCCGGATACCCGGCCCATATAATAGCTGCGATTTTCGGATCATTTTTAGCAAATGTGACATCAATCGGGCCACCAGTCATTAGGACCAACACAACTGGGCCTTTGGAGGCCTTAGCCACCCTTGATACAAGCTCTTGCTGGTGACCCGGCAAGAGAAGCCCGCCACGATCGAGGGCTTCACGCTCGATCGATTGGCTAAGGCCCATCACCAACACCGTCGCATCCGCCTGACGAGAGGCAGCCTCAGCCGGTCCGAACCGAGCATTATCGGGGCAACTCACTGTAGCACATCCATTTTCATGAATTGTCCTAACATAATTTGATATGCCTTGTAATGCGGTAGTGTAGCGGCATGGAATCCCTACAATAAATTAAAAATAATATTATGATCACATATGGTACACACAGATTTATCCATATCAAACTTAGTAATAACATTAAAAAAACAAAACATTAGAATTAGCAAATATGCAAAATGGGCTGTACCGGCGTAGTTGCCTATCATGGTCTCCGTGACATCAGAGTTGGGCCCGATGACGGCAACGGTCCGATATTTACGTGCTGACAACGGCAGGGCCCGATTACGATTTTGTAGCAAAACAATTCCTTGTCGGGCCGCTTCAAGAGCCAACTGTTGATGGGCCGGGGTGCACACATCTCTCGGGCCCAAATTACCATACGGCTGTCTCGGGCCGTCGAACATGCCCAAACGCATCTGGACTGTGAGTAAATTCCCCAGGGCCCGATTTACGTCGACCTCGCTTAGTTTCTTGGACCGTATGGCTGCCTCTGTATGGAGAGCAAGGAAAGGCCCGCAATCCAAGTCCAAGCCTGCATGAACAAAAACATCGGCCCAAATTCAGACTTAATATATTTAAGCAAGTGATATTTCCAAAAATGCCCCTAATCGAACCTGCTTTAATTGAAGCAGCTGCAGCATCTTCAGGGGTAGATGTATAATGTTGACTATTGTACAAAACATCTACTGAGTCACAGTCAGAAACAATGTACCTATATATATTAGGAAACAAAAGATAAATGAATCCACTTTTTGGAGGAAATCTATTTGAAGTCATATTAATTGATCTCTACAATTATGTAATTCTACTTGTACATACTAATTTTAAAATTAAATACAATCATTAAAATATGGTAACTCCGTCACTGAACTGACCCGTTGAGACGCCAGTGGCCACGAATAGTGTCGCGAAGGAGAGAAGGGTCAGCGCAAGTGGGCTTGCCGTTGACCTGATTGTAGGAGCACATAACACTCGCCACTTTTCCATCGGAGACACATGCCTTGAACGGCACATTGTATGTTTCCTCCAAGTCCTGCTTGCTCACCTGCATGTCAAATTACATTAATTCTCTCTCCTCTTTTTTAATTTCACAACCTCTTATGCTTGCAATCGTCTTTCAACTTCCTACTTTATTATGTTTTTAACGGAGATTCTAATTAAATACTTACAAATTTCTCACTAACTTATACTTTATTTCTTTTTTATTTATACTTATACGCTACATACCTACATATAGTATTGTTATAAAATTGATGAGAAAGCCAAATAATTAATGAATAATGATATAGTGGGATCATGGAAAGTCATTTTTACTTTCTCTATCAAATTATTGGGACCCAGTATAATGTAATAGGATAAGAAAAGGAGATAGACTAAAAGATGATTTAATATGTATGGAGGATAAACCGTGTAAGCAATTACCTGAATTGATATTGAAAACGAAATGATTGATATTTCTTGATATGATGATAGAGCAATCACTTCTAAGAAATAACGAAATATGTATGTTAAAACTCGAGACTTAGGCAATAAAACTAATACATATATATTTATGTACAATGGGCGGAGCTAAATCTTTTGTAGTGGGGTCCAACTTATCTTAATCTTATAATTTGTAAAAAAAAATTATAAAATTTAGAAATGAATAACTACAATTTATAATTACTAAATCACAACCTTAAAATAACAAGTTAGGTTTATAATTACAAGTTACAATATTTGAAAGTAGAATAATTTTGTCACATAATATTATTTTAGTTTGAATAAAATGAATTCCACAGTCCTTAGAAATCTAAACTAATTACTAAAAATGTCAAACAAATTATAAAAACACTAACAACATACATATTTTAATTCTTACAAAATAAAATTGAGTCTTTAAAATTTATTTACCCCAATATCTAGCAAATTGGTGGGAGTCCAAGATGGCCCATGCTCTCTCCACCCCCAATCAAATTATTTGCCGCAATATTATGAGTGTTATATTTAATATATTT
The DNA here is from genome assembly GCA_029490685.1 of Schizonepeta tenuifolia. NCBI lineage: Eukaryota > Viridiplantae > Streptophyta > Magnoliopsida > Lamiales > Lamiaceae > Schizonepeta > Schizonepeta tenuifolia. The sequence goes on from CM055959.1 coordinate 22,493,686, forward strand.
TCCCAAATAATTAAAAACATTTCAATAAAATTTGAAAATTTGTATGGTACCTTGGCATTGAAATGGAAACGGTCCACTCCATTCCAATTATCGATATCATAGGCCGTGTAGTGTTTGCAACATGCCGCCACCTTCAGCCGATTTCCGGCGGTGCCGCCTTGCAACCCCTTAACGTAGCTGGCGGCGTACTTAGCCGCCAACGTTGGGTCTTCACCTGGCGTCTCTTGGCCTCTTCCCCATCGCGGGTCCCTAAATATGTTCACGTTCGGACTCCAATAGGTAAGGCCTGCCCTACCTCCGTTATACATCGCTCGTGCTTCATCCGAGACCACCTAATTTCATATTTAATTTTTTAAAATTGTGATAATTTTAAAAAATATTTATATCTATATAGTTATGGACGACATTGAATAATATGTATATCTTTTAAATAGAAACTATGCCAAAAATAAGGGATATGATATGATGGTATGGGTTCAAATTTTGTTTATAGTCATGAACTACTTAATCAATATAATTGGCACGCCGTGTATGTCCAGTTTAGTCATAGTCCACAATGAATCCCCTGAAACTCCACTACCCATCTTGTATTATAGTATACAAAAGTATTAAAAATTTATATACTCGATATAATAAAATACGAGGTAAAATACTAAATCAAGAATTTTAAATGACCAAATCCCTAACCCCACTCACCCAAATCAGCTCCCCTATTGTATAATCGTGAAACATTTTTTTTTTACTTCATATATAATAAAAATCATAGCACCATTCTTATGAATGTCTACAAATAAAACTTGATAGATTCTTCAATAGGAGATGTAACACGGACTATACAATATAAAATCCGACTTGCCACCCACACACTTACCCTCTATTTTGTAGAAGTTGCTTTTATATATATATATATATATATATATATATATCAAATTTATGGCATGCATATGATGATGAAGTATGGGCCGTGCAAGTTGCAAATTATTTGTATTCATATAAGTTATTGGAAATGTATTCACCCACCATATGCGCCCCAATATCATTATGGTTCCTTTCTTACATATGTATGTGTCTATATATACTCTGCCTCATTTGTTTTTACACCCTTGTTTTATCTTCTATTTTCTACTTTAATACTTCATTGTCACATGCAACTTGATCCTGCCAAAAGGCTTCTGTCTCCATTTTGAAAAAGAAATATGCCACCCCTTGTCACATTCTTGCATTCATCATTACCCCCAAGAAAAAAGTAAATAAAAAAGATTACTAAATACTTTTGTTAGATTAATACATTTAGTTGGCTAGCTAGTGATTGGATAAGTTGCAATGGTACATAAATTAGACACGTACATGATATAATCTTTGTATGTTTAATCAAATGTTGTCCCTACGTAGATGCTAACGATCGAAAAAGAATATAACATAGGACAAGACATGTCATTAAACTTTTACCTTATTCTATTTTCATGCTTCACTTGCTATTTTCGTCTGTCTGATAAAATAAAATACGAGATTTAGACCAAGAATGTTAGTATCTAACCTGACCAATGGCTTCCCACAACGAGGCGTTGTAGGAAGCGGCGGTGGTGATGACTTGAGGGAAACTGGTGGCGCCGGGGAACTCGCCGCCGAACTTAACGCCGGGACCCGTGTTGGAGACTCCGTGGAGCGCCTCCGACCACCACTCGTAGCCGGAGATCCCGAGCCTCTCCACCGGTGCAGCATTGTTCACTATCAACCTAATTTTCTCTTGCAAAGTGAGCCTTCCAATCAAATCATTAACCCTATCTCTAATATGAAGCGACGCTCTGCAAAAAGGAAAATTCTTGGTGGCGCCGTTGTTAGGGTCGCAAGCAAATGGCGGGCGCGACTCCGATAAAGGGAGGAGGAGGAGGAGGAGGAGCAGGAGAGATAAAGAGAGTGGCAAGCAGTTTTGGTTTAGAGGGTTTTTGGCCATTGTTTGTGTGTGTAGTGTGTGTTTGTAGGGTGAGGATTTTGAGGGTTGAATCATGAATGTATATATAGAGAGAGATTTTCTATATGTTCATGATTGTATCTCCACGTCCTTCATGTAATGTGTGTTGTGCGTGAAAAATAGTGAGAGGGAGGAGAGGGAGAAAGATAATGTTGATGGGATGAGTGAGAAAGTAGAACACGCATTTGTTTGATTTATACATGTATGCAAGCAATTACATACATACTATAATTGAGTGTTTCATTAATGTTAGTTTTCATTTGTTGTAGGTGGGGGGATTTATTCTTGTTTAAAAGAGGTTATGCAATAATTGTGAAAATTAAAGGACCAAGACAAAGTATATATGAAAATTGGACTATAAACTCATTACATCTATTTTACGTAAAAGTACTTATATTGGAAACATGTCAATTTAATTAAGAATCTAAGAGAAAAAATCATAAAGATTATTTAGATAATTGGAAAATTATATTCTTTTGAAATAATGTTACTTTTTTTCTTTAATACATTTTCTAAGAAGAATTATCAAACTATTGCTTAAACATAAATATATACAATTCATTTTGCAAGTTAGTATACAGATCGAAATTGATTTTAACCTACCTCATATAGACTAGCTATATGCATGTAGTAGTAATTTATATATTTTGCAATTGTCTCCATCTATAAATCTGGTCAATTGCCTATGGTAGCTTTTGCAGGTTAAAACTGACCAATAATGCATTATTATTGGTTAGCACAAATTAATGTATACATTTTAGATCCCTATAAAATTATTTCAATTTTGGAAGCTTTTAATGAGTTGGGCCAATTCAACCCGCCAGTTAGTAAGTTGGTATTAGAATGACATTGATACGATCACATACATATGCATAACTTATACTATTAGTAAAAAAAATATATGTCATCATTTTATAACAAACAAGAAAAGAGGTATATATAGTATTAGTGTGGTTCACTTTCAGTTTCATATATGTACTCCAAGATTAGTTTACAATCCAGCCAAACTGTATATTATGTTGAACTATCAACAATTTTGGACCTTTATCAATTCAGCCTTTGATTTCGAATAATACAATTGATGGAATTGACGATCTTGTGACTACACATATAGAAATTAAATAGCTTTTTGGAATATTTAAAAGCATGCATGTGTAGCTAGTTCCAAGTTTGTTGATATTAATTATATATGTTGTCTAATTCGAAATGTGTATTGTAATGATGCTACATGTACTTTGTATGTTATATATTCACGGATTATAAAATAAGACTTAATTACCTAAAAATTATTAAAAAAAGGAAATTAATTAAATACAATTGAAATCGAGAAAAGAATCTTACTGCAGCAAGTGGTACTTAGAATTTAAGAGGATTGTCTGTACCATACACAAGTTTGATGAACAATACACATAAAATTGAGAGGTAATGTGGTAAAATAACCATTTTTCTAAAGAAAAATGTTAAAATATCACCCACATTTTAAAAGTTGCAAAATAGCTTTTTAGTTTTTGAAATGACCTAAATACCCTTAATGAGTATACAAGAAAGCTTACTTTAATTTGAATCATACAAGAACACTAACTTCATGTATAAATTTCCGGCGATAATTTCCGGCCAAAAAATTCCGGCGAAAGTTTTCCGGTCAAAAATTCCCTGCGAAATTTTCCGGCCAAAAAATTCCGACGGAGGGATTTCACATACAAGAAGAATCCACTTACAAGAATATTTCACATACAAGAAAAGTAACATACATAGAGATAACTACATGCATCATATTTACATACAAGAATATTTACATACAAGAAACTTAACATACAAGAAGTGTTCATGGCAGGAAGAGTAACATACATGAATTCCGACATACAAGAAACAAGACATACAAGAGAGTCACGTATATAGAAGAAGCAACATACATGAAGATATTTCACTTACAAGAAGAGTCACATATATGGAAGAAACAACATACATGAAGATAATTCCGGCGAAAAATTTGAATCATACACGAAACCTAACTTCATGTATGCATCATACACGAAGACTAACATTCATGTATGCATCATACAAGAAGACTGACTTTCATCTATGAATTTCCGGCGAAATTTTCAGGCCAAAAAATTTCGGCCAATAATTTCCGGCGAAAATTTGAATCATACACGAAGCCTAACTTCATGTATGCATCATACATGAAAACTAATCTTTATGTATGCATCGTACACGAAGACTAACATTCATGTATGCATCATACACGAAAATTTTCGCCGCTAAAAATTTCAAATTTAAATCATACATGAAGATTAGTTTTCGTGTATGCATCATACACGAAAAAAAACATACACGAATACATATCTCATACAAGAAAAAAGCGATAGAAGAACGATCTTATGCACGAATGCATTCACGCATACACGAATGCATACACACATACAAGAACAATCTCATACAAGAACATCGTTATTGCCGGAGAAGAAGACCTACGTCGCCGTAAATTTTTGCCGGAATTTTTGGTCGGAAATTGTTGGCCGGAAAATTTTGGCCGGAAAAAATATACACGAATGCATATCTCATACAAGAATAGAGAGTAGAAATACTAAGGGGTAGAAAAGTCTTAAACTAATAGCCTAAGGGCATAAAAGTTATAAAATAAACTAAAAGGCTATTACAACACTTTTTTTTTAATGGCTAGAATTTATCTTTTACTTTTCAAAATAGCTATTTTAACTTTTACCTCTAAAATTAATTAGATTATGAAAATTATGCACGAATCAGAATTTAAATAAAATCTTGTGACAGGATAGTGATCTATGAATGCGGCTCGTGATATAGTGACAGCCAGCAGAAATTAAAACTAGGTGAAAACGTGAATTTTGTCGTATCGTTACTATTTACTAGGTACGATATTCCAAGACAGTATTTCTTTTTTTTCTTTTTTTTTTCTTTTTGAGGGGAACCAAGACAGTATTTTCAAATAACCAGAAAGGAAAAATATTAAGAAGTCACAAGTCACCCTTCCTCCCAAATCAGACTAAACAATGCGATTCACTATTCCACTCGCACCCACAAACACACACACACACAGTGTGGGAATATGTTATTTACAAAATAAATGTTCTTAATAATAGTAATTTCTAAGATAATAGAATAAAAAAATGTATAAAAAGTAAAAAAAGAATAATATTAGTGTGGACTAAATGTGAGTTATAATCATAAAATGTGCTCACTCAAGATGAACAGCATATGACCTCTCCTGAAATACAATTTATATTTGGTGACATTATAAAAACGTTATTGGTTTTGGTATTTTTTTTAGGGTGTGTTCATTTGAAGGTAAAAGTAGGTAAAAAGGAGGTATAATATTACTTTACCCTCTTATATCATGTTTGGTTATGATTTAAGAAAAATTTGGGCAGGAGGGATAAATTTTCGGGCAACTCATTTTCCCTTGCTCGGAGTTAGGGGTGTCTAAATGAGTGACAAGTAATCGGGTAGTGTTATACCGATCCGATACCCACATGTTCGGGTAAACGTACGGGTCGGGATACGGGATGAAAATTTTAGAATTTTCAGGTATCGGGTATAACCGACACCCGATCCGGATACCCAAGTAAACCTGAATTTTATTTTTTTATATATATTATATTACTTTGATATAAATATTCTATTATTATAAAACTAATAATTTTATTATATAAATCTCTTATATGTATAGCTGGTTTGGAATAAACTACGCCGGCCACGATAAGCCGTTGTGCCATTTTGTGCAACACTTGGGAATTGTTGGGCTGAAAAATTCGGTAGAGTGGTGGAAAGCTCTCTGGATTTGTGTGGTTTGGCACTTATGACTTCATCAGAACGAGATAGTATTCAAGAATTTGTCGAGATGCCGCGAGGATCTTATCGAGATGATTAAAGTGAGGTTTTGGTTTTGGGTATCGAGTCTAATCCCTAGAGTTGCTTGTTATAGTTTGGAAGATTGGATTTGTAATCCATCATGTTGTCTTTAATTGTTGTAATTTGGCTTTGTTAATTTTCGTTAAACTTTGTATCTCTTATATGTATACCATAGTTTTTCTAATATGATTTACTGATCAGGTTGCTTATGGTTTTATATGGTTTTATATTTATAAACTATGATGTTGGTGACATTTTTTTAATATTAAGTTGCATATACAATTTTTTTTTGTTTGGTTGGTTATTGATTGTTATGGTTTTTTTTTATTAATTATTTTGATCAATTGGTTGTTATGGATCATTGAGACACAATTTTATAGTATTATAATTTAGATTTAAATAATGTTAAATATTTTTTGGCATAATATAATATATATTTTATTATAATGTTGAGCAATTTTGGTACCCTAATACCCGATCGGAATTACTCACTCGGGGATTTGGATACCCAATTTTGAATATAGGGTCGGGTAGGGTATTAAAAATTTGAAAATTTGGAGTTGGGTACCCGATATTTTTGGGTAGGGTACCCTACCCGTCCCGTTTAGACAGTCCCTACCCGGAGTATAAATTTATACCTCCAAAATGGAGGTATAATATTATAACTCCCATATGTTTTAGATATTTCCTCCTTTATCCATCAATTTCATCCCTTTCATCCCAAGTGAACAAGATATAAATATAAATTCGTAAATGATTATTTTTTTTATTTTTTTCAGAACAAAAAATTGATTACTTTTCATTACAATAATAATTACTTCACCAATAATTAAAAGTACACGTAGTCGTGAACAAACCAGCCTCACAGGAGACTGCCTCCTTTTTTTTTTAGATTTTTATAAAAAAATTCCATATTTTCCCCCCTCATTTTTATTGTTTGCCTCTTCGTTTTTTTGTTTGCCGCTTCTTCTTTGGTCAACATTCGAGCGATCGAGGGGAGCCAAAGGCCTGGGAGCGAACCGAAAAAGTCTGAATTGTTGCCCGACGATTATCTTTATATTAGTAATCGGATCGAAGGCGGAGGAAAAAAAATTTTAAAAAAAAATTGGAAAAAAATGGTCAACGTGTCAAACCCAATTTAAATATTTTCGTGAAAAAAAAGTAATATTTTGGAAACATTACTTTTCTTCATATCAATAATTATTTTTTCATACGACAATAATTATTTGACGAAATAACTATAAGTACAAGTTGTCGTGAACAAAAATAAACATTGTCCTGAAAAAAAGTAACATTTTTGAAACATTACTCTTTATGTCAATGATTACTTTTTATTATGACAATAATTACTTGACCAAATAATTAAATGTACATGTTCTCGTGAACAAAAGTAAACATTGTTGTAAAGAAAAGTAATAATTTATGAATTATTACTTTTTTTCATGACAATGATTAATTTTCAGTACGACAATAATTATTTTACCAAATAACTAAAAGTACAAATTGTCGTGAATAAAAATAATTATTATCGTAAAAAAAATAATATTTTTGAAGTATAAAAATAAATATTATTGTTAAGAAAATAATATTTTTGAAGTATTAGCTATCTTTATATCATATAATTACTATTATTAAAAGATGAAAAATGTTAAAAATACGGAAAAGGAAAAAAATGAAACGGAAAAAGAAAAAGAAAACTAAAGATGGAAAAAGGGAAAAAAAAATGAAAATGGGTAAAGAACAAAAATGATGAAGGGCGAATTCAGGGGAATCGAACACAGGTGAGATTTCCACTAGGCTAGTGGTACAATACACTTAGTATAGTTGATACTCTCTCTATCTATAATTTAAAGTTCCACTTACACCAAAATATTTGTCCACGATTTAAAGTTCTACTTACCTTTTTTCACTTAAATTAAGTGAGACCTATAACAATTTTCACTCCCATCTAATTTCTTCTACTCATAATATGTGGGACCCTTATTCCACTACAACAATTTTAACTATATTTCATCTTTTTCACTCACAACAGGTGGAACCCTTATTCCACTCACAATAATTTTAACTTTCAATCCACTTCTTCCACTTCCACTAAGTGAGACCTTAACTCCACTCACAACAATTTTACCAGCTATCTTAGTTTTCGTGCCCAACATCAAATGAGACTTTAAATCGTGGACAGATGGAGTATTTAATATATATACACAAACTTCGCGGGTCATTTTTGCGAGTCAGATCAACCCGTCTAACGTGTACATCCGTATGTACACAAGACCAGCTCAATAAGTATATTATCCATCCAACCAAATAAAATATAAAACTTGTGGTTCCACAATGAAATATAAATTTATACCTTATAATATTATCCCTCTATTTAGAGATATAAATTTATACTTCCAAGTAAACACACCCTTAGGGTATTGCAACGAGGTATGAATATTTAATCGAATAAAGCAACACTACGCTACCATATAGGTAGAATCTCTACGCCACACAAATCTGGAACCACTACACCACCACGACCTCTACGCTACACAAATTTGGGATCACTACACCACCATACATGGTAAGACTACTACATCACTAAAGAAAGGAAATCTACACTGCTCTCAGGCTGAATTGAACCCAACACCTCTCGCTATGGAAAGACTTGTGATGCCTCATATATCCAATTAAATTAGACCTCATCGGTGATACATTGAAAAATAATTATTGTTACGTACGTATGGACAATGTGTACATATGTACCGTAATTTATATGATGTGTACGTATGTGCAGTAATTTATATGATGACTAGCAAAGACAACGTGCATCGTACGTTTTAACCAATTTCATTCTATTGTGAATATTAATCATTGTATATAATGCATAGCGAATGTATGTGTATGAAAAAAATTATAAGACCATTAATATTTTTAAGAAAAAGAATGAGAAAGGAGGAAAACGTTATACTTATAGCATGTCCCTATATCGAATATTTCTTAAAATCGTCAAAGAACTTGCATTTAGTTCTTTTTTTTGTTAGTCATCAAAGAACTTGTAATTTCTTTTTATTGACATGACCTACTATACCTTCTAACCATTTACCCTTTATTTGACCTTAAATATGAGATCTTTCTTTTCATTCATATAACGTTTACCAGATTTTCTTAAAATTCGTGATCATTGTTTTGCCACAAATTATTTCGAGATGCATGGTGTATATTTTATTTGGGTAGTGCTATTTGGAAATACTATATCCAGACATACAATGGTAAAAATAGAAATTTGACGAATTTTTTTAACTAATAATTTAAGTTAATAGTTTCGACAGTTTGATTATTAATAAACATACACTTTTTAAAAATTTAATTATTAGATTTCATCCCAATTTAAATTCACAAGTTTAGGAGTTGGGTGTGGATGAGAGTAGAATTTAGGAGCGAATGTGCGTGAGATCGATATTTCAGAAGGGAGTCTTAGTAGAAAATAAATTTTGAAGGCATTTAGACAATTTTTTAACTATTTCAAGCACGTATGTCCAGACATAGTATGTCCGAATAGAATTATTGATTTTATTATATTTATATTGTATACATTCTCAAAATAAAGTTAATCCAAATTATAGCGCAACATTAGCCTATATATTAAGAAACACATACAATATTTCCTCAATAACATTAATGGTGGAAAAGTTACTCCGGCCAGATTTAAACTCAATAGTTCAATAAAATTTTGATGGTAATAAAGAGTGTTCACATGCCTTTATTTTGTTCTAATAAACAGAATACATTCATTGCCCCCATAATGAATTAATAAACAAAAGAAAATTAGATATACTAAATTAGAATCTGATAACATCCATTATAACGTAAACTCAAATATCAAGAAATAATTCAACATTCTTTTGTCATTCTGATCCGTCTGTCGGTAAAATTTAAAATGTAATTAAAATGAGATTCAATCTCGTTATCATATTTGTTGAAAATTTTACTTATAGTCACAACTTGTTGTAACCAAATTAAATTTGTGGTAGCAAGAATATAAATCACGTTCCGTGTCTCCTTAGTATAGCCAATAATAAATTGAGAAAGAAAAGATAAACATCATGCTCCCTCCGTCCAACTCATATTGTCTTATTCCATTTATGAAAAATAATTAATGCTTCAAAATCCTTCAAAAGTGATGAGACCTACCCATTTTTTTTATTATTTTACTTTATTATTAATCTCCATACCGAAAGATAACATGATAATATGAGCGGGTTAGAGAAAGTATAATGTCCCAAATGAAGGCACTTAATTAGTAACAGAAAATATACACATTGTGTGCGTGTGTTAGCCAAGTGGTAGAGTAATTAATGTCCGAGCTAAAGGTCACGGGTTCGAGTCCACCATCACACGGCCTTTAAGATTTTTTGTAATATATATACACACACGCACACATTAGATAGGTACATGAAAAAACGAATGACTTTGATAATTTTTTATGAGTGCAATTTCATGTTTTATTTATTTTTCATAGTTTGTTCAACTTGTTATATTTTCTTGAAATTGTTGGACAATTTCTCAAAATTTTATATATAATCACTAAAAATTGATGATTACATATTTGTGTATTTCAAAAGCTACAAATAAGCTAATATATAAAAATACGTATATTTGAATATCATACCTCCGTAGTATACTCGTTTTATGTCGTAAGGAATATATATATATATATATATATATATATATATATAATTAATATTTAATTATCAATACTACAAATTAATATAGATTCAAGTTTCTCTATGTAAAAAAGAAAGAAAGTGATATTAATTAGAAGAATAACAAGTAACGTTTAATTTGTTGATAGTATTAAAAAAAAAGTGAATTTACAACTTCAACACCCAACTAAACTTACACGAGATATAAAAATTAGAGAAGGATCTTCTCAATCGGAATATACGTAGTATTTTTATATTTTGTAGTAAAAATATTATTCCCTCCGTCCCGCCGAATACGGTCTAATTCATATAGGCACGGAGATTAAAGAAAAAGAACATTGAGTATAAAGAAAGTGTTTAGTGCAGTGTGAATGTAATATTTTATAATGCTAATAAAGTTATAAATGTGATGGTTGAGTGTGTAGTGAGAGTAGGTTAGTAGGATTTAAATGGGATGGTGGGTCATGTATATAAACTAATTATTTCCTTTAAAGTAAACAAGTCAAATATAGTAGAACGTCCCAAAATAAAAAACAGACCGTATTCGATGGGACAGAGGAAGTACGCGCTTTTGCTCTTTCATCCGAAAGAATTATCTGTATTTGTACTTGTTAGCCGTACATATGCTTTGAGTAACTTTTGAACTTGTTATGTTATTCATATGTACGCTTTGAATATAATTCCAACTAATTATCAATGGCCACATGCCATATACTATAAAATAGGGTTAATGGTTTGTAAATTTTTGAATATTGTGCATTTAAAAAATAAAAATTTGTCTTATTTAAAATTTTTAGTTTCATCTGATTTTGACATCCAACTTGATTTCCGACGAAGTTCGAGCTGACATGGCAACCGTGAATTTAACGTGGACATAAGAAAAACATAAAAAATTGACAGTAAATTTCCAAATCTTTGAATTGTTGCATTTGCACATCACAAAAGAAAAAATTGACTCACAATTTCCAAACTTTCAATTCTATCTAATTTTGCCACCCGATTCGATTTCTTCTAACGAAGTCCGAGTTGACATGGCAGAATTTAAATTCCTCTATAACCACACCGCTAAGGATCGGGACCTCCACGCCGCTGCCATACTCGACTGGGTCAAATACCAACCGTCGTGGCACAGCTCGAACGGGTCGGATCACTTCTTCATGCTCGTGCGGCTGACGTGGATTTCTAGTGGCTCACCGACAACGACGGCGATTGGGGATGAGCCTCACCAGGGACGGATCCAGGATTTGTTAATGGGGTGGCTGATAAGTCGATATGCAACTTTGTTTTATATATATTATTTTTATTTTTTCTTTATTTTTATTTTTTTTATTGAGATGAAACATCAAAAGTGCATTAAAACAAAATGAACGGATCTAGCTTTAATAGTGTTGGATCTACATAATATCGGTTTAAGGCGAAACATATAAGGTGGAGAAAACTAGAGTTTATTTTCCCTATAATAAAACTAACGATCTACAAAGATCGTTTTGCGTATAGGTAAATTGATGAAGGTTGAGAAGTAGTCAATTCTCGCATTGAAAAATAGATCTAAATTTTATTATAAAATATTTTTAAAAATCAGCTACTAAATTATTATGTTAAAAACTTAGTAGTACTATTTTTTATAGAAACACCAATTATATATTCTATTAATGATAGAAAAATTCGCAAGATTAAAATAATTAAAATAAATTAAATATTTTGATTCAAGTTTTCTAAATACTTATATTATTATTGTAAAGTATTTTAAGGAGAAGTTTTTCAGCTACTATATATTGTAAAGTATTTTAAAGAATGCAGTTCTGGCAACGAGGAGTATGACATTGAAAACTTGAAATGAAGTTTAAAAGAAAATGCGACGTCTGGCGGCGAAAAAGAGTTGAAAGAAAAACTAAATACTCCCTCCGTGCACTAAATAAATCCCCATTTAAATATCGGCACGGAGATTAAAAAATTTGGTAAAGTTATTGTGAGTGGAATTAGACTCCCACTTGTTGAGAGTAGTAAAAGTGGATTGGAGTTAAAATTATTGTGAGTGGAATGAGGGTTCCACTTGTTGTGAGTGAAAAAGGTAAAATAAAGTTAAAATTATTGTGAGTGGAATAAGGGTCCCACCGATTATGAGTGAAAAAATAAAATGAGAGTAGAAGGAGTTGTGAATATAGTAAGGTCCTACTTAATTTGATAGTAAAAAGGTAAGTAGGGATTTATTTTGTGAATAAATATTTTGAGGTAAGTAGAGATTTATTTCGTGGACGGATGGAGTATTTTGTATGGAATGCTTACTTCGAGGTTCGAACTTAAGCTGTTGAAGAGAGCTAATACACTACCACTAGACTAATCAAGGATATATTTAGACAATTTCACAAAAATATGTAAAGAACTAATAAACTTACCCTCGATTGGAGCCCAACCCGGACCTAACGTAGATCCGCCCCTGTTCGCCTCACATATATTCCCCTGATAAAGAATGTGTTCCGCCTCACCATCGAGAAGGACCGGTGGGACCCGCTCGAGATCTGCATCCCACCCGAGATCCGAATCTGATATGGCGATTCGGAAGAAGATCCGAAACGATGCCTGCGGCATCCTCATGGATTATTGTAAAGAAGAAACAATGTCGTGTAAAGTGGTGGATTGCTCCATCACCCATTGCTACTACGGAGCCCCATATGAAAGATTCAATCTGAAAGAACAAGAATGCGAGTCGTTGTTTAATCAAGCCCGTAACCTTAATCATCTAAATTCTGTCATGTCAGCTCAAATTTCGCCGAATCCAGTCGGGTGGCAAAATTAGATGAAACTAAAAGTTTAAAAATTGTGAGAAAATGCGACAACTTTAAGAGTTTGGAAGTTTACTGGTCACTTTTTATGTTATTTTTTTAATTAATTACGTCCACGTCAGATTCACGGCAGCCATGTCAGCTCGGACTTTACCGGAAATCGAGTATGGTGGCAAAATCAGATGAAACTAAAGTTTGAAAATTGTGAAGTAGATTTTTTTTTCTGGATTGTAAAATGCGACAACTCAAAAAGTTTGGAAATTTTTCAGGTCATTAACTATATAAAGTAAGATGCATTTTTATGATTTTATGGTACTATTCTTTTTTTTAGAAAGAATACATACGCTACTATCAAATAAATCATTATATCATCATTTAAGTGGGATCTCTACGCTACATGAAAATAGGACCTCTATTTGGCATGCAGGTGAGACCACTAATTGTAGTCTTGATCGAGAAAAGAAAAAAATCTATTTTTTGGTGAATTATTTTCAGCTAAAAATTAGATAAAGTTGAATTTTGATGGGAATGGGCGCTGAATGCTGACTAGATGTGAAGTGCATGGACATGAATATGACAATGACGCTTGATTGCGAAATGTTTTATCATTTTCTTTGATTTATTTTATTATTTTATGGCGGCCACTCTTTTTTTCTCGTAATATCCTAAACTGGATAATTGTGAATTTGTGATCTGAATGGAGAGACTGTGGAGAGACCCTACTCCTTTAATGCGAAGGTTATTAAGATGAAAACCATAACTATAACCTCAAATTAATTAATATATCCATATGTATAAGTATCATATTACAAAAATTATTCGAGAAAAACGTAATCATCTTTACATTCCGAGTTGATGTTTCCGTTGAGTTTATCTTCATCGTACATTGATTTTACGTGTTTTCAATTTAGGTGGTATATATCGTATTATAAATTCTAATATATTTACAATTAGAGGTAAATGGTGATATGTCATTACCCTACATGGTGATATGTCATTACCCTACATGGTAATAACAAATTTTGTTAAAAGTACACTTTTGATAAAATTTGGGTAAAATTGTACCCAATTTGACAGAAATACCCTTATAAGATAGTGGGTGAGTGTACGGTTATTATTCAAAATAGATTTACAGAACTTCTCTCTCTCTTCCCTCTCATTCTCTCTCCCCGTATTCTCTCTCTCCCCCGTTTTCTCTCTCTCTGCGACGATACATCTCCCCCTCAAACCCTACCGCCGCCGTCAATCACACCGCCACACTCCTCCATCTAAATGGCGCTGCGAAGAAGAAGCAGAGCAGAGCAGACGCCGCCAGAGACGCGCGAAGAAGAAGGTGAAAAGACATCGTCGCCGCGGGCAGAGGAAGAAGCACAGCCGTCGCCGCCGCGGGCAGAGGAAGAAGACCAGGCTACGCCGCCGGACGAGGAGGATGAAGCCGAGGAAGAAGATGCTTTCGAGCATTTGCCGGTAAGATTTCCAGATCTGAAATTTACGGTGGTTGCATGTTTGATTATCACTTGATTTCTCCGATTTCGCGGGTTTATTATGTTTTGAATATCAATTTCGTACCTAGTTTGTTGAGTAGAATGGAAATTAGGGTACGATTTGTAGATCTGTGATTTTGGGGGAAAGCTCTACTGGTACACCGGGTACGATTTGTGAAATACGTACCGGTAATACCAGATATGTCATTACTGGAATTGAGGATAGCTTCTTGTTGAATAGCTGAGATTGTTTATACATGATGTATTTTGCATTCTGATCATTTGAATATGCCCTTCTTTGGTTAAAATTGGTACGATTTTCCCAAATACGTACCAAGAAAACTAGTATGTTTCTAGTACACTCGGTACGCATTTTGAAAAACATACCGAGTGTACCAGTTTTTTATTGTAATATAGGTAAGAATTTACAAAAGCGTACCCACTATACAGGTACACTTGGTACGATTTGATAGTGTGCCATTCTGCAATTGGTAAACTGAGTACGATTTTGTAAAAGCGTATAGGTGTACCAGCGTAGAATTGGTACACTCGGTACGATTTTATCAATTCGTACCAGGTGTACCATGTTGTGTGAGTACACTGGGTACGATTTTGTAAAAACGTACCGGGTTTTACCAACCAGATTATGACTAAACAGTGAATATGTGTTTGTTATTGAATTTTTTTTTTCTTATTGCAGAGCCGATGGAAATAGAAGAGGCTCAAGCTTGAAGGTTTGAAAAACATGACAATGACTCACGGTTATGAGTCCCTTGTTTATGACATCAGAGCATGCCTCAACGCAAGTGACACCGGAGTGCATGAATTTCGATGTACACAATGAAGGGAATGAAGGCAATTGAATGAACAGTGCATTTGTGTTAAATATTTTGTGCATGATGGATAGTATTTTGTAAATCGATAACTATTAGCATATGCTAGGGATTAACTATGTATATTTTTGAATGTTAATTCTGGTCCGCTCAGTACGCAAAAGTAATTTCTTTACAGTTTTTCTAGTACGCAAAGTAAGCAATTATACAAAACGTACCAAGATTTACTCGAACAATTGGAACGCATTGAGTAATGCGTACCCGGCGTACCAAGTTCTGATAAGCAAACTTGGTACGAAATTGTCAATGCGTACCAGGTTTACCGCATCCGAACTTGGTAGTCCGGTACGTTTTTTGTCCAATTCATAACAGTTTTCCTAGTACGCAAGGTAATCAATTAAACAAAACGTACCAAGATTTACTTAAAAAAGTACAAACACTACACAGCTAATATTTGATACAATATTGATTAAAACGTCAAAAATTTCAAACGAAAAAACATGACAAACCCTACACAGCTAATAGAATTAAATAAATATCCACTTATCAACCAAATCTATGTGGATCTTGACATGTTTAGCGAGTATGACCCGCAACACCACAAATACCACATTTCTTCGTTTTGCGGGTTCTCGTTTTGATGCTTGGTTGGTTGCTACTCCCTTCTTCTTCTGGATTAATCAAGCAGCGTCTTAGAGGACATGTACTCATATAATGACCTTTCTCATGACACCACAAACAACCCCGACTGCGTTTTGTATGAGATCCAGTTGGAATCCTCTTTGTACGCGGTCGTCCAGCTTGCTTAGGTTCCTTAGGTGTAAGAACAATCCTTGAAGCAACATGTGGCGGCACAATCCATGAATCTTTATCCGGAATAGGCATCACATCATCGGCATAAATCTCCCGCCGCGTCGCAATAGAATAATATTCATGAACATATGACAGTGGAGATTCCTTCTTAAACCTAAAAATGTGTAAAAAATAAAATCTTCACCGAAGGAAAACATGGTACGTATAAATAAAAACGTACCAGGTGTACCAAGTTCTGATAAGCAAACTTGGTACAAACTTCTAATTTCGTACCAAGTGTACCCCATCGTAACTTAATGTCCAGGTACGCATTGATCAAAGCGTACCTGCGTACCAAGTTACATGAGGTACACTTGGTACACATTTACAATTACGTACCAGGTGTACTAAGAAGTTTTGGCAAAATAGGTACGAATATGCAATTAATACCAACAAATAAAAACTTCAACCTCACCTAATTGCTGCAGTAGCGTGAGAGCAAGGTATTAAATCCAGATTCCATGCCCGACAAGAACACTTCCTGGAAGCAACATCAACAACATTGCTTTTTACTCCACTAAAGAAGAAGGCCTTACCTGCACCGAGTAAATTTGGTACGCATTAGTAAATGCGTACTGCGTACCCAGTAAACTTGGTACGAATTAATAACTACGTACTGCATACCAAGTACACTTGGTACGTAATGATAAATACGTACTGCATACCAATAAAACAAATTAAGGTACGCGGTACGTTTTTATCAATACGTACTGCGTACCAGGTAAACTTGGTACGCACAGTACGAAATTAAGAAAAACGTACCAAGCCTGCAACCAGAAAATACAGTCGTCGGAATTTACCTCCATAGCTTAAAATCGCAATAAAAAATCGCCGGAAAATTACAAATCAACCAACGTAACACTTGCTAAACAAAAATAATAGAATAAAACAAAGCAAAATCGCATAAAAATTTGCAGGCGGAGATGATGAACAAAAGCACAAAATCACAACAAATTGCTGTAAAATCACAACAAAAGCAACTACACGACGGAGATGACGAACAAGCCGGCGACAACAAAATCAAAAGCCACGTCGACGACGAACATCTCTCGGCGACGATGATGGAGGAAAAAGCTACAAACTATGGCGATGGCGACGGCGATGGCGAGGACGACGACGACGACGATGGCGATGGCGACGACGATGACGGAACGAAATGAACAAAGTCGACGATGTTGAGCGGAGAACAATCAGCAAAAATGAAAAACTTGAAGAAGAAGAAAACTGAAAAAAAAAAAACGATAGAGAGAGAGAGACGTGAGCTAGGGGAATAAGAGAGAGAAAAATGAGAGAGAAAAATAAAGTGGAAAAGTAGGAGAGAGAATGTATTAAAATGGAATAAGGTATAAATTATAAGGATATAAATGTCCAAAAAGTAAACATATGACAAAAATTGATAAAATTTGAACTAGTGACCCCTTTTGATATTAAACAATTGAGCTAATGACATATGAGTGCATTTCCTCTTATAATTATATGGAGGGAATCTATTGAGAATAAATTTTACTATATGAAAACTTGAGAGCAATGCATTTTTATCACATCTGATGTATAAATACAAAAAACTTGATACATAAACATTGTAATACATGAACATTGTATTGCATAAATTAGAATAATATAATGTATCATTAAATTTGAACCATTTATCAACAACAATTAAATGTTTAGCTTTATTCTCATTTGTCACTTAAAAAAGTATTCATATATGATTCTTTTCCTAATCACATCCTCCACATAAAATTCGAACTTTATATATAAATTATAATCATTTTCTTTATATAATTTTTAAAATATAAAGGTCCTTTTTTCTTTTTTTCAATCTTTTTCCCCTAAAACCACCCACAACTAATACTAACTAGTAGTAATATTTAGACTAAAGTTTCACTTCGACCTAGACAACTTTGATGGAACTTGAAGCTACAATCTTTTGAACTCGGTTATATAAGGATTCAAATCTATAATCCCTTCTTTCTTTTGTTCAATGTTTGATTATTATTTTTTTTCTTTCCATGAAGAATCAGCCTATATATATCTTTAAACGATCTTCATTCTTGCATAAGTATTTTTTTTTTATAAAAACCAATAATGATTTAGGGATGATATATATTGAACAACGGGGTCATATGCACCAACTATCTCAAACTGTCTTCATATGATCAGAAAATACATAATAATATCATGCATACATGTGGATATGTTTGATTGGTTAGAAACATTCCTATCCTATTAATTAAAATATAATTTTTCTATATAATACATATATTTTCTTATCGATTGACGTCTATTCGGTCTCATTCATGTTCCATGGATTGATCTGTACCGGTATTTCATGTTTTACCTTATTACTTTAGTTTACTAAATACTTTTCACTAATATATATCAATTGTTTATTTATTCATTTCTTCGAAATTAAATGGGAATACCATCTACATGGAGCTTTGATTTTTATGTCAATTTTGAAACATAATTACTTCTAAAATCGGATAGTATTGCCAACCCGATTGCAACTTGCCATATATCCCCTTTTGCATTAGCTGTTTAGAGGGGACCCAACATTTTATAGCACACACATATCTCCATCACTAGATGCGTGAACGATATAAACTGCCGGAGTTTATCTATATGAAGGGACAGTTCTTGCAATAACGATCAATTTTAGCCAAAACCATATCATATAACATAATGTTGTCCAACGATTAAACAATATATCCTCACATGTATAGGTCCCATACCGTTAATTTGGAGAATTGAATCGGCAAGTCAGATCACCTATCACTTATTGCATTTGCTGATGATCGTAAAATTTTAGAACCTACAGCAAATATGGTTAGAAATTGCGATTTATACAAGCAAGTTTTAAATGTCCAAGACATGTGACGATCATCCTTAGATACAATAAAAGATGTTGCATAATATGCTATAGATGATATGTCCCGCCAATACCGCGATTGCCCCACGAAACATTACATCCTACTCTTCCTCACCGGCCCCATTTCCTTCGCCTTGCTCCTCAACAAATGCTTTTGTATCTTGCCAGTGGCCGTCTTCGGCAACGGGCCGAAGACGACGGACTTCGGGACCCAGTACGCCGGCATTTTCGCCCTACTGAACTTCATTATGTCGTCCGCCAGGTTGGATGTATCGACATCCGGCTTAGGCGTCACAAACGCGCAAGGCGACTCCCCCCACTGCTCGTCCGGCCTGGCCACGACCGAGACCTCAAATATCGCCGGGTGCTGGTAGAGGACGTTCTCTACTTCGACACTGCTGATGTTTTCACCTCCGGATATGATGATGTCCTTCGATCGGTCCCTGATCTCGATGTAGCCATCGGGGTGCTTCACGGCTAGGTCACCGGAGTGAAACCATCCATTGGCGAAAGCCTCTGCATTTGCTTTAGGGTTCTTCAGATATCCCTTCATCACCACATTACCCCTGAAAACAATCTCTCCGATTGTCTTCCCATCAGCAGGCACCGGTGTCATGTTTTGGGTGTGGACGACATCCAAGCCCTCTAGGGCAACGTAACGGACCCCTTGCCTCGCGTTAAGACGAGCTTGATCTTCTGGTGGTAATGAATCCCACTCGGGCTTCCATGCACATATAGTCGAGGGGCCATATGTTTCAGAGAGTCCGTAGGTGTGAGTAACTCGGAAGCCTCGTTGTGACATTGCAAAGAGAACGGAAGGGGGTGGAGCAGCACCAGCTGTCATTACATGGACCGTACGAGGGAGGGGGAGGATCGTCTCGTTTTTTGGGGCGTTTACGATAGTGTTGAGAACCACAGGTGCAGCACAGAAATGAGTCACACCAAGACTAGCTATAGCTGAGTATACACCTTTTGCTGAGACCTAATGAAACAGAATTCAATTTACATTTCCAGAAATGGGCTATGCATATGATAATAGCATAAATTTCATCCAATTATATTCTCGAAGCGTACGTAAAAATGGAAAAAAACGCAGAGACTTACCTGTCTAAGGCATATGTTCGTCCCACAAAGTGTCGCGAGAGTCCAAGTGAAACACCAACCGTTGCAATGGAACATCGGTAGAGTCCACAGATAAACAGCTCCTTCTTGCATTCCCCAAACAACGGCATTACTTAGAGCCATGAGGTACGCCCCTCGGTGGTGCAGCACGACCCCCTTAGGACTAGCCGTTGTGCCCGAGGTATAACCCAAGGTAATGCTGTGCCACTCGTCTTGTGGTGGTTTCCACTCAAAGTCTGCGTCACCAGTTTCCAGAAACTTCTCGTATTCAATGGCTCCTCTTCCCAGTGCATACTGCAGTGACTTTGGATTGCACTGTTCATCCCCGATCACTATCAGAATTGGAGGCCTGAATTTTTCTTTCTGCGTCTCTGCGATAAGTTTCAATGATTCCTCTGCTAAAGTAAAGAACTCTTGGTCCACAATAATAACAGCAGATTGTGAATGTCCCAAAAGAAAAGCTATCGTCTGTGCGTTTAGACGAACATTAACAGCGTTAAGTACAGCACCAGACATTGGAACCCCGAAATGAGCTTCGTACATGGCTGGAATGTTTGGTGCAATAACTGCAACCTGTCAATACAGAAACCAGAGATACTATTATCTGTAGGCTAAAATGTTGCAAATTCTTTCAAATCGGAACCAATGACTTGTAAACAAGATGCAGTAGAGTCACATTAGATTTTATACAGAGCAGCATAGTTAAAGAGTGTAATCACGTAACAGAAGCGACCGAGGTAAAAGTCCAATCCCATCATTGAATTTTTCATTTGCAGTAAAAAAAAAAATTCTCAGATAGATTAGAGTCTCAAGTTCATTTTGTCCTCAATCAACACTCAAGTAGTACTAAAACGAGGTGTCATGCCTTTATCATAAGCTTATAACGCATAAGTCTTGTGAAAACCAGAATCGAATATCGAATATATACAAGAGCCCAACATCTATAAGTAACTTTTTGACAGAACAGAGACTACTATTTGATGCTGTGACATGCTTAACATTCAAGAATCAAGGCTCAATCAAGATGTTCAAGCTCAATTTTTGTTATTTTTTTATATCACACAATGAGCATAAGAATTAGCCATTCATTACTTATTTCTCACAAAGATTGCATCCAGCACCGTCATGTCCTTTTAAAGTCAGCTAGAGTAGTTAAGTGTTGGCATCAAGTCCCTGTCAAGCTCACAAAGGGGTTTAAGAAATCCGAGTTTGCTGAACTAAGAACAGTTGACTAATAAGCATGTTGGCATGTTGCTATTATTTATTCCTCCAACTAAAGAATGTGCTCATATAAACTTAATCGTTTGTCTTTCATCATATGCCACTTCAATTTTTACCAGAAACATTTGTACGAATTTCATGTTTTTGCTACGAAAATCTACAGTAAAATGTTCAGACGTTGTCATAGCTGGGATTAGACTAAAATCTTGAAAATGATTATGGTTCCTTAAAATCAAAGAAACAAAATAAATATTGATTTGGTAGGGATGATTATGGTGTATGATGTCTATAACACCCTAATATCTTGTTTGGTACAAAGTATACGGCCTTTTATAAAATTCGGGCCCATACGAATTATACTCATTTTTGTTGTTATGTATATCACCTATGAGATGGTATACATAATACTACAACTAACTATACCATAGTTACTATTTTTGCAGAGAATTCAATACTTTATTCCAAACGTAATATTAATTTTTTATACGTCATAAGACATTTGAATCAAACATATCAAACTTTATCCCATACTCCGTAGCAAACGATCAGTTGAAGCGTACTCAAGTTTCGAAAATTTTATAATGATCATACAACAAAAAAAAGAGGGAACTAAACAAGAGAATAACTCTACTTCTGTAATACTGAATACAGATTACTGATTCAAACTCTGTTGATATGGCACGATCCATATACAAAAACTACGATTCTCAACCAATACCCGACACAATTTATGCAGCACAGACCCTTTCATGAACATGAATAACCACCTTATTCAACCTGTACAAGAACAATGTACTTAAGCATAAATCGTCATATAAGTCTTCCGATTCCTACAACTGAACACACACTTGAGTCAGACACGTATAAGTTATTCTACATCACCACCATTTTTCTAGGCCTAATATTCCACTTAATATGTGCATAATCTACTTAATATTGTGCTATGTTTATCCTCAATCAATGCTTGTCAAGCAAGAAGTTGGAGCTTGCTGTGTATTTTATACCACGCAATTACTTAGCTCATCCCCCTACCCCCTACCACAACCACCCCACCCCCATTATAGGGGGGTGTCGATCTTGTGTCGATGCCGCTCGACACACCCCCACATTGACACACCCTGTGTCGATCATCATTGTGGGGGGATCGACACCTCCTTGTGTCGATAGTGGAGTCGTAGGCGAGGTCGATCCTTCGATCCCTCCCTCGACTCCGCCACGTCAAAAAATGGGGACACGTGGCGTGTCCCCATTTGTCCGTCTTTTTTTTTTTTTTAATTTTCTGAATAAAAAAAAATAATATTAACAAAATTAAATACACCCCAACGGCTACATCCCATTTTTTCACTATATATATCCCTTCATCTCATTCATTCTACACACCAAAAAATTTCTTTCTTCATCCAATCTTCCCTACAAACAAAATTACTCTTTCACATCATATTTTGTGCAAAAAAATGGCCGACGATCAGTTTAATTCGTGGTATTCGCAAACTTTTGGTTCACATCATATTAAGTTAATTTTTATAATATTTATTACAAATAAAAAAAACAACAAAATAAAATCTATTCAATCATTAAAATCACGTTTCCCAGTGTTTAAACCTAGATCTTACTCAACCCCATTATAGTGGAGAAATCAACCTATGTCTAACTCAACACCACCAATCATTAAAATCACGCTTCCCAGTGCTTAGACCTAGATCTTACTAGACCCTTGCTGTAAATGCTCTTAGGCGTCTCAAAGTTTGCCTTTATTTAGCCAGCACCTACCATATCCATATCTAGCTAGCTAGAGCAGTTAGGTATAAGCATTTTATCTCAATCAATGAACTTAAATATCTAAGTACTAATCACTGTGTGGTATTTGATTTTTCTGCCATCTATATACGCCACTCTCAGCCCTCTTCATTTTTGACCTCAAATTCCATCCCCCCCAAAAAAAAACAAGAAAAAAAAATACTATGTTAATTTATGGGCGTAGCTGCTAGAATTCAGGATAACATAAATTTATTAGCCGGTCCTTATCTTAAATGGATCAAAATCTTAAAATAGCAATAAATCAAAAATGGGTTCTTGATTTTCTAGTATACGGCAAACGGTTGATAGGGCTAATCAATTTTAGATTTTCCCAAATAAACTTGCAGCGATAATTCGATTCTCAATCTCAACCAAATTTTAGCCCCATAATTAGAAAAAGGAAAATGATTTTAATAAAAATTCTTAAAAATGGTTTGACTCTTTTACTAAATCATTCAACCCTCATCAATATCAATCAGAGCATAATTCACAAGCTCAAAAGAGAAATACATGAACGAATTAAGAATTATCAAAAAGAAAACGTTGAATGACCAAAAATGAATCATGCATTGAAGAGAACGATAAAGTGACTCACCGTGCTGCCAAAGGTGACGCCCCGATTAGAGAGGGCGGAAGCGAGCTGACGGCATCGACGGTAAGTCTGGTGCCACGTGTAGCTGAGGGAGCCGTGGATGATGGACTTCCGGGTCGGGTGGAGCAGGGCGGCCCGCTCCAGAAACCCGAGCGGCGTGAGCGCCGTATAGTTAGCTGGGTTCTTGGGCAGATCATCGATGTCTCTCTCTACACCGCCCATCTCCACCTATCTGCGTCGTGTGATACTGTGTGAGAGAGTGAATCTTTCATGCCTCATTTATTTATATTGGAGATAAGTTGACGACAATTGTAGAAATGATAAACTAAACTTTCGTTTGCAAGTGTCGTCTCTTTGTTTTTAGCACAAAAACGTGTCAAGTTTTTCATTGTATTTGGATTCAAAGGTGTGTGTACCTTAATGTATGTACTGGGATAAAAAAGATAAATATTGGTCATGTTTTAAGTTTAATGTATTAATATGAGTTAACTACTATAAGGATGATATTTAGGGTAAAAAATATATTTTTAGCTATAATTTTAAATTACAATAAAAAAAATCACTTTGTAGGATTTGGGACGAAAATACCCGTAGTAGTTAGTGGATGGTTATTTTACCTTTTATTTACCTTAATATATATACCATTTTCACCACTCACTTTCTCTCTCTAAAATTCAAAACCGCCGGTTTCTCTCTCCCCTCTCCCCACTTGATTCCTCTGCCGCCGCCTGCACTCATTCCGCCACCGCCGCCATTTCCCTTCCACCGCCTCCGCCACCAAGCGCCACCACCGCCTTTCTCTCTCCCCTCTCCCCACTCTCTCTCTCTCTCTCTCATCTCTTTATTTCCTCTGCCACACCTACCGCCACTATCTTCTCCGCCTCCGCCCACCACCATCTTCTCCGCCTCCGCCAACATCTTCTCCGCCTCTGGCACTCTGCCTCCGCCAAACTCTCTCTCTCTCCTCCTCCGCCGAACTCTCTCTCTCCGCCTCCGCCATCTCTCTTCCTCCTCCCTCGGCGAACCGTTGCTACCAACCGCCCTCACCAACCACAACAGCCAGGTAGTACGAAATGGCAAGAGGAGCTGGACCGTCCAAGCGCCGGAAAACTTCCGGCGCCAAGAAGAAAAAGCAGAAAATCGTTGAAGAAGAAGCGCCGCCGGAAGAACATGACATGGGCGACGACCCGTTTGGAGAAATGCTGGTAATTTCTACTTGATTTACATGAAATTAAAGCAGTATTTGGTTTGGAGGTTGGTGAAAATCTGGTTTTTGTACGATTTTTTTGAATTTCCAAATTTCGCGGGCTTGATACGATTTGTTTGTGGATAAATATCATCAAAATCGTACATTAAATATCGTTTGCTGCTGGTATTGTGCTTGATCTGCAAATTTCTTGCATGTTATCCGCACAAATCGTTACGATTTTCTTCCGCATTTAGGGTTTATGATACGACATTGTTAAGATTTTCTTCCTTATTTAGGGTTTATGATACGACATTCATCGATATTGTACGATATTCATATATTTTGTTACGAGATTCATAATATCGTAGTTTCTTTGCATATAATTTTACAATTTCATGATATTGTTGGAGCCATATATTCGGATTTGGTTGGGATTGAATATATTGTTGGGAAATTTATTAGTATGAGTTTTGATGAATTCCAAAACCGACTGACCCCAACCGAGTAGATGTTGCCAGAACCTAATTAGGCTCGCTGTTTGAGCAAAGTTAAGATTTTATCTTTACAGATCTCCAGCTGAAGATGGCAACAAGGAATCACTTAGACAGAACATCAGTTATGATGAAAGACAACTGAGAGTTCATATGTTCAGATGGAATGAGGGGGAAGTCTTCAGAACATCAGTTGTGAAGGAAACCAACTGAGCGTTCATCAGATGAGAAGCAGTAAAGAGGAAGAGAACATCAGATGAAAAGGAAGTCATCTGAGGGTTCAAACCCAACTGACTAAATACAAGGAAGACAACTGAGTGTTCAGTTTCAGAACATCAGTTGTAGAACTCAAACAAGAAGATCAACATGAAGTTCAAAGTCAGCTGAGAGTTCGACGGTTCAGAACATCAGCTGAAGACCACTCAGATGAAGATCAAGATTTTCAACCGACTAACCGAGGTTGACTATCAGAAAGGTTTGAATTTGAATTTCAAAAGGAAGTCACATGAGGGTTTGACCATTCAGTCATTACCCCATTTGGTCCAACACAAGGCTGTCTCAGATGGAAAGCAGAAGAGCACAGATGCCATATCGGGAAAGTCTGCAGAGATGAGAGACAAGCCGTCGCTATCAAAGAACAGAGATCAACAGCTCCTCCAACGGCTAGTTGATTCTCTCCGCCTATAAATAGAGGCTTCCATTCATTGGAAAACGAAGAAGAGGGAAGACACACAAGAGAAGACACACGAGACGAGACAGAGCGAAAGAAAGAACTATATTCCTTACTCGAGCTAACTTAGATTTAGTCTCTAAGAACATCACTTGTTGAGAGTTCTAGAGCATTAGATTGTATCTGAGTGTCTTTAGATCGAACCTTGAGAACATCACTTTGTGAGAGTTCGTAGAGTGTTAGATCCCAGCTCACTTCTTGTTCGAGCTGTTAGTTGGAACATTATCTTTCATACCTGAAAAGGTTTTAGGATTTTACTCTTCCTGTAATTGAGTAGTTAGGTTGTCAAGTACCCGCAAACTTGACATAGGTTGTTAAGTACCCGTAAACTTAACTGTAAAGGTTGATAAGTACCCGTAAACTTATTGCAACGGTTGCACAGCCCGGGTAAGCTGTGTGGTTTGTCCAGAAGAACTTGGACAGAGTTGTGTGGACTCACAACTCCCCGTGGACGTAGGAGGGTTATCTCCGAACCACGTTAAATCTCTGTGTGCTCATGTTTTTCATTACTCATTTATTTCTAGCTTACTCATCTGTCTGACTAACCAGCATACAAACTACATCCGCACATTTTCAACTGTTTTGGTTATTGACCAACCGTGCTTAAAGCGTGAGTTGTTTTAACGAGTTTAATTTCTACCACATTCCGCACAGCACCACTCTTCCAGCTGAGGTTGCTTACTCAGCTGTGAGATTCCAACTGAGTCCGTTTTACTCAGTTGAAGTATTTTTTAAGGGTTAAGTTTTAAAATCCTAACTGGTGTATTCCCCCCCCCCCCCATACACCAGTAACTCGTTTCGGGACCATCAAGTGGTATCAGAGCAGTGGTTCAAAAGACTGCTGACTCTGTTTCACAAGGTGTGAATTCGAGGATTTTTTTTTTCAGTGATCAACTGAACAGATCTCTTTATCACGCTAGTGCATATCTGCATGCACCCTTCTTTTGTTGTTGTGTGCAGATGGACGTCAAAGATGATGAGGTACAATCTAATCCTGCTATTTTGAATTCTTCAATTATTTCTAACATGCAGGAAACCCTAGATGAAGAGTTGGAACTCTCATGGGACGACTTCTTAGCACTCAATGAGGAAGTGCAACAGCAGTCGGTTGAGTGTAAGAGTCTTCAAGTACAATTCGCCAAGCTTGAGGAATCCTTAACCGACAAGGACGATCTGATCAAGAGCCAAACAGAAGAGATTGACAATCTCAATAATCAACTGAATGCTGCCAGCCAACCTAAGGTTTCAACTGATGAGGAGTTAAAGAAACAGATCAAGAAGCAGGAAGATCAGTTGAACAAGCAAGAGGCGCAGATCGGCCAGCTGGTGAAAAAGTCAGACGAACAGTCCAAGTATATAGCTGTTCTTCTCAAAGAATTGCAAACTGAGAAGGACAACCTGATCAAGCTATATCAGTCATCCAAGATCATAGAGAATCTAATCAGTTACAGCCGACAGATGGATGACTTGTCAGGACTCGGTTACGATGTGGTTAAAGATAGTGGA
Source organism: Schizonepeta tenuifolia (assembly GCA_029490685.1). Lineage (NCBI taxonomy): Eukaryota > Viridiplantae > Streptophyta > Magnoliopsida > Lamiales > Lamiaceae > Schizonepeta > Schizonepeta tenuifolia. Next base: position 22,521,706 of record CM055959.1, read on the forward strand.
ATTCCTCCAGCAACCTTCATCAAAGCTGTTGAGGTCAAGGTTGTTGAACTTAACACAGTTGAATCTGAATCTCCCCAAAGTAATGCAACTTCCACTTCTCAGCAAGCTCAACCAACCAAGGGAACTCCAACTGAGAAGGGAAAAGAAGCAATGGATGAACAGAACGTTCCATCGGTTGGGACATCAACCGAGGGGGAATGTTCCAAATCAACATCCGAGCATGACCAGTTGTCGTCGTCAGTTAGGAAGATGGAATCAGTATCAGCTACGAAGATTCCAACATGGCGTCCGACCTCACAGACAAATTCAACAGGATAAAAACCGCCATCAAAACAGGGAGAAAGCCTCACCTCCTAAAGTTCAACATAGGAGAAATCCAACCCCTCCCAAGAAACAGAACATCACTACTAACAACAAGCCTAAGGATAACCGAGGTGTTGTTATAGTTGATGATGAAGGAAAAGTAATCTGGAATGATAAATCCATCCGAGTTTACAGGGAAAAGCGACGCACAGTTCCAGGGGGAACTGGTTCTAACCCTCCAGGACCCAACTGAAATTGGGGACCTAAGCGAGTTTCTCTTTGCAGGTATAGGAGAAACAGCTGAGGAAGAATAAAGCGTCTGCAACAATATGGGTGATGGACAGTGGATGCTCGAAACACATGACGAATCCGAAGGATTTTCTTGGAAGTTTTGTGGAGAAAGAAGGTCCATCAGTTACTTTTGGTGATAATTCAAAATGGTACACCAGAAGTTACGGTACCCTTGAAACCAATCATGTTTCGATTTCTAATGTTTCTTATGTTGGTGGATTGAAGCATAACTTGCTCTCCATCAGCCAATTCTGTGATAATGGTTTCTCTGTCAAGTTTAATGCACGGGGTTGCAGAGTTAAAGATGTCGGATCAAAGCAGGACATATTGTTGGGAAATCGATCGCAACAATATCATATTTTTTTAAGAATTTACTTATCTCTTGAGATTGAATGTCTACGATATTTGCAATATCGTACTTTTTTAACTTCAATTTTGTTATTCATGCTACGAGTTGTTAAGTTTGCATGTGTACGATATAATTTTGTTGAGATTGTATGTGTACGATAATGGCAATATCGTACTTCCTAGACTTCAATTTTGTTATTCATGCTACGAGTTGTTGAGTTTGCATATTTCCGATAGAATTTTCTTGAGCTTGAGTGTGTACGATATTGGCAATATCGTACTTTGTTTACTTCAATTTTGTTATTCATGATACGAGTTGTTTGAGTTTGCATGTGTATGATGTTACGATATTGGCAATATCGTACAATATATACGAATTGGCTTACTGTTTTTATTTCAGTGATGTACGATATTCGTAATATCATACATCAATTAACACTGATTTGTGTCTGCATAATACGATTTGTTTGAATTTGTTGCACATCTAACTTGTCTAATGTCTCATGTAGGATCTTAAAGCCCTGCTTGAACCAGGTAGGACAGAGTCCGAGACTGTCTATTAGAATCCCTGGAGAATGATCCTGAAGGAAAGCCATTTACCTTCACTTATGATGCCAATGACACCAAGAAGAAGAAAAGGCCTCGCGATGAGGGTGATGATGATAAAGAGCCAACTGATGATGCTGCTCAAGAATCCACTGCAACAAGTGCCTTACTCACCGATGCAGACAAAGCTGCATTGATCAAGGAGATCGGTGATTACACGGGTGAGGTTGCAGCAAAGCGCGCAAGGCTAGAAGCAGAGGCATTCTTCAAGACTATCAAGGCTGAACTTGGAGAGTATGTGTTGCAAAAGATGCTTGAGGCATGTGGTCCTCCTCCTCCGGAATAAGATTACATTGGCAGGATGAGCCAGCAATTTCAGTACAACATGCCCCCACCATTCCAGCACCATGAGCAGCAGTCATCCGAGCACATGTTGCCGCCATCCCTAGACCTTGTTGAAGACCTAGGTGCACACGACCGACCTGCACAAGGCACATCCGAGCACACCCCTGCCCAAGACCCTGTTGCACAAGACAAAGAGATGCAGCACTCGGAGTTGGAGGATGTGGATGGTGCAGCAGCAACAGATGAAGCAGCTATGAATAGAGTGGATGAAGCAACGGGAGATGGAGTGGATGAAGCAGCAGCAGCAACAACACCAACAGCACCAGCAACAGCAGCAACAGAAGCAACAACAGCAGCACCAGCACCGGTAGCAGCAGAAGCAACACCAGCACCAGCACCAACACCAGCACCAGCAGCAGCAGCAGCACCAACAGCAGCAGAAGCAACAACAGCAGCAACAGCAACATCAACACCACCACCACCACCAGCAGTAGAAGTAACAAGAGCAACGAAGGAGGCAGCAGAGAAGGATGTGGGAGATGTTGCGACTACAACTCGTGAACAGGTACAGGACGTGCATGTCCAGGAATAGTGCATGCATAAAAATTCTCAATATGTGTATCTAATGGTGGTGTGAGGTTCACAAACACATTTACATTTCATTATTTTTATTTTCTGTATGTGTGGTTTTTACATTACAACAATGGATAATGAACTTTATAAACCTGTAATTGGTATGATTGAAATTGGTACGACTTTCATGAATTTCGTAACATTCTTAGTATGATTTTCATGAATGTCGTAGCAAAGACATTCATAGTTGTTGCTAACTAATACGAGTTTGTCAACATATTTGCTACGATTTTCATGAATATCGTAGCACCTGATCATATTCCTGAACGAAATTATAAAATTTCTACGATGTTCATGAATTTCGTAACATAATATCAACATATTTGCTACGATTTTCATAAAATGTCGTGGCACCGGATCATATTCGAGTGCAAATTCAATGTAATTTGCTACGACTTTCATGAATATCGTACCATCACATCATATTCCAGTACGGCTTATGTATATCGTACCACGTTTGTTTAAGAGATAAGCCGCAAAATAGAACAATTGATTTGGCTTGCTTTATCTTTATAGATTCTTGGCTCCAACAAGAACATCTCGAGACAGATGATGACAAAATATTGACAATAGCAGCAGCATCAGAAGTCGCAACACTTTGTATTCCAGATGATGGTCCAAATTTTGATCTACACCTGGTACGATATTGATAATATCGTAACATGAACTTTCATTCTAGTTACATGCTTTAATATAACATCTTATAAATAGGACCCTACACAACATGGTACCGAACAAGATGTCAGTAACACACAGATGAATGATGCATATGACTCTTTGTTGACGACCACATCTGAGATGTCGCTGCATACTGTGACGCTAACAACAACAAAAACACGAATGCTATCGCCAACAGGGTTGGCGACCACATCTGGGACCTCGGTTCAAGTTCCACAAGTGCAGGCACCAAATTTGAATGCCAGACCCATTTGGCAGATATTCTCGTAAGCAGCTTGTCGGAGTCCATTCCTAGTCGATGATGTACGCCCAAGGCGTGATGGGTACGAAGCATTCTTGAAAGCAAAGAATGAAAAGTAAGTTTAAATTTACAAATTTTACAAATTTACAAATTTTATGTTACAAATTAAAATTATGCATTGCTAAATATAACCAAAAACAGGAAGAATGTTGATTGTTATGGGCCGTCGACACCGACTTCTTCGAGAGCTTATTAAATACTGAAAAAATGATGTATAATGATCACATCAACTGCTACTCATCTATTATGGTCGCGAATCCAACCATCGCCGGCTTGGGAGATATTCACGAGAATGTTGCCATTACGACCACCGATTTTATGGTATGTTACGATTATAGTAATATTGTACATGCTATAAACTTGTTTGAGCGGATATGATGTTACGAGATTTATATAAATTGTAACATCGTACTACGAAATTTTAAACATCGTGTCTCATATCACTGTACGATATTACAATATGTCAAATATCGTACATCCTCTAACGATGTCAGCATGAATGATGTTACGACTTTCGTTATATCGTATCATGTTGACATTTTATCATGTCAAATATCGTATTATGAATGATGTTCTTTCATCTGTATTCGTAGGATGCTCTGGAAGATGTATTTGATTCAATGCATAAGGCAAAGAGGGTAGGATTTGACCCATACGAACCCTATCTATTTAATATTAATAGAGAAGAGGTTGTTCCAGAAGACGAGCTGAAAAGGTTGGTCCACTTTTCAGAATGCAGAATACCACGTTGGGGCCAGAACTTGAAAGCATGGATCAACTGCGAAAAGGTAACAAAAACTAATTTTGCAAGCTAATAAGTTACGATATTTCCAATCTCGTACATGAAATCTGTCATGTACGAGATTGGGAATATGATTGCATGTGGCTAATGTGTTACGATATTGCTAATCTCGTACATGAAATCTGTGTCATTTGCTACGTGAATGTGATTGCATGTGGCTAATGTGTTACAATATTGCTAATCTCGTACATGAAATCTGTGTCATTGCTACGTGAATGTGATTGCATGTGGCTAATGTGTTACGATATTGCTAATCTCGTACATGAAATCTGCGTCATTTGCTACGTAAATGTGATTACATGTGGCTAATGTGTTACAATATTGCCCAATCTCGTACCTAATCTCGTACAATCGTAATATATTTGTGGTACGATTTGTCAAATGTCGTACTATCATATTCCCGAATACTAATGTTATTTGTGTACCTCTATATTGCATCCACTTCTAGGTTGTAATGGTTGCCTACTTAAGCAAACACTGGGCAACGATTGTCATGGATCTCGCAGCACAGAAATTGTGACTTTACGACCCCAAGTCGTGGGAATTTAAGAAGCACCACAATGACAATAGAATCCAACACTTCTTGCCCATGGCCAGATTGCTGCCACTAATCATGAAGAAAATTGGCTATTATGAAAAACATGGAATAGCTAATCCGAACTACACGCAGTGGCCGTTGTGCTTTCCAAGAGCAAACGGGAAGGGCATCTACAAGCAGGAGGATGGTGTCAGCTGCGGTCTATACTCATTGAAGTATGTGGAGCGGTTTATATCAAAGAAGAAGCTACCAAAAAGTCTGAAGAATCCAGCCGAGCTCAAATCATATCGCCACCACATAGCAAAGAGCATTTATGCAAACAGCACCGACGAAGACACGCTCCCGATAGAGATGGATTTGGAGTGAAAAGATTGAACACTTGTTGGGTTATTTTGGCTATATTGCTATATTGAACACTTATTTTGTTTTGTTTATTTGGCTAGTATTTAACCAGGAAGCGATTGTATTATATATCTTTTGCTTAAAAAACCTGGTAGTTTGGTATTTGTAGTAGACGATATGCTGTATTTTGTAAGTATGATTGCTACGACTTTACTTTAAATCATATCAATTATTTTTGCTACGACTTGTACGATATTACACAATCTCGTATAAACTGGTACGAAAATAATGATTTTGTGAATATCGTAACAACCTACTTAAGTAAAATCATAACACGTCAAGTACGATTTTATGTATATCGTAACAATGTACGCACGTACAAAATGATGTTTATAAACTTTTGACTCCGACTGAAACTCATAGTCAAAGAAATAATCTTATCATGTCTTGTTGCAACGAGTTTAGCAATATCGTAACAACAAACAAACATACAAAATTAATCTCGTATAAACTCGTACGAAATTAATGATTTTATGAATATCGTAACAACCTACTTAAGCAAAATCATCACACGTCAAGTACGAGTTTATGAATATCGTAACACAATACGCACATACAAAGCAATATTTGGAACCTTGCATGTTGTACGATATTTGGAATATCGTAACCAAAATTAAATCCGATCACTGTTTGTTGCTACGATGTTAGGAATAGCGTAACAAAAATAAAATTAAACAAAAATATTTGACATCATCATTCACTCAAATATATTTGGATCCTTACATGTTGGTCGAGTATGGCCAACCACCCCACAAATGCCACATATTTTCTGTTGACGACGTTTTTTCACACTTGATTGGTTGCTATCTACTTCTTGTTCCACAATACTTCATAAAACAGTCTTGCACGTACTTAGATAGTGACATTTCTTATGACATCTAGAACACGAGCATTTTCTTGTTGAGCTAAATCCGGACGGGATTCTTCTTGTACGAGGATGTCCAGCTTGTCTTGGATCCACCGGCGTTAACACTACCCTTGCGCTGACCTCGGGCGAAAGACACCAATCATCTTTATCAGGAACTGGTATCACCTCACCAGCATAAATATCTCGCCACGTCTAAGTGCTATAGAAGTTGTCCACGTATGACGAAGTTGATTGCCTTATATGACTACAAAATTATCACACAATCATCAAAACTCATGTATGAAAATGTATAATCGTAACAAACATTCAGTCAAATTTCTACGATATCTTGTAATGTCGTACCAACATAGTACGACATTACTGATTTTCGCATCAACATATTGCTACGACTTCATAATATTTATAACAATAATGTTACGATATATACATAAGTCGTATCACATATAATCACGTGTAGTACGATATTTAGAAATGTTGTAGCAAAAACAGTAATGAAAAATTACCTTATCGCAGCTGAGGTATGTGAGCATGGGATCAAGTCAAACTGAAACACGAGGCATGAGCACTCCCTAGCAGCAACATCAACAATGTTACTCTTCATTCCAGAAATTACTTTAAACCTCACATCAGAAATTGGTTCGACCCTCATTGATCGGCCCGCTTCAACTGCATTCCCTAATCTCGTAGCAGCCCACACCGTCAATTCCAGAGCTCTAGCTGCAGCTATAGTGCGACGCTCGTAAAACTATTTCTAGAGCAATGTACGTACACTTTCCAAAAGATGACACACGGGTAATTTTCTAGCCCATCGCAGCCGAGCATTCAAGACCTCACATCCATTGGAAGTTCTATATTCATATCTCTGCACCGGACATTTCGAACGGGTCCACCTACAAGGATCTAACTTCAGCAGCTTCTGATAAGTACCGGGAGCCATGACCTTCAAATTATTCATATGCTCCTCAAAGTCAATAGTCTTGTAGCAACTAGCAGCAGCCCGGAATACATCGATAACAGGAGTACCACAAGTCCTCATATTTTGCTGAATGTGAAATGTACAAAGCCCGTGATGTGCACCTGGAAATACAGAGTCCACAACATTCTTGATACTAAGGTGCTGATCAGACACAACAAGTAGGTTCTCAGGACAACCAAATGATCGTCAAACTCTCTGAAGGAACCAAGTCCACGACGAATCATTCTCTATGTCCCTGATGCCAAAAGCTAGTGGAACTATCTATTCATTACCATCCTTTATTGCTGCAACAAATAATACACCTTTGTGCTTCCCCTTCAAATGAGTTGCATCAATCACAAATACAAGACGACAAGAACGAAATGCTCTTATACAAGCGGATAGACCAAAAAAACAATATTCAAAATTGCCATCCGAACATGTCTGTAATTCAACCACTGAGCCAAGATTTGCATGCTCTAACATATACAAGTACCTAGGCAAGTCCTGCATTGAAACATATAGAAAGAAATCGACATCTATGATCAATACAGTAGTGCGATATACTAAAATCTCGAACTACTCATGTTAAGATATTCGCAATATCGTACTTAAGATGTTACGATGTTATGAATCTCGTACGTGAGTTTGACAAATTTATGGCATGGCATGAAATTATGATGAATGTAAAATTATCATTAATGTTACGATATTCCATGAAATAAGAATGCGTGTTATGAGATTGGGATAATCGTACATGAGAATGATTGAATCTGGCTAATAAGTTACGATATTCCCAATCTCGTACATGAAATCTATCATGTACGAAATTGGAATAATCGTACATGAGAATGATTGAATCTGGCTAATAAGTTACGATATTCCCAATCTCGTACATGAAATCTATCATGTACGAGATTGGAATATGATTGCATGTGGCTAATGTGTTACGATATTGACAATATCGTACATGAAATCCGTGTCATTTGCAACGTGAATGTGGTTGCATGTGGCTAATGTGTTACGAGATTGCCAATATTGTACGTCAATGTGATTGCATGTGGCTAATGTGTTACGATATTGCCCAATCTCGTACATGCAATAAACTTTAACGCCTTTCTATCTACATGTTTCACAGGTTGCCAGGGTAGATGTCAAAGTGGCCCAATCTCGTACTACTACGATATTCCGAAAATCGTACTACATGTTGTACGATAATCATAATATCGTACAAGGTAATACGATATTATCAAAGTCGTACACTGATGCAATATACTTTGTTTGGCTGAATTATATAAATTGTAGCATATAAACATGTAAAGTTACCTGAAACGAGTCATCTGCCTCCCCATATGTCAAACTAAGTTCCTGATTCCTACCCGACATAGCAGAATGATATTTGACATGAACACCATGTTCTCTCAATAGTTGTCCTTGAATTTGTCTTGGCGTAAGATCAACTACATTGTCCAACTTAGGACTAATGTACGAAGCTATGACTTTACCAGATACTCTTGGATGAGGACGATATCTCAAGTCAATCTCACATGTATGAATGGCCCATTCATAGATTCTCCATGCTCTACCAATTCCTTTAGCTCCCATAATAAAATCACTTCTCTTCATGTTTACGTCTTCTACACCGGTTCCTTCTGCTCAGCAGCCTCGGGAATATCCCCATTCATGGGTCCGAGATCTGGCTTTAATTTGAGCTGCAGACCATACTCTGGAAACAGAGATACCGACGTTAATGGCAGGTCTGATTCCGGCATTAAATAGATCGGCAGATAAAAATATTTGCCCATTGGTAATGGAAATTACATTAGAGCATGTACTACGGATGTCGTTCGGCGGTGGCGGTGGCAGTGTCTAACGCGATCGACACACCCCCCACTCGACACACCCCTGTGTCAAAGCCATAGTGAGGGATTGACACCCCCTGTGTCGATGGGTGAGGCGATGGCGGTTCGATCTTTCGATCCACCCTTTGACTCAAGCAGGCTGCAAAATGGGGACACGTGGTGTGTCCACATTGGTCCGTTCCTCTTTTTTTTTTTTAATTTTCTGATTACAAAATTAATTTTGCAACGGTTGTATTATTTTGTCTCCAACGGATATTTTGCTAGCAGCAACGGTTATCCCCATTTTTTCCCTATATATATCCCTTCATCTCATTCATTCTCCACACAAAATTATTTCTTCATCTCATTCTTCTCCACAAAAAATTTCACTCTTTCAATTTTATTTTGTGCAAAAAAATGGCTGACAAGTCGTTCAATTCGTGGTACGCGTAAAATTTTGGTGCAATCCCACCGAACCAATCTCCAAATCCGGCCAATCTACATCCCAATCCGGTGAATCTAAGCTCCTAATTCTCTCCTTCTTCCGGTTTTGATCAATACTCGGCCCCTGCAGGGTTTGTAGCTTTTTGGCAGACGCCGGGTTTCTCCCAATTTCTCCAGTCGCCAGGTTTCTCCCAATTCCTTCCGGCGACTGGGTACTCGCAGTTCTCACAGCCGCAGGGGTACGACCAATTCCCCCGTCGGCTAGGTTCTCGCAGACGCCGGGTTTCTCCCAATTCTCTCCGTCTTACGGTTTCTCGCAGTTGCCGGGGTTCTCGCAGTTGCCGAGGTTCTCGCAGTCGCCGGGGTTCTCTCAAGTACCCCCGACATCCGGGTACTCCCAATTCTCGCAGCAGCCAGCGGGTACGGCTCGATTCAGACGTTTCAACGACGACGACGATGTTGAGGTGGAGGAAGAGGAAGAGGAAGAGGTGTACGGCGATTCCCACCAAGAGAAATCGGATGAATTTAAATTCAATAAAATTGTCATTTATTAATTTCTGAATTTAATTAAGTTATTTTTTATAATATTTATTACAAATAAAAAAATTAACAAAATAAAATCTATTCAATCATTAAAATCACGCTTCCCAGTGCTTCAACCTAGGTCTTACTCAACCCCATTGTAGTGGAAAAATCAACCTAGGTCTAACTCAACACCACCAATCATTAAAATTACGTTTTTCAATGCTTCAACATAGGTCTAACTCAACTCCTGTAGTGGATGCTCTTAGTAGGAATATAGGCCGAAACATCTCCCGACTGAGTTTCAACTATTGGCAAGGCGGTCATACTCCCTTCACCTAAACTAGAATTTAATTTAGCGGCTCTTTCTACCATCGCTTATTTGACTTCTTCGTAAGAAACTCCAAATTATTTTTCAGATGATAAATCCCAAGAGTTTCTTTCATACGCACCTTCTTGGCAAAAAAACCACCAACAACTAGTTCTTCACGAGCCAAAGGATTTGCTATAGCTAAATATGTACATGGAATCGATGCTTGTTGTGAAGCGCCTGCAGTAAGAAACTCACACAATATAACATAAAAACACATAGGTAACTATACACATCTATGATTGTTATGATAGTAATATTTTACATGTGTGTTATGATATTATAAATATCGTACAACTTTTGCTACGATAACCAACTACTGGACTATCATAAGATGTATAATATTATTAATATCGTACAACTATTCATACAATAAACAACTATTTGTAATATCGTACACTCATAGGATATTATGTACATAATATGAGTGTACGATATTAACAATATCGTACATAAATGCTACGATTTATTAATGTTGTAAATGAGAATCATACCAGGAACAACCAATTGTCGGATTGGCTGTGAATTTTCTTCATTCATTTCATTCGAAACATCTAACGGCGGCATCAGATCATAATCTTGAGCAATATAATCATCATGCAAATCATCCCCAAATGAGTGAGCATCATCCAAACTAGGGTTAGAATCCAAAATAACAACATCATCACGGAATTCTAAACCCAACACTGGCTCATCTTCATTACAATCTAAATCATCAACAAACGCATTCTGCGCGACTCTAACATCATTTTGATGAGTCGGCTTCGGTAAAGCTTCTCTATCTCTAGGATAAACACTCACATGAATAGTAGGAATCTCTAATATTTTCATCAAAGTATTCAACTCAAAATCGTCTATTACCTTCATACACATGACTTCGCCAATAGGAGAAATAACAAGGGCATCAACCTCAAAAAGAAAGATTATCTTGTCCTTCTTCATCCGAATCTCAAGCTTACTCAATAAATCTTCATAACTTATCTCATCAGGTGGTATAGGTATGTACTCTTTCCTCCCACCCTGATATATATTCTCATTACATGATCCACCATGAGCAACAATTAAACAACACAGCCTAGTCTGCATCAAAATATCACACGGTCAGATATCAAACGATGTTACAATATACCATATATCGTACAAACACAAGCTACAATATCGTATCATATGCTACGTGAATGTGATTGCATGTGGCTAATGTGTTACGATATTACCAATATCGTACATGAAATCTGTGTCATTTGCTACGTGAATGTGGTTGCATGTGGCTAATGTGTTACAATATTGTCAATCTCGTACGTGAATGTGATTGCATGTGGCTAATGTGTTACGATATTATGTATATCGTACAATATATGATACGATATATACAATCGTACACTTGTATTAGAAATATGTTTGTACGATTTACAATACCTCGTACAAATATAAAACTCATTCATGGCCACAATCAAACATTGATACGAATGTACGACTTAAACATATCTCGTCTGACTGTATATCGTACAACCGCGAAAATACAAAATTCCACATATCAATCCTCACATTCAACAAAAATTGTTCGTCAAATCAACGAAAATCAAACGGCATAACACACAGTACTTACATTGTTGTAAAATCGGCCGGAAATACGTTTGAAAACAGCGCCGGAGAAGAGCAACCAACACCACCGGAAAAAAAATCCGGCGAAATAGGAGAAAAACGGTATATTTTAAGCTTTATTTCCGGCGAAAATAATAAAATAAACTAAGAGAGAGAAGAAAAGAAGAAGAAGAAGAAGAAGAAGAAGGAGAAAAAAACGAGCTGGAAGAAAAGAGGAGAGAGAGAAAAAGAGAGAGAAGAAAAGTAGGTAGGAAAGAGAGAGGAAAAGTAGGTGAGAAGGAATGATATTTTTATCCAAAAAATGAAAAAATGGTCTTTTTTATTGCAAATTAAAAATGTGGCTAAAAGTATAACTTTTAGTCTAAAGATGTGTAGAAAGAGCAATAAACTCTATTAATATATCCTTATTGAAATTTACGAAGATGAATTCGAATATGAAAACTAATTTATTGTGAATTCTTGATTTACCAAAATTAGTTTGTTTAATTCAACAATTTGCAAAATTGATGTCCATGAATTCTTGAAATCTTTGTAATTGTAGAATTTATGAATTTGTGAATTTTTTGTTAAATAAGATAAAATTGGCAAAAAGATAAGAGTGACTAGTAATAACTTTTACTCATTTCTTCAAAAAATAAACTTTTATGGCTGACGTAAGATTTTTTTTTTAAGAAATTACAGTGAGGTATATATTAATGGAGTGTTATTTGGTCACACTGTGGCAAACTACACAATCTAAAAATGGTAATATAGGTTTTGAAAATGGAAATATACCCTAATTGAGAAGTATAAATCCTAAGAGAAAAATATGATTATTTCCATTTTTACAGTCAACTTTCTTTTTTTACACTTGTGGCTCGTCACTGTATGACTGAATATCATTACATATACTAATATAATCAAATAAACTTTTATGGCTGACGCAAGATTTATTAGTGTACATTTCTCTATTATAGTTAGATAATAATCATGTAGTAAAAGATATGTAATTCACAATGCTAAGAGTGTGCGCTATAATCATGTAAAAGAAATGTAGTTCACACGTATCTGCTCCCCTACCCATTGTGGCCATTATTAACGTGCCCACTATTGATGTGACAATACCATGGAAAACAATTTATATGTTAAATTAAACTTCCGATCAAGAATTCCATTCCTCCGTACCACATGTTTGTCCACAATTAATCAACACTTAAGTCATCTTCTACTTTACTTTTTCTTCTTAAAAAAATATTTAAATACTTTAATGCGATGGAACTACAAAATCCAGCCTTCAATTCCCAAAATTCTTGAGTCTAGAATTCTGAATCGACGTATAAGTTTTTATTCTGTTCTAATTTTTGCAGTTTCAATTCGCATTCCATTAATATTGATTACATTTTACTCTCGTGTGCAGCTCCGAAGAAGAGGCTACAAGTTCCATCATCCTATGATAAGTTTATTAAGTAATGAAATTTTAGCAACATCATACGTTAATTGTTCATCATCTGTGATTTTTTTTAATATTATATTAAAGGATTTGCTAATTGCGAGTATTGATCGTAGAGGACAAGGAATTGTTTCAAAGCAAAAAAAATGGCAAAAGGTTGTTCTTATTGGCGGTTTAATTTAGCAGATTAGATTTAGTTAGTTTAAAAGAGATTGATTCCATAATATAAGGAATTGTTTTCCATAAATTGTTGAATAATTAATAGATTTATTTAATATACACTTATCAATATGTTTGACTCCTCATCCTATATGGAATTACCACATCAATTTGTGGGCACGTTAATGGTGCGCACGGTGGATAGGGGAGTGGAATCGGTAATTCACAATGTAAGAAGTGTGCGGCTATTTAGAGAATATAAGCAGTAGAACCTCTTTAAATTAATATTCTTGGGACCGTGAAATTTTATTATCTTAGAGAGGAATTAATTAATTAATAAATTAATAATTTAGTAATTAAAGGAGGTACCTCGTATTAAGAATTGAGATGAATTACAATACATGAATTCAACAAATGGTAAGTGCAATGTATTAGAAAACTAGATGCATGTATTGCATTAGTACAATTTAAAATTAATTCAACGAATGTATAGTCTTAATTTAATTTATAGAACATTTAACTATATACATATCGACGTTCGATGTTCCGTATTAATGAAAGAACTACTATATAAACAAAATAGAAGGTTTCTAAAATCATTCCAAAAAATACAATGACTTCTCATCTAAAAGTAGTCGAAAAAACAACCATAACAGACAAAATATATAATGCATTGTGCGAGTATAAAAGAGATAACCCTTCACAATTTTTTGTTGCAGTTCGAGAATGCCACAATGGAGCTTTTGAGCGACATAGAAAAGTTAAACATGAAATTAATTTTGATATACTAAATTTCAATAGAATACAAACAACAATTAGTTCATATTGATTTTAGGAAATTATTAATTTATAATTTTGTTGGGGCCATATATTTATATAACGATCTTACGAAAAATTATTATCTTATCAATTAATCAAAATTATTGATTTACGCCCAAGGTCCAACTCGAGATCGGAGAAACTTATTATATTAGAGAGATTATTAATTTATCGAGTATTAATTTAAGGAGGTTATCCTGTAATGGGAGTTGATTAATATTGGATTGTAACCTGTAACTTAGTTGTTCAATTATTAATATTAAAACAATATGAAGAGAGAATATTAATCCGTATCAAATGCAAGACTGTTGCTATTTTATATCCAAATAAGTATGTGGTGGGAGTTGTCAAACTGTTTGTACCGTGAGTAAAATAGGTCATTGGTCCGGTCTGACTCAGCACAGAATTCCAATAGGGAATGCAAGCCAGCCTGAGCCGAGCCAAACAACTTTGGTGATAATAATTTGTTCCAATTACATATGCTTAATTTCATCATTGCTCTCTTTTCTTTTCTCCTTTATGACGCATACCCATGAATATCATATATTTTTCTAAATGTAGTCCGAATTCTCTGTCATTTGCAACCTAAAATATAATAGTCATAGAATACTTGGATGAGGTACTAATAATGTTTTTTTTTTTTTTTTAATTTAGTTTGAAAATTGCAGAATATAAAGACAAAAAAATGCCGGAAGAAATAGAAAGTTGAGGTTGAATTTTGAGGGATAATTTCGTGTTACTGCAGCTACCAAAAAAAGGGGAAAAAAAATAGAAAGGATGATAAGTATTAAAATATTGAGGAAATGCACCCATATGTCATTAGCTTAATTGTAATATCAAAAAGGGTCACTAATTCAAATTTTATCAATTTTTGTCATATGTTTAATTTTTGGACATTTGTACCCTTATATTTTACACCTTATTCCATTCTGGTACACTCTCTCTCCTACTTTTTAACTTTTATTTTTTTCTCTCTTTTTTCTCTCTCCTCTCCGTTTTCCCTCAGCTCACGTTCTCTTTCTCGTTTTTTTTTTTTCTGTTTCTTCTTCATCACGTTTATCTCTCTGGTGATTTCTCCATTGTTGTTTCTTCTTCGTCGTCTTCACCGCCATCGCCGTCGCCGTCGACGTCGCCGCTGAGTCGTCGTCGTTGATGCACCGTTCGCCGTCGTCTCCATCGACATCACCGTATATGTGTTGTTCCGGTGTGGCGGCTCTTGTTCTTCGTCGCCGTGTCTGTTGATTTTGCGATTAGCTTCGTCGTCGCCGTCGTCTATATGATTTGGCTGTGTTTTTTTCTGCAATTTTAGTTAGATTTGTGTAGAATTTTTTGTATTTGCTTTTTTTTTTTATTATGCAATTTGTGTTGCGATTTTGCTGTGTTTTTTGTTTTATTTTTTGTTTAGAAAGTATTACGGTGGTTCAATAGTAATTTTTCGGCGATTTTTGGTTGTGGCGTCAATGCTATGGAGGTAAATTCCGGCGACTATATGTTGTTGTTGCAGACTTGGTACGTTTTCTTAATTTCGTACTGGTT